>CM071860.1:65403639-65436529 GCA_036759665.1 Gynandropsis gynandra | reverse complement strand
ATAACCACATGAAATAATTCAGAGTAAAACCTCTTAAATAAAGATACTTCCAAACAGTTCTCTCATTAACAAATTTTTCATTCTTGCATTTGACGCATGGACAAACCAACGTACCCGTTTCTTTGTAAACTTGTTGATTCGTCGCCATTGTCATAAAATGTGTGACGCCTTCTATAAACTCTTTCGATACGCTTTGAGATTCTGGATCAATTCTTCTGTACATCCATTGTCTAGCAATGAAAATGTTCGATCTTGATGAAGATGCCATTATAATCGCAAACTCTATAGAAGATATGCGGTGAAAGATATGAGAGTTACTTATGAAAAACGGATCAATGGTTGAGGGGTTAAATAGATTATTTACAGATGAATTAGGGACGGATCACGGACTAAGAAAATATTTTTCCGAAGAGTCGTCCTGAATCCGTCCCTAAAATGGTTTTTTAAAGTCCCTGGTTAGGGACGGTCTCTGCGTCGTCCCTAAAATTGGGGACGGAAGGAGATGTCATCTCTAAAATTGGGGACGGAAGGAGATGTCATCCCTAATTTGGGGACGAATGTCCGGCCGTCCCTAAATTTAGGGACGACAGTACCATTCGTCCCCAAATTTAGGGACGCCCGTGCTCTACCGTCCCAAATCAGGGATGTCCTACTCATCCGTCTCTAATCCGTCTGTATTTGCGGACCAATTAGGGATGGCTCTTCGGTACGCAAAATTGTGGACAGATTCGGGACGGATTTCATTATCCGTCCCAAATCTGTGTATAATCCGTCCCTAAATTTAGGGATGGAAATGTCAATCCCCAAATTCAGTCCCAAATCTTGATTTTCTAGTAGTGAATTCGGGGAATGAGAAGTGCTACAACTGTGGGCGTCGTGGTCATTGGGCAAGGGATTATCGCAAGCCCAAGAAGGAGCAAGCGAATCTTGTGCAAGTGGAGGAGACTGAGGATCAACCGGCGCTTCTCATGGCGCAGATCTCCAAAGTCACCAACTCGGAGGCCCCGACACCACTATGTATCAAGGAAACACGTGCTCAGGCGTTCCTTGGTACCAGTCTTGATGAAGATAGTGTGGAGGGTTGGTACCTAGACACGGGGGCCACAAATCACATGACGGGTCGCAGCGATGTCTTTGTTGAATTGGATCGAACGGTGGTAGGCACGGTGAAGTTTGGTGATGGTTCCGTTGTTGACATCAAAGGTTGTGGTACAATCTTTTTTGCAGGTAGACATGGGGAGCACAAGGTGCTCACCGGGGTCTACTATATCCCGTGCCTAAGGAACTCAATCATCAGCATTGGCCATCTTGATAAGAACGAGTTGCACGTGGAAATTGAGGATGGTGTGTTGCGTATCTGGGATCAGCAACAACGTCTCTTGGTGAAAGTCTCACGTGGCCCTAATCGCTTGTACATCCTCTCATTGTAGATTGCTCAGTCGATTTGCCTTGTTGCGTCATGGCGATGATGCTTGGCGTTGGCATGACCGGTTTGGATACATCTGCTTTGATGCCTTGGAGAAGATGGGGCGACATGGCCTCGTAAGGGGCCTTTCAAAGTTGGAGCACATGGAGCAATTGTGTGACACCTGCGTCATCACAAAGCATCGGCGATGTGCTTTTCCAAAGGAGGCCAAGTATCGCGCCGTGGGACCACTCGATCTCGTCCATGGAGATTTTTGTGGTCCCATCACGCCGATTACACCAGGAGGCAAGCGCTTCTTCTTGTTGCTGGTGGACGATGCCACCCGTTACATGTGGGTTGTCCTCCTAGCAGACAAGGGGACTGCACCAGAGGCCATCAAGCGTTGACATGCGATTGTGGAAGACGAGAGTGGGAGGAAGTTGCGAGTGTTTCGTACAGACAAAGGCGACAAGTTCACTTCCTCTAAATTCGCCTCCTACTGTGCGAAGAAAGGTGTGACTTATAACTTTTCCGCGCCCTACACTCCGCAGCAGAATGGCATGGTGGAGCGGCAGAACCAGACCGTGGTGGTCATGACGCGTGCCCTGTTGAAATAGAGGGGCATGCCGGCGAAATTTGGGGAGAAGCAGTCACCACAGCGGTTTCTCTTGAATCAAACCCCCATGAAGAGTCTTCCGGGCAAGACTCCTTACAAGGCATGGCAGGGGCGTAAGCCTGTTGTGCATTTCTTACGTGTCTTTGGTTGTAGGGCATACACAAAAGACATGCGACAACTCCAGAAGCAAGATGATCGCAGCCTCCCTGTTGTATTCATTGGATATGCGGAAGGAGTGAAGGGATACCGCGTCTGGGATCCAGTAACGCGACATGTGCATATTTCACGAGACGTCATCTTTGATGAGGATCACGGCTGCCAATGGGCAACTGTGAATGACGACCAAAGGTCTTCCAGTATCTTCACCATTGTGTACCCTACCCCTGGTCACGTGGTTGATGCGGGGAGTCTAGGTGAGCAGAGCTCCGGGGGAGCGAGGAGCCCAAGGCACTCTGGTTCTTGAATTTGTGA
Organism: Gynandropsis gynandra; assembly: GCA_036759665.1. NCBI lineage: Eukaryota > Viridiplantae > Streptophyta > Magnoliopsida > Brassicales > Cleomaceae > Gynandropsis > Gynandropsis gynandra. Next base: position 65,434,037 of record CM071860.1, on the reverse strand, counting down.
CACCCCTACAAGACGACTCCACGAAGCGTGATGCGGCGCATTCCCCTGATGCCCCGGTACGCTATCACACTTTAGCTAACCTGTTTAGGAATGTGGATGAGGTCCCAGCTCTAGGACACCTTTTACAGGAGTTGGAGGATGCAGAGTTGCACTTGGAAACAATAGGGGAGCCTTGCTCGTTTGCTGAAGCAGAGAGCGACGAGGCATGGCGAACCGCGATGCAGGAGGAGATTGATACCACGGTGCGAAATCAGACATGTGAGATTGTGGACCTTCCTCGGGGCCATCATCCAATTGGTCTCAAGTGGGTCTACAAAGTGAAGAGGAACGAGGTCGGGGCGGTGGTCAAGCACAAGGCACGCCTTATCGTTCGTGGCTTTGTTCAGCAAGCCGTTTTGGATTTTGACGAAGGCTTTGCACTTGTTGCTCGGATGGAGTCCGTTCCCCTACTGCTTGCTCTTGCTGCCCAGGAGGGGTGTTCCGTTCACCATATGGATTTCAAATCCGCCTTCCTAAATGGAGATTTAAAGGAGGAGGTGTACGTGAAGCAACCGCCGGGATTTGTTGCTCTCGGTGAAGAAGGCAAAGTTCTCCGCTTGTGTAAGGCCTTCGTAGAGCACCAAGGGCATGAAATGCAAAGCTCGATAGCACCCTGAAGCAGCTTGGTTTCATGCGGAGTGAGCATGAGCATACGGTGTATCGACGAGCCCAAGGCGAAGCGGCTCTGCTTGTTGGGGTCTATGTGGATGATCTCATTATCACTGGATCATCCGACGTGGCCATCAAGCAGTTCAAGGAGGAGATGAAGACCTAATTCTAGATGAGTGATCTTGGATTGCTTTTTTATCTTGGAATAGAGATTTTGCTGGGTCAAGGCGGAATCAGCTTGTGCCAGGGGCACTACGTGACACAGATTTTGCGCCTTGGTGGCTTGGAGGGTTGCAATCCCTCTGATACCCCCATGGAGGAGCGGCTTAAGCTTAGCCGCAATAGCACAGCACCAGAGGTGGATGCCACAAGGTTTAGGCGTCTTGTTGGGAGCCTGAGGTACCTCGTCCACACACGACCTGACTTGGCCTTTGCAGTTAGGTTCGTGAGTTGTTTCATGGAGAGACCTACGGAGGAGCACATGGTGGCAGTGAAGGGCATTCTATGTTACATTGCTGGCACAATCCACTTTGGATTGCATTTTTGGAGACGTGCTGGAGGTGCTCGGTTGATCGGCTATTGCGATAGCGACCTTGCCGGTGACATTGATTCAAGGAAGAGCACTAGTGACACGTTATTTTTCCTTGGTGATTGCTTGGTGAGATGGAAGTCTCTCAAGCAAAGGGGGTGGCTTTGTCCTCGTGAAAAGCGGAGTACGTTGCTGCTACCACAGCTGCTACACAAGGACTCTGGTTGGCTCGGCTACTTAGCGAACTTCAAGGAAGGGATGCCGAGGTTGTTGAGCTAAAGATGGACAACATGTCCGCCCTTGCGCTGAGCAAGAATCCTGTTTTTCACAATCGCAATAACCATATCGATCTTCGATACCATTTCATCAGAGATTGCATTGAGAACAAGAGTATTAGTGCCAATTTCGTAACCACCAAAGATCAGCTCGCGGACATCTTAACGAAGACACTTGGGCGAGTGAAGTTTCAAGAATTACGCTCTCGGATTGGCTTTGATCTTGGTCAACCCGGTTTCCGCATGCAAAGATTCGGGGGAGATTGTTGGATGAATCTTTGTGTGTGAATTTGTGTCCACTTTAATGTGGTCAATACATGCACCTTGGTCATGGGTCAATACATGCACGTTGGTCATTCTTTGAATTTAGTGTCTTTGTGGAATTTTAGGAGTCTTGTAGCATTTAAATATCGTTAACTCTTATGTATATATGAGTCTATAAATAGAGGAGGAAAAACCGAAAAGCTACAACAGATTGTAGCACCAAATCGTCTCTTGTTTCGAGTCTTTCATTCTCTCTCTAAAGAGCGATTTCTAACAGAAATTACCTCATGACATTGACACAAATATGAATCTTGATAAAGAACTCATGTTAGAAGAGTTTGGATATTTAGAAGATGGCGAAGACGGTACCGGATAGAGCTTATAATTTCCAAGTACAATAGCAAGAACGATTGTGGTAGTCGAACAGTGAAGATAGCCAATGTCGTTGTCTGCACGAGATTTCTCGGACCTTCCTCCATAGCCTCCGCTATTGCGACCTCTTTCAGCCATTTCTGATCGAATGGATCACCGAAATCAATCTTTAGCTTCATAGTATGGAATCAAATAACGATGCTTTATTTTTCGACTTCTNTGATCCATGAATCGTCACATTAAATTGGTAGATGGAGGGGTTTGATGCGACCGAATCAAACAAAGACGATTGAGGCTTAAGAACGAGGTTAGAAAATGGGTTCGAATACAAAGAATGGATGGGAGGGAGCAAAAAAGAAAAGGCGGTCTCATCGGTTATATTAAGATGAAATGACAGGTTAAATAGAGGTAAGCGAAGATTGGTATTGAAAATGAATGACCGGGTCGATTGGTATTCTTAAAAAACCTAAGGACAATATGTTTTAGAAATAATTGATTCTGACATGGAAGGTTGAGAAACCTTCATTTGCAAAGATATATAACTAGCAGAGTACGTGCGCTTTGCACGGGGTAAGGGTAATATATGACATTTATTACTTTTATGTATCAAATATTGTGTAAAATAAGATCTCGACAACGAAGGAAACATAATTTTGTAAACATAAATGTACAGTGTTTTTACACATCTTCAAAATTTTCTTTGTACACAACATTTGTTGTTCTAGTTGTACATTGACCATTATCATCTAAAATAAGCAGTTTCAATCCCTGTTTGTTCTTTGCTCTTGAAACGGCCACATACTATTGTCCATGAGTGAACACTAGCTTCGGCAGGTATATACCTACTCGATTAATGTTTTGTCTTTGGCTTTTGTTAATTTTCATTACAAAACACAACATAAAAGAAAATTGTTTACGTTTGAAATGAAATGACACTGTTGTATTCGTAGGGATTAAAGGAAGTCGAAGTATGAAAGCTTTATTACCTGCATGATTTCTTGTTATTATTTTACCTTCTATTACAAACTTTCCTAATTGTGTTATTTGAAATCGCGTTCCATTGCACAATCCAAGCATTTGGTCAATGTTCCATAAAAGGATAATGGGCGCCCTCTCTTTCGGTGTAAGATAATGATTAGGAATTCCTGGATACTTTAAATTGTTTAAGAACTCTGTATTGTATAGTTCGCATGTTTCATTATTATTAGGATCAATGTTACATAATGAATCGAAGCTTAGATATTCCTTTAAACATCTTGGTATTTTAGTGAAAAGCGCTTCATTTATTTCATTAACAATTTTATTTGTAGGACATAATATTGCTCGCTCTAGGAAAAATATAGGGTTCTGATATTCATTTTGAATATTTGGGTATACATAAACTATAATACTTTCAACTGGATTTTTCGTTTCAGTAATTAACAATTCTTTAGGCAGATAAAGTTCCATCTCCTACTTGTAGTATCCAATTAGCAAAACCTTGTAACTCCTCTAAGTTTGAAGAATCAGCATTAATATGCAATCGCATATTTTGGGTTAATTTCAATAAACGACGATAATTCCAGAGAGATGAGGAATTTATATATGCTTGGACTGTTTCATGCCTATTTCCTTTTGTGATCACTGGTAAGATATTGCAGAAGTCGCCTCCAAATAAAATTGTTTTGCCTCCAAAGGGTTTGGTTTTAGAAAATGATTTATCGAACCCATTACATCTTTTATAATTTTTTCCAGAGCTTCAAAACAATATTTATGAATCATCGAAGCCTCGTCCCATATTATAAGGCGTGTTTGTTTTATAAGATCGGATAAATTTGTCCCTAATTTAATGTTACAAAGTGAATTTCCATTAATATTGAATGGTATTGCAAATCTTGAATGCGATGTATGGCCTCCTTCTAATAGGAGTGATGCAATACCACGCGAAGCAACAGTTTAAACAATTTGCCCCTGACATCTTATCGTTGCAGATAACGTTTTCCATATATAAGTTTTCCCAGTTCCTCCGTATCCATATAAAAAATATTTTTCCTTTTTTTATCAACGACATGTATAGTTTCATTATAAACAGAGCATTGTTATGTTGTGAGTTGAGATTTCAGATGACTAAATTCAATTTCCATTTTTTTCTGGTCATTAGACAACTCTTCGTATATAAACATATTCATCAACGATTGGTTTTGAGCCTTTTTAGGATAAGGCATTGAGGGGTATTGTTTTAAAGAGTGATTGTTCTTTTGTAGTGGTTGTTCTATTTCACCAAGTGTCGTATTTTGGAGCTCTTCATCAAACATCCTGAAGTCTATAATTTGGAAAAAAATTCGTCAGAACTTTGTTTACTCCATTTAAGTGAAATGTGATAATTTGTTTATAGATGTTCAAACCTGGTATTTTTAGCAACCGTCGACGTCTGTATAATATATCGCCGACCAAGAGTTGCTACGTCATAAACCATACATGTTGCGGACATGAAATACATTCAGTTGTTAATAAAATGACAAATAATAGTCGCAGATAGAATGGGGATGCCAATTGCTTGCTTCTTTTATAGTGTTAATATATTGTTCATCATCATCTAAAAGCTCTAATGCTCTGCATGTTTCGTTAAATGTCTCACATAAAATACCATTGATCGTACGAATATCTTCAGATGAAGTAGGACCCTACACTTTGTTTAATAACATTCGCAAATAATACAGTTCCCCAACATTTAGATTAACATGTTCTAGTCTGCCAAATGCAAATCCACATCGACGCGTTGTCCAAATTCGATGTTTTTTGTGCCATATGAATTTTGTCGGAAAGTTGCAATACATCAATTGTCAAGCATCAGGATATAAGGCATTGCATTTGAACCATTTTGTTAACATTGTTTGTTGATTACGTATGTCCGATTTGCCATCAAATAGTTTATCTTCTTCGTCAAACACTATGTTTTGTTCACCCGACAAATGGAATTTCAATGTCTCTACTGATATAATTCTATGTTGAATGTCGAATTTGAATAATCTCCAGAAACCCTCACATCCTGAGATATAGGGACAACTAAAATAGTATTTTATTTCATCAAGAGGTTTGTTTTATTGCATGTCTTGAGGCGTGGTTATTATAGTAGCGACTTTATCACATCACTTGTTTAAATATTTGAATAAATATTTTATCGCTTTTGTTTGATTGCACCATTCTAAGTTGCTATGGGCTTTGTATTTCAAAAGAAGATAAGGATTGTATGGCACGATGTATCGATTGTCTAATTTGATTTTTCCTTTCACAATGAATCTTCCGTTATCCGGTCCTTTATAAATTGGATATCCTTCAGTGTTAATATGTGTTGAATCCATAAAATTCTTGGGAAATCTTTTTGTACGTTTTCCTTTGTCCATACATGGTGAATATTTATTAGCAAGACTGCATGGTCCATGTACCATTGTCTCTTGTACTGCTGTGTACAAAACGAGGTGTGTGATATTTTCTAGAATTTCAGCAGATATAAGAGTATCAATATCGACTGCAGTCGGCAAGTTTGATTGTCTTTTAAGAAATTGCAATATATGTGCGTGAGGCATTCCCCTTTTTTGGAATTCGATTGTGTAGATAACTGCAAATTAAAATGGAATCAGATCTTTTCTCAGTCATCAGAAAATATATTTTATATAGTAGGGAATATATGTTACCTGCGTTAATTTCTCCTAGTCGTTTATTCTATTTCAAATTTGTAAACAAATCTTCGAGTTTGATTTTAAATAATCCTGTCAAAAGATCAGGCCTATTTTTCGATGCATCATTATAGTAGGGTAAAAGTCGTTATAATTCATGTCATTTCGGATTACACGTGAATGTTAGGACTAAATCGAGGAAGCCTAAGTTTTTACATAAGACCATTGCATTTAAATAATTTTGCTTCATATATCGCGAGCCACCTGTAAATGTCGAAGGTAATATGATTTTTTTCCCAATATCTGATCTCAAAGTATTACCTAATTGAATAGAAGGTTCTATAGCTTTATAAGATTCACGACGCAATGTATTTTGTTGGTTTCTTATATAAGAAATCCTCTCTAATTTAACCATACAAAACCCATCGACAACAAACTACTGAAACAGTCTACCTGAATGCAATATATTAGAAGATTCAACGTCTCTTTGCTGTAAACGATATGCCATAAATTCTCGTAGGCTAATCCGTGATCATGTTTTTTTGAGATAAAGTGGTTGTTAACCGTAAATTCAATCTAAGGTGGTAGTCGTCTTCGCCGTATGGAATCAGCAATGGATATTGGACTGGAAGATAGGATGGATGTAATTCACTTATTCGCATGTATTCGCTGGTGTTTTTTTTTGTAAAATAACGTCTCTAGAGTTTAATCTGTCATCTAAATCTCCTACAATTAGCGCAGCGACTTCTGGAGCCTCGGGTAAATTATATGTACGACTATTGCTGTTGCGATCTGTTATCAGACGTAATCTCATTTCTAATTGATCAGAAATTGCAAAATCTATCACGGGCCATCCTGAATATCTTTATGTAAGGATTATATTCATCAAACATTCATTGTATGTTTTCAATAATATCTCTACGTAATGTTGTGAAGATCTGTCTTGTGAATGGCTACTGTAAAGACAAATACTTTGGATGAATAATATAACGGAAAGGGGAAAAAGCCTGTTACCATGAAGAATTGTTAACATACTTAATTGCATGTAATCTATTGGTAACCTCGTTATTCGTATCATGAATATGCAATTGAGAAATTTTGCAGCCACTCCATATTCTGGCAATAAACTACCAATTCTATTATAATTTTGTCCATTTATTTTAAATATGTAAGGCTTCTGATGAACATTAATTTAATTATCAATGTGACCACCCATTGATGTAAATGCAAATATCATATTATATGCTCGAATGTGCCTTTTAAAATGAGCACTTTGCATATGGGTTTTCAAAAGGGCATTTAGATACGGAGGATGGTCTAATAATTTGGGCAATGATATTTTCCCTTTGGAACAAAAGAGATTAAATTTCGGGTCATTGGTTTCGCGGTTTTTGTTTGAACGTTCTGAATACCACATCTTAGCATCACAATACTCATATACAAAATATTGATCCCCAATATCTGTGTACGATGTCAACCTGCATATAACAACAATTTTAGTTCAGTAATAGTGTAAAATTAGATGTACATTACCATGGAAGATGAGCAAAGTGTATAATGATACCATTTTACAATAGCATGCTAACAGATGTTTATCGATACAGTTATTATTCGGCAGTGGCAATATGCCATTATTTTGCCAACAATTTGAAGATTCGCCCCTTAAAAAGGACGTTTTGAAGCGGTAGTTGTTCCTTTACGCATACGTTGAAATCAGTGAAACAAAAGCAACAACATTGGATCTGCCCTTTTGAAACTCAACTGGCATTGAAAACCAATATATAAGCAACAAAGGTAATAAGGACCAACAGTAATGCGCTTTTATATTACAGGTTTAAAATGGGCATCTTTTTACAAAGCTCAACAAATTTAGTCCTAACAAAAGGTTCGCATCAAGTATCCGAGTATGATATTACACATGGAAGCAAGCTCTATCGATAACAAAGCTGAAAAATGTTTGGAACAGAAACAGGTAAATTGCGAACGGTGATCTCTGGCAACATATTTACCGCTGACGGTCGGTGGAGCCAGAGTCCAACTCCCTCGACTTTACCTTAGATGCACTTGACTGCACAATCGCGTGGCTGTCACTGTCCTCGGCATGTCTCTTACCGTGGGAATGGCGAGTAGAGGGCGAGCTCAAAACAGATCCCATGGAGCTGCTCTCCGGTGATAACTGGGAACACTTGGAAGACATTGTTAATAGGTTAGAAGTTTAGTACCGGCAAAAACCTTTACAACAAACAAAAAAAAAACCATTACCTGAGCGAAAGGAACGAAAAACGGATTTTGAAAAATGAGAAGGCACAATCAGAAGAACGTTGTTACACAAAATCTGTTTGTGGACCATGGTTATTTGTGGAAATGTTATAACTTACCCTTGTAGATATGGAGTGGAGTATGTCTTCGTTGTCGGCCAGTCGGCTGACGCAATAAATAGGCGAAATGCTTCTACCCATGCTCTCTGAACTAGAAGGTCGTGGAGTTTGATGTGCTGGGGAAACCGTGATCTTGAACAGACAGTTTCGGTTCTCTAAAGTCCATAGGTTGGCTGGAATTTCACTTGAAGTGTTGTTCAGCGATATTAACATACTCAACATTAAAACATAGGAAATAACATACCAACTTGTTAATAATAACGAACATCACAATCCAAATAAATGCAACCTACCTTTGGAGTTTCATTCCTGATATCGAGAGCTAATATATGCAGTAGTTGCACAGCCTCTTTATCAAATATGAGGAATGTAACCTCGTTGGTATCGTCAATGACTTTCACGTAGACACGAACCTGTGGAAAGGCAATTGTTAAGGATTTTGTATTGGTAAATAAAAGCTATTATTTCAGAATGATCTACAAGGATATTACTTTGGGAATGGAAGAAGAAACGCCTAACCATAATGCAGGCGGAACTGTCATCCGCAATCGTACTAACCTTTCACGAGCAAATGTTGCAACCCAAATAGTACCATTCGTCTCTGTCAAGTATTTCCGTAATTAAGGCAGGAACTATGGAAATCAAAGTCTGTAAACATGGAAAACCGAAGGTTAAAATGTCACAATAATGTATGTATGCCAAACGCAAGGTAAACAATAAATCGCATATCTCAGTCGCCTTTCCAAGAGCCGCGATCGTCTTAACAACAAAGGCAATCCAGAAGTCAATCGACTCGCTTGGTTGTGGACGCAGCGCTAACAAACAGATATTTTTCGGTGTGTTTAACGATTCGCCTAAAAAATTGTTTTGTAATCCAGTTAGCCTCGTAAAAAATGCAGCAAGAAATGGTGAACTACATATTTCTGTGAAATGGTTATGCTAGTAAATTTAATAAAGGAAACTAAACATACTTCATTTTGCATTCCATTATCGCTGGAAAGTTCTGGTCGAGGAAGAGTTTGCTCGAGAATTGAACATTCCGAATTGTTTCCCTCTCTATTAAAACAGGAAAAGGTTAAAGTATCGACATCAAAAGCAGTTAGGCTACTCGAGGAATACCTAGACGTACATTTCATAAAGAAGTTAAAGTCAATATATATAGAAAAACACGTATACTAACAAACACACTCGACATAACCTAACTGGATCACAATGAAATTCAAACATAGGACAAAGGCACCGAGAATCAAATGATTGCAAACATGCGTAGCGAAGGGAATAAAAACAGAAAAGCAAAGGTACCATATAAACCATTACCGCCCCAAGTTCATATCTTGAATAATTGGTAAATTATCACCAGTTGACCATCTTAATGGAGCCGGATGCAGTCGTAGGTTTGGTAAGCGAACGTTTCCCACACCGTGCACTCAAGGATATCAGAACTACGATTGAATAAATACAAAGATCAAGACAGGGATTGTGGTATTGAATGGTAATTCCATACAATCGTAAATAAGGAAAGCGATATACTTTATATTACGGAGTTAAACTGTTAGGCATATGTTCGTCCGTTCAGCATAAGCAAGGTTCAAAAAAGCGCTAGGCACTAGAAGGGCAGACACCCAGCACCTAGCGCCTAGGCAGTGTCTATGCGGACAGGCGGATATATATATATAATATAATATTAATCCAAATTTTTAATTTAAAATATTTATAATTATTTAATTGTTTAAAAATGTATATAAATAAATAAAATTATAATAAATAAGTAAAATTTTTAATTATCTCATTCAATTTTTTTTATATTCTTTATTGAAATATTGTTCATCAGATTTAAACTATATGTTAATTTCTGCTTCTTCAGAATCAAAATATGATTCACCGAACTCTCTATCTATAAACAAAACATCTATTTGCTCGATCTCTTGAACCTTCATATTCTTCCATTAATTCATTGTTCATTTTTTCATTATCAACAATCCAAACAATCCAATCTTGAAAATGATATGAATCATTAGATAGAAACACATTCAAAGCCTTGTCCATTTATTTTTATTTTAAACCATCAACCTCACATTGAATTAAAAATAAACAAAATTATTCAACCTTTTACTATCAATTCAGTTTCGTCTTTTTGTGTATGCCTAGCCCGCCCAGGCCCCCGTTCCGCCTAGATTAATGATTAATCGGGACACCCGGCCTAGATTAGTGATTAATCGGGACACCCGGCCACCGCCTAGCGCCGCCTAGACCGATTTTTAGAACATTGAGCATAAGTAACGTCTGTGAGTTTGTTGGCAGCGACGATCTCGCTTAAAACATCTGGGATGGAAGGGGGAAAATAACTTTAAAATGGTAGACACAATTTTAAATTCGAACAAATACAATACAATTCCGTAGTTTAGGATACACATTTAATATTACTTACCAATAAGAACAGATTCTTCAAACACACCTGAAGTTATATCTTGGTAAGAAGCAAATTTGAAATATCTGTCGGAGTTTGCTAGATCACCGCAGGGCCTGACAACCGTAGTCGAGATAAATATGATCTTAAACAGGAAGGTTGACGCTCTGTATTCGCCGAATCTTCGACTAACGTTGAAATTTGTAATGATGCAACATGCACCTTCCACAAGGAGACGATGATGTCAATATCAGCTTCCAAATGTCATTTCTTATACAATTCTGAAAAACCTGAAACGACAACGAAAAGAAAAAATATAAAAGGGAGTGAAAAATGGCTACCCATTCGTCGCACAGAAGCACTTCCAATTCGAAGTTGTCCGTGGAACTGGAATAACATCGAAATTCCATACTCGGACAATTCGAACCTGAATTCATAAAGAGATTTACTGTGAAGGAAATATCTCGAAAAAAGGAGAATACATGATTTATGGTCCGTTTAAGAGGTACGAGATTATGCTAATGTGATTCCAAAGGTTAACAAAACATATTATATATATGTAGACGGAGGAAAATATTGTTTCCAAAATAAATACACAGCTGGAAATTCCAGGATAGCATGTCAACAGTGCATGTAACGTAGCTGACTCAGACACAAAGAGCAACAGGAGCAGTATACGTTATTAACAGTGGTGAGACCTAGAATTTACTTTCACATAAGCAATAAATGTCTGGGGTGACTCACTGTAAATATCAATAGGGAAGAGCCACGTAAATAGGAAGATAAAAGAGGTAAAACAATGTCAGCTGCCCAAACAACCGCCACATAAACATATAAACAGCAACCTCAGCAACTTCCCAAACACATTATTGACAACAACATATAATATATACCAAGATGTGTACACGCATATATATAACAACGAAAGCTGAGAAAGACAAAATGACCTAACCCATTAAAGCCCAACCCAATCGTATCTAACAACAATATTCAGACAGGACTTCAAAAAGACTTGGATAAAAAACCGTGTCAAGAAGAAAAGAGGCCATATAAGCCTACATCGACGGCCCAAAACGAAAACCCAAGATATGAGCTCTCTACAAAGGACATCAAACCCAAACCAAATGGTCTAACAAATTACCACTGAAAAATATTTTAACGCAACAATTGAAGAACAACAGAAACACACAACAGAACAAACGCAGATGCAACCACAGCATAAGCGCCTCAAATGGCACAAAAAAAATTAAACAAATAGATGCACATTTTGTGGTTTTATCATGAGAAGTAAAACGGGGAACGGTGTAAGTTGAAGGATGTCAAAACATGGAATAGTTATGTATAAAAATGAATGAATGAAACAAAATTTAATATTATATATATATATATATATATATATTCTTAACTACAAAATTTCAGTTATATTTATATTTTTATGTCTTGTAATTATACTTTATGTCTCATATGATTAAAAATATTATATTATCAACACATGTATTTTTTAAGATAAATTATGTATTTTCTTAACTATAAAATAATATATATATATATATATTATATATAATAGCTTATATATATATGCTAATAAAATAAAATTATTACAAAGCAACACATTTAATTTTCAACAGACGGACCAATGAAAATGTCCGTCGAAAAATATCCACATATTACTATCATTGAATCCTCTGTTACTATTCACACTTTAATCAGTTACAATTTTTAACATTTTTGTAACGATATTCCAACCTGTAATAACCATTGAAAATATTCGTAGAAACTCGTTGGGTACATATTAAAAACATTGTAAAACTTTTCTATGAATGAATATTGCATTTTTTAATGGGTATTGTTGATATCATCAACAAATGCCATTTAAAAAATTTAAATTATCGATACAATTTTTGAAAATTTCAACTCTTATTCATTTCAATGGATGATCTTTAAAAAAAATAATATTTTATGCAAGAAACTAGTTTTAATTAATTTAAAAATTTATATAGTCAAATGTAATAGAGACTGCCTCATTGTCTTTACCAACATTAATATCTTCGTCACCGTCGACTATTTATATTATATGGTTTTTTATCTATATATTTTCGATTTTGTCTTCATTAAAAGGTCTATAGGAGAATGTGGACAACAACATACTCATCATTTATTTCTATATTTATTTTAAAAGGAATTAGTTTGAAAAATAAAAGTATTTTGGTGATGATCTGATAATGAATGCTCCTCTGATTTCAGAAGGTTTCATATATATTACATGTATTGAATTTGTAATTTATGTTTCAATAACATCCCTTTGGTCCAACAAGAAAATAACATCTCCTTTGATGTTGAATTTGATAGAAAAATGAAAAGAGAGGACATGTGAAGGGACATAGTCCCACATTGGAAAATGGAAAGTATTTAATACACTATATAAATGCTTTCCCACCTTAGCTATTTGAATCATGACATAGGCTTGGTGAGGGGTTTTGGAATGGGAATGTAAAATGGCTTGTGGACATTTAATATATATTAAATGTCTTGGAGTCTTTGATTAAATCCGAATTTATTTTTAATCTTAAGTTTAATTTTTTTCGGATTATAAACAGACGCGACTATTAAACGAAGAGACATAACCCTTCGGATTTGAATCGAAGAGACACAACCCTTTGGATTTGAACTGAAGAGACACAACCCTTCAGATTTGAACTGAAGAGACACAACCATTCCATAAACAGTCACAACCTTATGAACAGTCATGACTGTTCAAAGTTAACCGAATTTTGGCTCCTAAGTGCTCTATAAATAGAGACTTGCCATTGAAGAAACAATTAATCCGTTCTGCTCTCTTCTAACAAAAACAAAATACAAAGTAGATTCAGCAGAATACAATTTTGTGATCGTTGAATCCTCTAGGCGGAAACAAATTATGTCTTAGGACACTGCTAGCAGGCCTCGATCAAACTTTCGGTATTTATATTTATTTGTTTCTGTTTCTAGGTTCATTGTATATTATATTATATTGATACTGTATAAAGGATTGTTCCTACAGAATTCAGCTATTTTCATGAAAGTAAATCAGATGATTTGACATCTTCATTAATCCTGTCTGTTGTGCCGCTTGACCAACTCTAGTTTTAGCTTCTTGTTTACGTCTTCGCTCCCCAAGCTTCATTAAAGGAAGCCATGCGGATTGTTAAAATGCTCTTATTTTCTTTTCTCTTTTTTCTATCTTTGGTGTTTGATTTGGTCGAACTTCGTCAATTGTGAAATCATCTCGTTTTTACTTTTATATGAGTTCAAGCATAATTGGTCAGTCTTGTCCCTTAAACTCTTTTCTTGTGCATTACTAGAAATTGCGAAAAACACAATTCGTTTATAATCCATCCGAAGATCACATTCGTTCGCAATTGGTCATCTATAAAATACTTCTATTTTGAATTAAAGATAAAACTTTAATCTTTTGTCGAGAACTTTAAAAAATTCAAAAAAAAAATAATAAAAAACAAAAGCATAAAAAATCATTAACAATTGTCTTTTTTTGTCGTCTTCTTTTTCTTCTCCTGCAATCATCAATTATCAGTGTCTTCTTCTTCTACAAGAATCGTCGCCTTTCGGTATGAACACAATAGACAATCCTCCGAACAAGGAAAGAAAGAAAATTTAAACTTTAAACCGAACCAACCATAGGAATATCAAGACAACAATACAAGTATCGTGGTAGATGTAAAAAGGAACGGATATCAGTTGGTTGGTGTCATTGGTTATCATTGGTGATGTTTAAGTTGTCATCAAGAAGAATTTGGTGTTGTCAATAAAATAACCATATTCTTGCAACTTAGGGGGAGAAACATGCGTAAAGAAGAAAAGGAAGATGAAAGGAATAGAAGGAAACTTAGGCGAAGACAACTAGAAGAAAATGAGGAAGATGAAAGGAATATTGAAGATCTCTCTCGTTACTGTTTTTCCGCAAGAAATTTAATTAATGACGAGATTTATAATTTGTCCCTAATTATTTCGGAATTAGTCTGTATGAAATTTATAGACGAATTAAACTTCATTCAAAATATTTGTTGCTAAATTGATAATTTTTAATAATAGTATGGGATGTGTAGGACCCAAATTTGAGAAAGAGATATAGCAAATCCGAGTTTGAGACTCATACTTCTGGCGACAATAGATATGTTAAACACTTGGATAGAACGGTTCAAATTCTCGTTAATGGAAGGTTCCAATGAGTTAAAACTTCTCAAGCATATTTTTCTTCCTTACCGTGATATGCCATAAGTATCTCATAAGAAGAGTGAAATCAGCTGAATCAAATCTCACATAGCAAGAAAGAAAGTGATTACAAACATTGCAATCGAAAAGTGAAGCGATTGTAGTAGTAGAATATGGTTAACTCATCCCTATCTTAAATGGTCTTGTGAATGTAAACCGTTAAGTTCCTAAGGTCTTGGGGCGGTTCCATTATCATGGGCTCTATATAATTTTACTTGCATATTGTTAAACCTTTTGGCATTATGAGCATTTGCCAAGTCATATATATATATATATATATATATATATATATATTACATCCTTTTGTTGTTAGAAAAGTGATTTACAACATATATATTTTATTTTTCCCACAAATTTGATCCCACCATTAAACTAAAAAAGCACAAACATTTACTCAATAGATTAGATTAAAATAGTTTAGCTTGAAATTGTAAAACTCCAAAACAAAGCTTAAGAAACAAATTGAGATGGAGGTTCAGTGATTTAAAATTACTCCACTAATATTGAAAAAAAAGGAAAAACAGTCTATTCCCTCTCGAAAATACTGCTTTAGTCTTATTCCCCCTCGATTTTGATCCACATTCTATTCCCCCTTCGATTTTTAGTTTTCATCCTATTCCCCCCTCAAAAATACCGTTTTAGTCTTATTCCCCCCTTGATTTTGATCTACATCCTATTCCTCCTCAATTTTTAGTTTTCATCTTATTCTCCCTTCCGCTATCAAAAATCTGTCTAAAACCCCCTATGTTATTTATTCGTTAATTATCTATTAACCGACCCGATATTGACCCGAATTTGACTCAATTTTGACCTAATTTTGGCCCCAAAATTTTACTTAAATTTAACCCGAATTTTAACAATAAATCAAGTTAATTATTTCATTTAATCGGTTTACTTGGTTTAATTGATTTCGAGTAAAATTAAGTATGGTTTTTTACTCGAAATCAATTTTTACCCAAATTTAACCACAATTTTGACTCGATTTAAACCCGAATTTTTACTTAATTTTGACCCAAATTTTACTTAATTTTAATCCGAATATCAATAATAAACCAAGTTAATTATTCAATTTTAGCTGATTTCAAGTCAAAATTAATTAAATCGAATAAGTAACTTGATTTTTATGAAATTATCTAAAAATTAACATTTCGTATTTATGTGTGTAGTAAATTCACATCTAATTTACTAAAATATACAATTTAAAATTATATCAGGTAAAAATTAAGTAAAAGTTCGAGTTAAAATCGAATCAAAATTATGGTCAAATTTAGGTAAAAATTGATTTCAACTAAATTGAATAATTAACTTGATGTATTGTTGATATTCGGGTTAAAATTAAATAAAAATCAAGTCAAAATTGAGTAAAAAAAGGGGTTCAAATCGAGTCAAATTTGAAGTCATAATTTGGGTCAAAATCGAATCGGATTTGATCGGGGCAAATTGATTAACTCGATTTGATCTAATTTTGATAATATTAACAAAACCATATTCAACTTTAATTCGAAATCAACTAAATTTAATAATTAACTTGATTTATTATTGATATTTGGGTTAAAATTAAGTAAAATTCGAGTCATAATTAAGTAAAAAATCGGGTTCAAATCGAGTCAAAATTGAGGTCACAATTTGGGTCAAAATTAGATCGGATTTGGTCAAAATCGGGGCAGATTGATTAACTCGATTTGATCCAATTTTGATAATATTAACAACACATTATTCAACCTTAACTCAAAATCAACTAAATTTAATAATTAATTTGATTTATTGTTGATATTTGAGTTAAAATTAAGTGAAGTTCAAGTCATAATTAGGTAAAAAATCGGGTTCAAATCGAGTCAAAATTGAGGTCAAAGTTGGATCGATTTTGGGTTAAAATCGAGTCAAAATTGGGGTCAAATTTGGGTAAAATTTGGTTTAAAAAATCGTACTCAATTTTCTTTGAAATCAATTAAATCAAATTAATCGATTAAATTGAATAATTAACTTAATTTATTGTTAAAATTCATATTAAAATTAAGTGAAAATTTTGGGTCAAAATTAAGTAAAAATTTGGGTTAAATCGAGTTAAAATTACGTCAAAATTGAGTCAAATTTGGGTAAAAATTAATGTCAAAATTTGGTCTAATTTGGATCAAAATCGGGTCGATTAATTGATAATTAACAGATAAATAACAAAGGGGTTTTTAGGTAGATTTTTTATAATTGAAGAGGAAAATAAGATATGATCAAAATAAAAAAAATAGAATTAAAACAGTATTTTTGAAAAAAAAATAAAATAAAGACTAAAAATCGAAAGATAAATAAGATATGGATTAAAATCGAAAAAGAAATAAAATTAAAACAATATTTTCAAAGAGGAATAACCTGTTTTTTATAAAAAAAAAATGATGTATCACATTTGATACTTTGGAGAGGAGAGGGCTGCTTAAATAATAAACAAAATTTTCTTTACTTTTAGGATTCACCGATGCTGTCAGTAATTTTATCAACCACTTGTACAATACGACAATTCAAGCCATGATGCCTTCTTTTTTATTTATTTTTATCTAAAAGTACCTATCATGTTGTTTTATCTAATGAATGCGTTGAAAATAATATACAAAAATAACATCTATAGCCAAACTGATTATTTTCTCGTAAATATAATGAAAACAAAGGAAAAAAGTTAAACTCCAAGGGAATCTAGAAGCGGATTAAGAACTGATTAGGAAGCTTTACTATCAAGGGTATATTCGGAATACTGATGAGTTTGTAGAATTTGTGGGGTCCACAAATGAAAAGTTTCAAGAAACAAATAAATCCCACAGTGGCAGCTGGCTTCTGCTTCAGTGCTCTGACAAAATCCATGTTGGATTTGGTTTTATCTGTTGAATCAAGATTATGATTTATTAGTATTATTGCAAGTTTAATTTATGAGAGATTTATTTGCAAATTAAATCATAATATTATCATTTAACTGTAATTGATTCTGTAATTAAGAAGGGCGATTGGGTTCCCTTTTCACTCAGCGAAAACAGTTCATTCATATGACGTTGCTCCGTGTGTTGGATTGGATCAAATGGCGTAGAGCTGTAGGTACCATTCACATGAACACAAAGCAGAGAGAGAGAGAGAGGTAAATGACAAGAACCCTACATCGATTTCAGATCTCTCTGCTTAATCGAGAACATTTTTTTTGTGGGTCAGTGTTTTTTTTTTCTTTGCAGACTTTAGAATCTTTAGTGCGTAGCTCCTTTAATGGCTCGATAATCGTGTTTTCGGGATCGATGAGCGTGAAGCCATTAGAGCTATGCTCTCTTTTTGTTTGTTTGCCATTCTGCATTTATTCTGCTTAGAGACCTCTCCCTCTCTCTTTCCTCTGAATCTATGAAGTTTGTTCCCTTTCTTGTAGCCCTTTCGATTTATGGCAGCAAAAGTTTCTGGTCAGATTTGTGTAATGATTATTGGATTCGTTAACTTTTTCGGCCATTTTACCCTATGGGTCGTGCCATACAAGCGAGAAAATGAAGTTCTTCTTTGATGAGTTGTTTCTGTCTTTTGATCTGAAGGTCGTAAATTAGTGTAGAGGTGATCAATTCATTCAGAGGAGGAAGAGGAGATGTTGTGTGCTTGTTCAGGCGAACGATTCCGGTTAGAGGAGCCGCCGGAGTCTCCGGAGTCTCTTGCTACAAGAGATTTCTCGGCCAGTGGACTGTCCTCTAGAACTGGTGGTAATGGCGACTGGGACTCGAAACTAGAAGAGATTCAGGTCGATGAAGCTGAATCAACTTTGAAAGAGGCTCTCTCACTCAACTACGAGGTGGGTTTCCGGTGAACCAACTTGTATGATCGATTCTCCTCGCTGAATTGATTTCTGTTTTTTCTGTAGGAAGCTAGGGCTTTGCTTGGGAGACTTGAATATCAGAGAAGGAACTTTGATGCAGCGCTTCAAGTGTTTCAAGGGATTGATATTAGGGGCTTGACTCCAAGGATGACGAAAGCCATTGTAGAGAGAACTCGTTCGAGCAAGCCACGGTCAAGAGTTTACGTCGCGCCTTCGAGTGCAATGTCGATGCATTCAGTCAGCTTGCTTCTCGAAGCAATCTTCCTTAAAGCAAGATCGCTCGAGGAACTCGGGTGCTACCGAGGTACTTTAACTGTCCAATTGGGTGTCCTTGTGGATCTTTTTCTGAGTTTTTGTGATAAGCCATAAGATCTTGATAAGAAAATGGTTCCGTTGTTTCTTGTTTTACCAGAGGGGGCGATCGAATGCAAGGTGATAATGGACGTTGTTGAATCAGCACTGCCAAAGGGTATGCCTAAAGGAATCAGTGAAGTCTGCAAACTGCAGGATGTGTTTCATAAGGCCCTTGAATTGCTTCCTCGTCTATGGACAAAAGCCGGGAATCTTGATGAAACTGTAGCTTCGTATCGTCGTGCTTTAGTCAAGCCATGGAATTTAGATCCTCAGAAAGTAGCTGCTACACAGAAAGCTCTAGCTTCTGTTTTACTCTACGGAGGTGTTGAGGCAAGCTCCATGGATAACACCAAGGAAGCAATATTGTTGCTGTTATTACTAGTGAAGAAGGCGACGGTAAGAGAGATAGAATGGGATCCAGATCTAATGGATCACCTGAGTTATGCCCTTTCTGTAATTGGGCAATTTGAGTTGATAGCTAACTACGTTGAGCAGACACTCCCGGGAGTTTACACACGCGGTGAGAGATGGTTCTATCTTTCTCTTTGTTATAGTGCAGCCGGAAACAAGGAAGCAGCCATAAGCCTATTGAAGAAGGCTTCAGGTCCTTCTGAAGCACCACACGTTCCTTCCTTATTGCTTGGAGCAAAGCTGTGCTCTGAAGATCCAAAACACTCGAGGGACGGCATAAATTTTGCTCGTAAACTGCTAGATTTGGTTAATAACCAGAGCGAACATCTTTCGGGACAAGCTCACAGGTTCCTCGGTGTCTGCTATGGAAATGCTGCAAGAACTTCTGTATCAGACTCCGAAAGAGCTCTGTTTCAGAAGAAATCGTTGCTCTCTCTTAACAGTGCGGCTAAGAGTGTAAAGGATGACCCTGAAGTTATACTTGCCCTAAGTTTCGAAAATGCTGTGCAAAGAAACCTCAATATGGCTTTTGATGGTGCAGTTGAGTATTCTAGTACCATGGCAGGAGTTTCGGCCAGAGCATGGAAGCACTTGGCTCTTGTGCTTTCAGCAGATAGACGATTCAAGGATTCAGAAAATGTTCTCGAGTTTGCCATGGAAGAGGCGGATGAGATTGAACAGTTAGAGCTTCTTAAACTAAAAGCTGTGCTTCAGATGGCTCAAGAGCAACCCAAACAGGCAATTCGGACATACAGCACCATGCTTGCTCTAATCCGGGCACAAGCACAACCTGAAAGGAAAGAATTCAATCGATCTGAGGTACATAGTTTGGTGGTCATAGCATGAAAGAACCCTTTTCTAGTAAAATGTGATACCTCTGAGTAACCTGAATTCTTCACATTCTCAGGATCTGAGAGGGGGAAACTTTGAAATGGAAGTTTGGGAAGACTTAGCTTCCATCTATGGCAAATTAGGTTCATGGTCAGATGCAGAAGCATGTCTAGGAAAAGCAAAATCTATTGCCTTATATTCTCCTCGAGTCTGGCATGCTACTGGTATGAAGCTGATCATACAAAAATGAAGTCATTGGTTAACAATAGTTTCCTTACAAAGTTGTCTTTGGATATGCAGGTTTGTCCCTTGAAGCTAGATCACTTCATGAAGAAGCTCTAGTACCTTTCTTTCTATCGCTTTCGATAGAACCAGGTCTTGTACCCAGCATGGTTTCTATAGCTGAGGTTATGATAAAACTCGGAGGCGAATCGCTTCCAATTGCTAGAAGCTTTCTGTTGAACGCCTTACAATTAGATCCGACTAATCACGACGTATGGATGAATCTAGGGCTCATTGCCAAAACACAAGGGTTGTCTCAGCAAGCTGCGGACTTTTATCAAGCTGCGTATGAACTCAAGTCATCGGCTCCAGTACAGAGCTTCATTTGATTCAATATCTTTAGCTTGATCAAAGAGGACCATAACGGAAACCAAGTTGAACAACACAATACAAATACTTCCAGCCTACATATAAGCGCTAAGTAGTAGATTCTACTCGTGATCTTGTATAGCAATCTCTTCGAGATATAGAGGTTTTGGTTTTTGGACACTAATGTAAGATTGGTTTGTTTTTGTAGTCTTGTCGTAACGAAACTGAGAAATCGTACGCATTTGTTTTATCAATATGCATCTTCAAACCACTCTGTTATTGCACAAAGTCAATGAAAATTTACAGTGTGAAAAGAAAAACAAGGCATTAATGTCTTAATGTACAGTGAAAAGTCTTGGGGGCCTTGGTGTAGAATAGCGGTTAGTCTACCAGAACGAATGTTAATGATTTGCGAAGACAGATGCATGTTCTTCTTTAGATGCATGCCAAAGAAAGACACCACAAACTACTTACCATGGGAAGCCACAAGGAGATGGAGAAATTGGTCTCACCCCATCTGCCACTGCATTCACAATACATAAGGAAAAGCCTTATCATTATGATACCGTAAAGCTCTTACGGAGGTGATGATTTTCCTATTGGGCATATTTTTGACCCGAAGAAGAAAACAGAGAAAGGACGAACCTTGAGAGTGGGTTCTCCTCTGTTGGCATTGGCGGATTGTTTCGCCATTTGCTGCATTTGAGCTTGCGCAGCTCTTCCAGCTGCAGACTTTTCAAACTGTTCTTGCCTGTGTAACAAAAACCAGACCAGACAAAGTTGAATTCAAACTGTTCAAGACAATACCATCATTATGTTTCATCGAGCAAAATCATAGAAAATTCCACAACTGTTGCGAAATTGGTCTAGTTCTCAAGACGTGAGATCATAATGAACTGTCTTGTGCTACTTACAATTCTGAATACTGCACATTTATCGGAACCACCGAAATTCAATTCAATCCAACGTTTCAGGCATCACCAATACGTAATGGATCATATTTTACAAATTACAAGAAACTGAAAAACTTGTAAGGAATTGGAGGAAGCAAGAACTAAGAACACCCAAAATTGTTTAAAATCTCAAACCCTGGAACGAAAAACAATTCAAATCGTTCAGAGCTAATTTCGAAAGCATTAATCTCTAACATATTGAATCCAATGGAAAGACCGATCGGAGCAAAACATGAGAGAGAGAGAGAGAGAGAGAGAGAGAGAGAGAACCGTCGCATGGCAGCTTCGGCGGCTTTGGCGCGGGCTTCGGCGGAGGCCAATCGGTCTTCTTCCTTGCGTTGTTGCTTTTTCGTTCCGTCGAAGCAACTGAAGCAACCCATCCCTTAACGATCGATCAGACTCTCTGTTTTTGAACTCCGAGATTGAGACAGACACGAACACCGGAATGGAACACCAAACCACTTCTGGGCCACCACGCGTTTTTGGTCGTCTAATATATATAATAGGTTTTATTTAGGCTTCTTCATAGATAAGAAAACCCAATACTAATATATTTCTCTTTTTTCCTATATTTTTTTTTGTCATTTAGCAAATTGTATTATATTTTCAGTAGACGCGCATAGTGTTTTTAATGACATGATAATTCATTTTATATTAATTTGTCAATCTTCAATTGAATTTTCTAATCATCCTCGATTTCAGAACCCTGTAATTGTGAAGCCTCAATCACAGAGCGTATGATGCATCTCAGGACGATGATCCTTACACAAATCTCCATAACCTGGTCTTAATCAATACAAGTTTCATGCTTTCATGTTCATATGATCGATCAAATACTAATAGACACATTATTTCTTCCCCTAAAACTGTGCGGTAAATCCCTAAAATTAATTGTCTTCACAAATCAATTACTGTTACAATGTTTGATACAAGTTCGTTCTGCCATTGGCAGCAGCAAAACTTACTTAAAGCAAACTGTATGATGGAAAAACCAGAAGAATGACATCCAGGATCATACCGCAACAAGTCTTTTTTATGTACAGAAGGTGATCCATTAATGAAGACTGAAAAAATCAATCAATGGTTTGAAGCCTCAAACCCGTCGATCAAGCAACCATCTTCAACAACATGTTTTAGATCAATGATGAATTGATCTCGAAGGAACCCAAACCCGAATGTCCCGTTCTCGTATAACCAAATCCGCCCAGGGCCACTGACATCTCCGTCTAAATCTGGAAAAATCAAGTCGTAACTAGAATTCATATGCAACACCCTGGAGACCACCTTCTCATAATCCTCAGCGGTGAGAGGAGTGTTGTGCATTCGACCGTTGAATATCGCTTCTTCTTCTAGAGAAATGGGAGCATCGTCAAAAGAGTGCGTAGATGTCCAAAACACAGGTACAGTGTGGCGGGATGAGGATAATTCCCCTACTTTTCTGCATATGATGCCTCCAACTTCATCATATTTGACATAATAGAACTCCAGGTTGCTTCCATCGCAGAAACCCTGCCGAGTTCAACAATCACCACAATGAGCTGAGGAAGTTTGGTTTCTAACAAAGATAACCAACCCAGCAATCATCCTCTTGGAACTCATCAAAAAATTGTCCTAATAAGGATCGGCTCGACAGCTTCCCAATCAAGATTTAGCAGCAAGTAATAGAGTTTATTACCAAGCTATCCCATTGCAACTAGAAATTCTCAAGATCAAACATCATCATTGATCATTGTATGAACAAATCTAGCTGAAAACATTCAATTATGAAGAGTTTAATTGGTATGTAGTCACACCTTCCATAAGCCTTGCAATGGCTTTGCGGTCGTCGGCGAGCAATCGACAACCTTAACGAAGTGTTCTGGTTCCCACTTGATCCTAGTTTGCCTCTCCTTTTCCTTCCTACGCTGCCGCCTCCTGCCGCTGCCGGGGCTCGCTCGGTTCGCGAATTGGGCATACATCTCTGAGACCATAAAGTCTGGCGATTTTCCGGTGTTGGTGTCCTCGCTCTCGTCTCCAGAGCTAGAGCCCTTTGAAATCGGACTGTTCGATCCTCCTCGAGGAGGGTAGGCGAAGCAGCGATTCTCCTCGACTATAAAATGGCAGTTTCCCATGAAATTAACATCCACCTGCACGAAATTGCCACTCGAAAACCCTAGATCTTCAATATTGAACACGAAACCCGGATTTCCATCCAGATCGAGGAAATTCATGATCCGACCCTCCGACGACAAGCCCATCCGGAGAAACGGCGTCTTCGTGACGTGATAAGTCCCATTCTTGGTCGGTGTAACCCTAGATCCCAACACGAAGGAAGATCCCCACTCGAAGAAAATCAACGGCGGCGACAAAGCTGCATCAAATTCTCCCACTCGTGTAGGGTCCTGTAGAGAAGCCTGTAAGCGATCCGACCCTTTCCCCATTTCTGGATCTGCGTCTTCTTTCCCCACCTCCGGTCGCACATCGCGTGCCAGAGCTTGTCGTCATCACGGCACAGAGCGGCGAAGCGTCTCGACGTACAGGCGAATCTGGAGATCTCATCGGGCGACAGGAACGACAGGATGCAGAGCTGAGCATCCTGGGGGATGTCGGAGAATGACGGTGCAAATGCATCGATACCACCATCCATGGTCTCCGACGGAATTTCACGGGAAAATTACCAGATTATCTGGAAATATTCAGGGTCACGGAACGAAAAGTTACAAGATTTGGGGATGATGAAGTTAGCAAATCGGGTTTGTGGAATTATCGTAGCAGATTCTTCGCCGAAGCGAATGGTTCTGAAGAATATTCGATGCGAGTAGGTGAACAATTTTCACGTGATTCGAAAGTTGGGTTAACTGTAGTTTTAGTCAAGTTTCCTGGACAGAACAGTAAATTCCAACTGTAACTTAATGTTAACTTGTGCGAAACGTCAACGTTTTGAAGCAGATGTTATTGTAACGACGCCATTTAGATGGTGATGATAAGATGGCCGTCGATGTGATCCGACGGCCCAGATTTAGTTAGTATTGAAACGTTGTCATATAAGAAGTGATTGTGAGATGGCCGTAGATGTAATCCAACGGTCAGGATTTTGTTTATCCTCCCTCCCATTCCGATTGAAAACAATCTATTGTCGAAGAAAAGAAAGAGTTTCAGGTATAAGGGATATAATTGTAATTATTTTTATTTAGGTTTAATTAGGTTAAGTCTTACATTGTGTATATAGTGTCGTGCATATATTATTAAGATAATTAGAATTACTCACTTCTATTATATGGTATCAGAGCTAAGGAAATCGTCTCACGACATAATCCTAGCCGTTTCCCTCGCACACCATCTTCTTGTCTCCAGCGATCGTCCTTTGCCTCCATCTTCTTTTCCCCGACGACCGTCCTTTGCCAATGTCGAACACAACTGAGTCATCGACTGTGCGCAATACCGAATTTGTAACCATGTTCGATCCGACCGAGCCGCATAAGCTCCTTTTCTCCTGTAACATGTCAAGTGTTACAAAACTCACACCGAAAAATTATCTCACTTGGAGTGTTCAGATCCGTTCACTTCTTGAAGGATACAATCTCGAGTGCTTCATCACCGAAGACTCTGCTGTGCCACCAACGACAATTCAAGTGGATGGGACTCACCAACCCAACCCCGCCTTCAGTCCGTGGAAACACCAAGACAGACTGTTGTTTAGCTCCATGTTGGGCGCACTATCGCTCCCGCTTCAACAGTGATCGCTTGAGCCACCTCCATCAGGGAAGCGTGGCGTACATTGGCCAACATCTACGGGAAAGCCTCACGTGGTCATGTGAAACAGCTATGCGATCAGATTAAACGTAGCATCAAAGGTTCCCAATCAGTTGAAGAATATCTCCGGTTCATCGTCACCAAAACCGACGAGCTGTCGCTCATTGGGAAACCAATGGACCATGAGGATGTTCTTGAAGCCATACTTGATGGCCTGCCAGAGGAGTACAAAACTGTGGTCGACGTGATCAACGCGAAAGACACAACAATATCAATCGAAGAGTTACACGAAAAACTTATTCATCATGAGGCGAAACTTGCTATGGATCTTACTCAGCCATCCATTACTCTTCCTGTAACGGCTCATCATGTTGCTGCCAAACCAAGACACTCACACAGAGGATCTGATCATGCTGGATTACGAGCACCAATTCATCAATGGAACCGCAACAACAACAGGGGTTCCGCGGGAGGATACAAAGGCCAATACCAAGCTTGCGGAATTCAGGGGCATAGTGCGAAATTTTGCAATCAATTTCGTCTTATCTCCACAAGCTCATCCTCGAATCAGATTTCAACTCGGTGGACTCCATCTCAACGTCCCTGGCCTCATGCTGCTCATCTTGCTAAGCATCCCTCCTATGACACCTCGTCTTGGCTTCTTGATAGTGGTGCCTCGCATCACATTACATCCGACCTGCAGAACTTAGCGATTCACAGCCCATATTAAGGAAGCGAGGAAGTAATTATTGCTGATGGTTCAGGACAACCCATCATTCACACGGGTTCCTTCTCACTATCTTTACCAACTCGCTCCCTTACTCTTGATAGTGTTCTTTGTGTTCCTTCAATGCACAAGAACCTGGTTTCAGTTCATCGTCTATGCAAAACTAATGGGGTTTCTGTGAAATTCTTTCCGCATATGTTTCAGGTGAAGGATCTAACAACGGGGGCGCCGGTCCTTCAAGGAAACACTAAAGATGGAGTTTACGTGTGGCCATCTCCCTCGACCTCTTCCTCACCAATCGTTGCCTTCTCAAGCCTCAAGTCCACCATTTCCACTTGGCCTTCCCGTCTAGGATATCCGTCACTACCCATTCTCAAACACACCTTATCCAAGTTTCAACTTTCGTTGGTTCGAGATTCTTTATTTTCTTCGTGCAAACTCCCATTTCATGCTTCGTCTATTGTTTCTTCTCGTCCTCTTGAATTCATTTTCTCCGATCTATGGTCATCTCCTATTATTTCAATTGATGGTTTTAAATATTATGTTCTCTTCGTGGATCATTTTACGCGTTTCCTTAGCTCTATCCTCTCAAATAAAAATCACAAGTTCGGAAAACCTTCATTGTCTTCAAATCTCTTGTTGAAACCAAGTTTAACACTAAAATCATCCATCTCTACACCGATAATGGTAGGGAATATATAGCTCTTGCCTCTTTTCTCTCGGCCAACGGAATATCTCACTACACCACCCCTCCCCACACTCCCGAGTATAATGGAATCTCCGAACGCCGACATCGTCATATTGTCAAAACCGGCTTATCTCTCCTTATGCATGCCTCACTACCGTTGCCCTATTGGTCCTATGCATTTACAGCCACGGTATATCTCATCAACCGTATGCCAACTCCTCTTCTTGCCGACGCCTTACCCTTCGAAACTCTCTTCAAAATGCCACCAAATCTACACAAACTCAAGGTCTTTGGCTGTTTGTGCTACCCCTGGAAGCGCCCCTATGCTTCTCACAAACTCGACCCTCGATCCGCCCCTTGTGTCTTTCTTGGGTACTCCAACTCCCAAAGTGCATATCTATGTCTAGATCTGTCCAAGCTCCGTGTCTTTATCTCTCGCCACGTTGTCTTTCATGAATCAATCTTTCCTTTTGCTTGTCTCTCTAAATTTATCACCAATCCTGACATCACAACCCCCTTTTCATCACCCTACGCCCATTCAACCATTTTCCTTGCCACACACTCCATATCCTTCGCCAAAGCCCCCGAAAATGGATCCTTCCTTGACTGATGTGGAGCTTGACACGGACAGCCAACAAACCGAGGACTCCTCTGCCCCCGCTGTTCCTCTATTGCAAACAGTGTCTGCTCCTATGCTGTCTGGTGCAGACCCACCACGATGCCCTGACTCGCCTGGACCATCTATTCAAAACGTTCATCCTATGGTCACACGAGGAAAGGCCAACATTACTAAGCCTAATCCCAAGTTTGCTCATATATGTACAGGTGATACGGACGAGACAGAACCTGCAACGATAACACAAGCTCTACAAAGTACCAAATAGAAACAAGCCACGAGTGACGAATTCAATGCGTTGCTTCGAAATGAGACTAGGGAATTAGTATCTCCTAAAACCGCCAGTAATGTTGTCGAGTGCAAGTGGGTCTTCTGTATAAAGCAGAATCCGGATGGATCCATCGATCGATACAAAGCTCGCTTGGTTGCAAAAGGTTTTCATCAAAGACCGGGTGTAGACTTCCACGAGATTTTCAGCCCAGTGGTTAAACCTGCGACGATCCTGCAAGGCAACCTCACCGAATATGTGTACATGGCGCAACCTCCGGGATTCATTGACAAGGATCATCCATTACACATTTGCAAGCTTCGTAAAGCTATTTATGGGCTCAAGCAGGCACCTCGTGCGTGGTACTCTGAATTACGAACCTTCCTGCTTGGCTGTGGCTTCAAGAATTCCTTGGTGGATGCTTCACTGTTCGTTCTGCACACATCAACGACCAAGTTGTATGTCCTGGTATATGTTGACGATATGATAGCCACGGGATCTTCCTCCTCTCACATCCGGACCTTCATCTCCTCTCTGGCGTCCCGATTCTCACTCAAAGACCTTGGAGCTCTTACCTTCTTTCTGGGAATCGAAGCTACCCGAACACGACATGGTCTTCACTTGTCATAGAAGAAATATATCACGAACCTACTCACCCGAACGAAGATGAACGAAGCTAAATCTATCTCCACACCAATATCGTCGACCTCACGGTTGACTATCTCCTCGGGTACACCTCTACACGACCCGAGTGAATTCAGGCAGGTCATTGGGAGCCTTTAGTACCTTTCTCTCACGCGTCCGTACATAAGTTTTGTTGTAAACAAGTTGTCCCAGTTTATGCATTAACCAACGGATGAGCATTGGCTATATGCAAAACGAGTGCTTCGCTATCTTGCTGGCTCACACAACAAAGGTATCTTCCTTGCCGCTGCAAATTCTTTGTCTCTTCATGCTTTCAGTGATGTGGACTGGGCTGGAGATTCATCTGACTTCAGATCGACGAGTGTGTACATTGTTTATCTTGGCAAGCATCCCATCTCTTGGTCGTCCAAGAAAAAAACGGGACACTCACGATCTTTCACAGAGGCTGAATATCGTTTAGTAGCAAATACATCTGTCGAGATTTGTTGGCTTGGTAATCTTCTCACTGAACTTGGCATTCTCCTTCCGTCGACCCCAACAATCTTCTGTGACAATATTGGAGCAACTTATCTCAGCGCAAACCCGGTTTTCACTCCCGTATGAAGCATCTTGCACTTGATTATTTCTTCGTTCACTACTAGAAAATTTAATTTTAGGGACGGAATTTAGGGACTGATTGTTCCGTCCCTAAATTTAGAAATGGATTATACACGGATTAGGGACGAAAAATGAAATCCGTCACTAATCCGTCCCCAAATTTGGAAACAGAAGAGTCGTGCCTAATCCGTTTCTAGATGCGGACTAATTAGACACGGGCATGGCATCCGTTTCCAAATTTGGAGACGACAGATGTTCCGTTTCCAAATTTGGAGACGGATTGGGAACCGATTTGTCGTCTCCAATCCGTCCCTAAACCATTGGTCGTCTCCAATCCGTCCCTAAACCAGTTTAGGGACGGATTGGGAACCGATTTGTCGGTCCCTAAAACCTGATTTTCTTGTAGTGGTTCGTGGTCAGATCGAAGCAAGCAGCCTCCGTGTATCTTATATGGCTCCAAGGATCAACAAATAGATATACTTACCAAACGTCTTCCGCGCATATTGTAGGATTGATTTTAATTGTGGAAACGTGTTTTTATAAACCCGAATAAAGATCTAGTCATGTTTAACGAGAAGTTTTTCGATTATCAACGATAAACAATTTACAGAAACAATTTCGTAATACCTGTCGTTGAACGTGTTACTGCCGGATGCGAGGTTTGATGGTGCAAGCCCTCTACGCATATCCCCGCCAAGATCGGAACTGCTTTGATGTGGAAATCAGAAGAATGAAAAACTATTTTTCGTTCTTCGCTCTTTTTTTCTGACGGCTAGTTTAGGGTTTTGATTTGTTTAATCAGAATCTGTTTACGAAAACTCGTTTTTCGTATATTTATAATTATTAACCTTTTAATAATTACAAGTTGAACCCATAACTATTCAAATATTACATAAATGGCATGAAACTTTCAATCTCCCACTTGCCTTTACGTAATATCTCAAATAGTCGAAATACATGTATCTCCATACACATATTTGTCTGTACATCTTATGTACTAACCCAAAAGAAAAATCAAATACTATTATATTCTTTTGTGCTAGCGGATGAATATAACTGTATCCCACACTGATTATCTAACAATCATAAGCAGATACCAAGACACTCGTATGCGTGTGACCTCGTAGGTTCATCACTAAACTGGTAGTCAGTTAGTCTTACTAATTAACTAATCGAGGTTGACGTCTAGAAACACTCCTCAACGG
Organism: Gynandropsis gynandra; assembly: GCA_036759665.1. Classification (NCBI taxonomy): domain Eukaryota; kingdom Viridiplantae; phylum Streptophyta; class Magnoliopsida; order Brassicales; family Cleomaceae; genus Gynandropsis; species Gynandropsis gynandra. Next base: position 65,403,798 of record CM071860.1, on the reverse strand, counting down.
CTAGATAGTGTGAAGTAACATCCTTACTCTGTAGAATCGTGATAGAAGGACAATATTATTATTTCCTTCCGTCTTTACAGCTCCGGATAATCCTAGGACATGGTCTAACTGTCAAGTCCTAATAGATTATCAACTATGTTTCATGCCTAACATAACTGA
>CM071860.1:65297315-65381987 GCA_036759665.1 Gynandropsis gynandra | reverse complement strand
CTAGTATCTTAGAGTACTAGTTGAATAGATATTGGGAATAATTAGATATTTGCGTAGTTAGTGACTGAAAGATGGGATCCATCAACTCTTGGTAAGAGTTTGAGCTCTATGTCATCGGTAATCACAATGATTGTACGAATCTCTAGCCAGAGTACATTGAATGAATGAAGAAAGGTGTTTTTTAGGTTCATTCATCAGTCAATTGTGATTGACATGAGACATAGTTGATGATCCGTAAGGCTGACAGTTATGACCATGCCTAGGATGCATCCGGAGCTGTAAAGATGGAAGGAAATACTAACGTCGAATTCGCCATGGTTCGTCTTGGGTAAGGTTGTTACTCAAATGAGTAAGGATGTGACTTCACGCTATCCGGTCGTTGGGGAGTGTTGCTAGACCCAACCTCGATTAGTTAATTCGTGGAAACTAATTGACTACCGGTTTTAGTGATGAACCTACGAGGTCACACGCATACGAGTGTCTCGGTATCTGCTTGTGATTGTTACACAATCAGTATGGAATACAATTATATTCATCAGCTAGCACCGAAGAATAAAATTGTACTTTTTTTTCTTTTGGGGTTAGTACATCAGATGTACATGCAAGTATATGTATGGAGATACATATACTTTGACTGTTTGAAATATTACGTAAAGGCAAGTGGGAGACTGAAAGTAATATGCCTGTTATGTAATATTTAAATAGTCTCGGGTTTAAAAGTGTAATTATTAAAAAGTTTAATAATTATATAAGAAACGAAAAACATGTTTTCGTTAACGAGATTTCATTATCAAAATCTAAACCCTAAACCTATAGCCGTCAGAAAGAAAAACGAAGAACGAAACAGTTTCGTTCATCGGAGAATTCCGCACCAAAAGTTGAAGGCAGAAATCGATCTCGGCGTGGATACACGTAGAGGACTTGTGCTATCAAGTCTTGCATCCGATTATCACAGGTTCAACGTTAACAGGTATATTCGAAATCGTTTCTAAATCTGTTCGTCGTTGAAATCCGAAAAACTAATCCGAACATGACTAGATCTAAAATTCGGGTTGATAAAACACGCTTCCCCACCCCAAATCAACCCTACAAAATCATTCAACCCAACAATCCCTTATTCGGCCAATTCAGCTCAGGCAAATTTTCCAAAGGCCAATACTGACTCCAACCAGCTTATGGTTACGGATAAATAAATTGTTAACAAAAATTCAGAAAAGTAGTGGAAGGCTCTGCTTACAGTTCTATATACCAACAAAATTGGTGCGATTGAAGATTCTTGTGGTATACCTTTTGCATTTTTTTTTGGATTTAGTACACATGATGTTCACATAATATGACAAGACAATAGAAAACATTGCTCAGTCATAAATCAATGGTCCTCTGCTCAATTGTTCTACCATATGGACGAACAATACTTGCTGATCATAGTGGAATATTATTTTTAGTAGAGCTCTACTATTGAATGACATATTATATGTTCCTAGATTACAATGCAATCTGTTCTCAAATTCACAGTTACTAACTAAAAACGTTTCTTTTATGAGTTTCACTAATAAGATTTACGTAATGCATGACCACAATTACTAGGACGCCCAATGGTATGGGTGAACAAAGAGCATGTCTATACTATTTCGTGGAAAAAGAACTATCGCAGCATTACGAACCTAGGAAAGAAATTCCTTGGATCTTTGGCATATTGGTATGGGTTATCCATCGACGAAAATGGTTTTGGATATTGATTTTATGAATTCTTTTTATTTTTCTAATAAAGCATGCTCTGCAAAAAGTAAACTAAAGATCTATTTCTGAAAAGTGTCCATAAGATAACAAATCCACTACGATATTTAGAGACCATATAGACATGAGTTTTTTTCAAATGCATCATATTTTCTAACTATATTTGATGATTACTCGTGTAGAACATGGATATATCTATTGTCTATAAAATCAGAAGCACCAATACATATTAAGAATTTTATTGCACTAAGCGACAATTTGACAAGACGGTAAGTATAATTCAGGCAATAATGGATCTTACCAATGCAAGACTATTTGACTAATGCGTTTCAGACATGTCACAAAACCATGACTATCTGCCTCTCTCCCTATTTTATAGCCATATTTTAACCGTACATCAAGTTTTGCTTTTGTCGCTTGTAGAAAACATTGAACTCCGAGCACGAAAAACATAAAATACATTCAATTATTACTGTATTTGCTTTAATATTGAAATAGATGATGATAATTTCTACATGATTTTGCATCAAATCCTACAGGTGGAATATATTGGTCTCGTTGAATTGAAGATAATGTTTCTCAAATGTTAGTGGTACGACCCATCACAAAATATCAAGCAGATCATGTATATTACATACCTTATCCAACATATTTGAAATCTTAGAGAGAGGAGTGGTGGCCCATATTTAAGATTAAACCGTATGGCGTTATAAACATAGAAAAAAGAAGATTCGTTGTAAATCGATCACCAAGAGCCTATATGGTTAATTGGTACAGACAATCATAAAAAGATTCTCGCAAGAACCAATATAGATGCCAAATACATCGGAGATTATGAAGATGTTGAAACCAAAGACAAAGATGAACATGGCGACGAATTTCATGCACCATCGAAGGAAGACTCACCAATTGAAGAATCAATGAAAGAAGATAAGTGAATATGTAATTATAGTATCAAACTTTTTTAATTTATTTTTTAAATAATATTTTTCATTTGTCAACCTAATCTCAAATACAAAACACTTAATATACAAATACTAAACACTAAAACACAATGAGAGTTCGATGATTTATCAATCACGGTAGTTTGTTGTCAAGTTCCGTAAGAGCTGGTCCACCACCACCTCCGCAACTATATCTACCTCCATCACCTATATCGACACCACCGATATTTAATGAGAAAGATGATATGGTGGATATTGAAGCTTTGATCGATACCTTCGACGAGCGTCCAACTATTATTATTGATCCCAAATGTCTTGACATGACATTATGGTAAAAGGTTATTTATATACACATATATATTTGAATTAATTTTTAAAATTGTCTAATTATTTCGTTTATACATGTAGGTTTAACGTGAATGATGTTTTTGAACACACGAACATCAACATCATCCAAGGTTCTTCACAAGATCAATTATACTATTCATGGTAGGTGACACCATAGGTTATACACCGCTGATGGTGGTGTACATTTATCGTAAGTTTAATATAATATTATTATCTAATTTAATTAATAAATTTATTAATTTACATTTAATTTTGTTGTGTGCATATAGATGACATAAGAAGGATATATCGTGCATCTATACCGTATGGATGCGCGATATGCAAGTTCGGTTGTGCTTGATGATGAACAACGCCAAGCACAACTACTATAAAAAGAACGCCAAACCTAAATAGGCAACATATGAGGTATTCGACCAACTCGTCCAACATTGAGAGTCAGAGGAATTCAACGCCGAAAGCAAAAAGGCCAAAAAATTTCGGGACGATGAAAAAGTTTCTGGAGATGGTTCACATCATCATACGTTTGGATCGAAGTCGTTTCCAAAAAGAAAAAAAGATTTTGTAAGAAATTTTTATTTATAATTTGTATTTATTTTTATGTAAAATTTTTATCTAATCATATTATTTTAATGTTACAGATGCAAAAAATGAGAAAAATTTGACTCTTCTTGAGCTGGTTGTTGAGACTCACGCTAAGAAAAAGTACATCATCGGGGAATAGGTCAACAAACCTGACATTGTTGACCCCCGAGCAGAGTGGATGGTGAAAGCATTGATAGAGAAGATGACACAACAATTACAGGCGATCGGTTCATCTCCCTGATGAACTTAGTCCTTTACAAAAGGATAAAATTTATTTAGAGATAAATAATAATGTTAACGTTAATTATTTTTTAATTATATAAATTTTTTGAATCGATATACTAACTTTAATTTGTGTCATATTGCAGTTTTTTAGGCCGTATAATGAGCGTCTATACGGTTTGATTTCTCTACAAAAAGATATTATAGAAGGTGGCACGACGGTACCCACTAGTCCAAGATACTTTTACGTAAGAACGATGCATCGAGCAGCCCGAGGCTACAATTCGAGAAATGTAATCTATGCTTCAAAAAGCGCGAGCATACATGCATCATATGAAGAGTACCATCGAGTTGATGACAGATAAACCGTATCAGCCACCACCACCGACGGAGGCAACAACACCGAGACAAGAATCGATCATAGAGTCCAATGCAATCCTTTCCCTAAGGCATTGGAGAGGACGAAGATGAAGGCGACAGTATCGATTTAGATGATATGTAGCCAATACCTCTTTTAATTTTTTATATTTTTATTTTATTTTATTTATTTTAGATTTTTTTTTCATTTTTTTTAAAAAAATTCAAATTATCAACGAATGTCCGTCGTTAAGAAAACAAAATTATCAATAGGCATCCGTTGAAAACTTTTAAAATTTCCCTCCAATAAAAATCAACTGGTATCCGTTGGTAATTCCCGTCAAACATTTCAACCGATGTCCATTGGTATCCAAACAACATTTGCAACGGATACTCGTTGAAGTTTCCAACAGACGTCCCTTGAATCGTTATAACATAAGTACCTATTTAATCAGAAGGTGTGGATTACAACAATATTTTTTCCTTGGTGACAAAATGGTCATCATCATAACTTATCTATTGTTGTTGCATCACAAAATTGGTAGGTTTATCAAATGGATGTTCACAACGCATTTCTACAAGGTGATCTTACTGAGGAAGTCTATATGATTTCCCACCCGAATTTGAATTTGCAAAACCAAATCAAGTTATTGCTTGTGGAATCTCTCTATGGTTTCAAACAAGCAACATGTTACTAGTTTGCCAAACTTGGCATTCTATTTGGCTTCAGCGGAAGAAAATGATATTATATGTTGTTTCTTAGATTTCTAAGACACAGTAAATGTGCTTAGATGAACCAGCCATCCCGAGAGTGATTTGCCAGTCCATTGAACACCTGCTGAATTTGAATCACACCGAACATAAATCAAAGGTTAGGATAAGAGCAAAGTAGTATTCTTTCTCTTGTTGTGCTTCAAATAGCGAGCAACATGTAGAGAAAGTATGTGAGGTCTGGTCGAGTGGAAAGTAAGTAGAGGAGACGTTCAACTAATCTTTGATATCTCGTGAGATTAGGTAGTATGGGGCTTGTGGAGATAGCCAGGTTGTTGACATATTCACAGAAGCCTTTGGAAAGAAGGACTTTGGTCTCTTTCTTGCCAAGTTAGGAGTTTAGGGTTTGTACTCTCCAACTTGTAGGGATATTGAGGGACAAAATCCCTTGATTAAATCCCGAAGATTCACTTGTAATGCTTAATGAGATATTTAGTTTCTATACACATATCGATGTATTTGTATATAAGAGAATACCATGGGACTAATAAAACCATTCGATTTTATTTGACCTATCACATTCTTTTCATTTATAATTTTTTTATCCTGAATATTTGAGTTGTATACTGGTAAGAACATATTAAAATCAATGTGCATACTCTATTTTCCTAACGTATAGTCCAATGTATACTTCTAAATTATTTGGTCACATACTTTTTCTTTGATTAGAATATAGAATTTTTAAAACGAAGATGAATCAGCGGAAGAAAGATTGAAAGATTAAGCGCGAGCAAAAGATCGAGATAATTAGAGAGAATGAATAACTATCCTCTTATGCATTTTATTAGAACTAAATGTACAAATTTATACAAGTAGAAAGAGTAAAAAACAAGGAAAATACAAATACAAATGCAAGGCACAAGTTTAGATGTAACATGCATGAGGTGGAGCGGTCAACAAGGCATAGGAGACCGCGGAGGTCATAAATAGGCTTGACCAGGTCGCAGGTCGTGGACACAGGACGCAGAGAAAGGAGCATGACGCAGCTCGAGACGCGGAGAATGGAGCGGGACGAAGCTCGGGATACGGCTCGAGACACGGACAACGGAGCGGGATGTGACCCAGGATGCATCTTGGGACACGAAGAAGGGAGCGGGATGTGACCCGGGACACGGAAAAGAGAGCGGGACGCAGGTCATGAAGAGGGGGACGCGACCTTTCTTCTTAACATTCTCCCTCAAGCTTAGACGGTCAAAAGCAACATTAAGTGAAGCCTCATTAAAACCTTTTCGGGGAAAACCCAATTGAGACAAAAAAAACTCGACAAAGGAAAAAGATTACAACAACTTATGAGCTCGAGGGACGATCAACTAAGCTTGAATGCGATGCTTTGGGATTGAAGATATCAAAGAGGCATGTTCGATAATGGAGATCTTTGCAAACTTTTTCACTTGTGGCTTTGGTGAAGACATCAGCCAGCTGATCTGTGCTTTTTGTGTATATGAATTCAATGACGCCGTCTTCAAACTTCTCTCGAACAAAATGACATTCCACTTCAATATGTTTTGTTGTTCGTGGAACACCGAGTTGGATGCAATGTGAATTGCCCCCTGATTGTCGCAATGAAGCATCATGGCTTGCAAAGGTTTGAGGCTAAGATCTTTGAGGGGAGTCCGGATCCAAATGAGCTCACATGTTTCATTTGTCATAGCTCGATACTCGGCCTCAGTGCTGGAACAAGAGACCACTGATTGCTTTTTGTTTCTCCAAGTGACAAGGTTCCCCTCAACAAAGGTACAAAACCCCGTTGTTGATTTCCGGTCTTTGCGGTCACCGGCCCAATCTGCATTACAATACCCAATTAGGCTAGTGTTGTTGTTTTTACTCATTAGGATACCTTTTATTGGAGCGTTCTTGATGTATTGAAAGATTCGGTCCATCATTTTCCAATATTGTTTCTTTGGAGCATGCATATGTTGGCTGACCTGATTCACAACATAACACAAGTCAGGTCTAGTTATCGTGAGGTGCATTAGCTTACCGATAAGGCGCATGTATTGTTCTATATCATGAAATGGTTCCCCCTCACGAAAGTATCTTTCCTCGATGGAGGTCTTGGTCGGCTTGGATCTGAGTTTACCTATTTCATTCAAAAGGTCTAAAGCATATTTTCGTTGAGAAAGAAATAAATTAACATTGGATCTAGTTACTTGAATTCCAAGAAAGTACTTAAGTTCACCTAGATCCTTTATATAAAATATGTCTTTTATAAAACGTTTATAAAGGAAGAGGGACAAGGTCCCATGTTTTATTCTTTTCTAAGGTTGCTAGCTCCTCAGCCATGGCTTCCTCCCATTATGGCTTCCCTTTAGCTTCTCTATAGATTTGTGGCTCGATATCCCTATCAATTTTACTAAGAAAAGGTTTATGATCAGTAGAGGTACATGCCAAAGAGATAAAATTTTGAATAGGATGTTCGATTATCACGCCAATGAATGGGATTGTGAATCCATTCCGAGATTGGTCGTCTTTTTCTAGTGCTTCTTTGAGGCACTATCTCATTTAGAATCCTTCCTTCAACTTCATCGACGTTATGATCCTCATTTTGGTTATGATCATGACTTTGATCTTCATTCTCATGATTTGAGGCCCTAGTTTCCTCCTCATGATTTTGCTCAGAATATGTGATCTCATCATGGCTTTCTTGTTCTTCATTTTCTAATATTTCTTGATCATTTTGGTCTTCATGATGTTCAGGTACACTTGACAGAGGATCTGTATCATTGTTAGTTTTCGAAACTGAATTTACTAAGTTTCTAAGGGACAAACCGATATCATTTGGTTCCGAGATTCCTTTAATCTCTTCCCAGCTGATTTTATCATGAAAACTCTTGTCTTCGAGTAACATAACATCTCAAGACACTATTACATGTTGAGATTTTGGATCAAAACACTTGTAGCCTTTTTTATTTATTGAGTATTCGATGAACATGGCTTTAGTGATCATGTAAAGGATACATGTATAGGGGTATATAAGTCTTTTTGTAATTAGGTCTAACTTTTATATATTTAGCCGTTTTGGCTCATTTGAATCAATTATTCAGATTTCAAATTATCATGGTATCAGAGCTCAAAGTCTAACGACGCAACAAACTCTCCTAAAAACTCGACGGCCTCTCCTCCCCTCTCTAATCGCCGCCGCCGATCTCCCCCTCTTCCTTGCGGCCGTCGATCACCCTCTCCCTCTCCTCCGGCCATTCACACCTCTCCTCCCTCCCCAGCCATCGTACGCCACTAAACAACCCACAAAACGCACCAACAACCCTAAATTTCCGGCCGTCGTCCTCCACTCCTCCTGCCGGCCCGCCTTTACCGCGTCCCGGGTCGCCACTCGTAGCTTGTCCCGCGCCGCGCCCCGTTGCTGCTCCATCGCGGGTCTCCTCCCCTAAAAACCCTAGATCCGCATTCTTAACCCTAGATCTACTTTTCTAACCCTAGATCTAAATCCCCAAACCCTAATTCGTGCCTCTCTTGCTCACCGCCTTCAAACCCAAACTCATGGCCAGCCAAACAAGTCATTCTACCGCCCGTGTCTCCTATGCGGCTCCGACCTTCGATCCAAAACATCCACTCAAAACCAAATCCCAAGTTCATGACACATTCATTCAATTCAAAACACTCATTGAAAACAAATTTGACAAACGCATTGCAACACACTATTCGGATAACGGAGGTGAATTCATTGCCTTACGTTCTTTTCTATCCTCTCATGGCGTTTCTCATTTCACATCTCCACTGCATACTCCGAACACAATGGTATATCGGAAAGACGACATAGGCATGTTGTAGAAACCGGGCTTTCCCTTCTCACGTATTCCTCCATGCCCTTAACCTATTGGTCGTATGCATTTTGTACGGCGGCTTACCTCATTAACCGCCTCCCGGCACCGACTCTTGGTATGTCTTCCCCTTACGAGTGTCTCTTCCAACAACCACCAAACTATACTAAACTTCGTGTCTTTGGATGTCTATGTTACCCTTGGTTACGTCCCTATACAGCGAAAAAATTAGAACCCAAGTCCGATCCATGTGTCTTCTTTGGGTACTCATCCACTCAAAGTGCATACGTTTGTCTTGATCCGCTTAGGTCGCGCATATTTATCTCCCGTCATGTCCACTTCATTGAGTCTACCTATCCCTTTGCCGAGCCTACTAAATTTTTCCCACAAACCACCAAGTCACCCACGGTAGCCACCTCTTCAAATAGCGTCAACCCTACACCATCCTTCTCGACACCACTCATTGCTCCGTTACCGGTTCAGCCCCTAAGCTCGGATTCTTCACCGCTGCAATCCTTGGATATTGGCTCTCCGTCTTCGGCTCCTCGTCATGTTGAGCCCTCAACGTCGTCACAGTCTCTTGAGCTTATTATCTTGGTTACAACTTGTTTCACTGTGAGTCAGGAACAAGAACGAAACACACACAACCGAAAGTTCTAAAATACTCAATATCAAATTTTGTAGAGTTTAATACCTCATAAGGTGATTTGTCCTTTAGAAACTTTGTATGAATACTATTAAGGATGTGACACGCGATCATGACTGCATCAGACCAAAACCTTTTAGGAACATCTCGATCGAATATGATAGTTCTTGAGACTTCCATTAGGTGCCTATTCTTCCTCTCGACCAATCCATTTTGTTACGGAGTATAGGGACACGAGGTTTGGTGTGTAATGCCTTGTTCTTCAAGGTACCTGCAAAATTGAAGAATAGCATACTCTCCACCAATTTCAGTCCTTAGACATTTTATTTACCATCATAATGAGTTAAAACATGCTTATGAAACTTTACAAACACATCATAAATATAACGCTGAGACGAGAGAGTATAAATCCATGTAAACTTTGATTTTTGCATCGATGAAGGTTACAAAATATTTCTTTTGATCACGAGAAACACATGGAACTATCCAAACATCAGAATAGATTAGTTCAAGTTCAGACCATAATTCCTTAAAATCACCCAAAGCTGGTTAAAAGGCTTTCCTTCTTGCCTTAGATTATTAAGGTCTTTCTTTACTTCATACACGCGGCTAAGATTGGATTCATTGCCAAAAACTTGTTTCAGCTCATCCCAAAGCTCTTTAGGAGACTCTATGGGCCCATATGTACGAAGTATATGAGATTCAAAGGAATTTTATAAAACAACCAAGGCTGTGAGTTTATTTTGTTCCCATTTTTCTGATCCGACACTAGAATCTACCGGTTTCACATCTGATCCCATCACAGAACCCGAAAGACCTTGCATGCCACAATTGGCCTTAGTAATCTTCGTCCAAATGGAATAATTGTTTCCATTGAACGGGATTGAGATGCTTTTGATCGAGTCCATGACAATAGATCCGAGAAAATAAAGGGAAACAAAAACAAAGAGAGATTAAAAAGTTTGACAGAAAACAACTTTTGAAAGTGAATAGATTTCAAAAGAAACAAAATCGATCTAACCATTTTCAGAGATTCGATCACCGTTATGATACCATGTAGAATTTGTAAAACGAATATGAATCAGCGAAAGAAAGATAGAAAGATTAAGCGCGAGCGAAAGATCAAGAGAATTAAAGAGAATAAGAATAACTATCCTCTTATGCATTTCATTAGAACTAAAGGTACATATTTATATAAGTAGAAAGAGTGAAAAATAAGGAAAATACAAGTACAAATGCAAGGCACATGTAACATGCATGAGTTTATATATATATATATATATAACTTTGAGTATTTTATTTTAAATATTTGATCTTTCATCTTTGATATTTAAACGAAAAATGTAACACATTGTCATATTTCATGGTCATTTCAATCCCAAATTGAAACTAACAAATTTAATATTATATTTTGTAGTTTTTGTATCAATCTAACCCTAAATCATCATTCGAGATTGAGAATGTCCACCATCACACTCTATAGAATGACCACAGGTTTATCACACATAAAAAACATAATATAAATACTTTCTTTGATATAAAATATAATCGCAAAATCGAAACACAAATTCTAAAAATCTTGATTCTTAATTTTTAGAAAGATAATTACAATGAAAAACATAGATATATAAATACTCATCTGAAAGTGTTCGATGTCAACTATGACATTTGCTTCCTATCCATTGTTCGCGTCTTCATTCATTGTCAATCCACAACAACCTACAAATGGGTGAATATTATTTAATTGCACCTATTGATATCGAAACATGTATAATCTCTTTACAACCAACCTACCACCCATGATACTCAATTAACAAACATATATACATGTGACACTCGACCTGCCCCAATTGAATATATGCAGTCATTGACTAGTACCCCGCCTTGATCATCGTTTGCAAGTTCCATCTGGATCCCAGCCTATTGTAGCGCGAAGGTCTATCGACTCTAGTGTTCCAGAAACAATGCTCGAAAGGCACCCCAAGATCTTAACCAGCATAACAAATGTTTGCATAGTCCTGTCGGACTCTAATATAATTGTAGAGATTTCCACTTACCCTACCATTCGGCTCTCACGTTTTCAAGATCCCACAAGATCAACCTATCATCACAATTCTTAAGGCTCGTAGTATTTTCGTATCCGAGTCAATATTTTTCACGCGAATTCTTTCGTGCTTGTTCACCTCTTAGAATTTCTAAAATAAGACTTATAATACATCACTACAATACTCATTCGCCTCAGTGATCTAAAGCATTTCAAACATGACCAAAATCACCTATGTAGTGAAAATTCTCAGCCAAAATAACCCATACTTGATTTTACTGATGTAATCGAAGTTAATCAGAAAAAAACACTAGTCCATAGCACCCAAATTCTTAGCTGATCAAAATGACCGAGTGAAAAATGTTCGACCCACCATTTCTCAAAACTTCAACCTCTCGCCTGAAAACCTAACATTTCATCGTATTCTCCATGGAGTACTTGATTGAGCAGTTTGATGCACTGTAGAGCAATTCACGCAAAATGGTGCTTCCTAGCGAGACACGACTCCATCTCCCTTGGATTTCATTCTCTACCTTGTTAAACTCTAAGTACACACTCATTTGTCATTGATACTCTCCTTACAAACCCCATCGCCCTTCACACGACTATTTCAATTTAAAAAGAAACGTTAAGTCTAACGTTACAAACTCCAGTTATTATTCTTAAAATTTTCTATGGTTCTCATGAATCTTCTTTCACACATGTACGTGATAAACTTGCTACTAACAAAAACGTCACCTGGAAAATAATAGGACTAATTATGTTGGTTTTCAAATATGTATTCTTTCGGTGATGTATTGACGATAATGATATTACAACGATGACTTTTTTGTTGTTGTCATGATAACGAATGTTCTGTTAGTGTTCTACCTTTTGCTTTCTCTTATGTATCTTCATTACCTCTTTCTTTGTCTCTGCCATGTTATTTCATTCTTTTCTTATTATTTTCTTTTCTTTTCTTCCCTTTCCTGTCCATTTAGATATTTAGCATTTTTAATCCTAAGCTTCATTAATTTCTTCTAAAACCATATTATCTTTCTTTGACCGTGTATGGTTTCAAATCCTAAGACTTATTTATTACTAGATAAGACCCGCGCTATACATTTTTTATTATTTATTTGATTCTTTAAATTATCATATGCTATATAGATTTAATTAATTCAAGCATTATGATAATACTTTATACATGTATCTGATAATACAACTGCATGATTTATTAAAATATAATTATATAAAGGTGTGACATGAATAATAAATTTCGATTTCCAATTTTAAACAATCTATTTTTAAGATGTAATGTAAATGGGAATTTCGATTTGTAGATAATATCATAGAAATAATAAAATAGAAGGTCTTGGAAAATGTATAGTATATTTTAGCCAAACATATCTTTTATGATTGCCTATTATATATGTACTTGTATATGTTTGAAAAATATTTTGATTCAGAATATGATATAAAAGTGATTATTAAGATAAGCTTATACTTCAACGTTTTTGAAAACTTATTTTTCGTAGAATTTCCGGATTATCTTCGCATTTTGATTGGTGTAGATCTTTGTGGAGGGCGATTGTCAAAGTGTTAAAACACTTGATTTATACGTTTACAAAGAAAAAACATGTAATGATATGAAATTATAATAAATTTAATATAAATGTTAAGATGTATTTTGTTTTGTTAATATTGTTTAGAATTCTAGGAATAACGCAGTCACGACCATGATAGTTTCTCAGACAACCATCGTAGCAATATTTAACCGAGGTTTCATTGCACGTTTTTCCTATATTGATAGTTTGACGACATCTTTTATACTTGTGAAGTGGTTAAATAAATTAGAGAAAATTTTTGAAAAAAAAACATAATATGTTCATGGATTCATAATATAAAAACTCGCCCATTTACGCCCATTTAGTAATACTCGAATTTCAATTTTTGCATCAGAAGTTAGAAGGTATGAGTTTGAATAAATTTTATTAATGAGATAATGAAACATGTGTTCACCAGATAAATATTCTTTGTGATCTACCAATCCAATTAATATTCGATATGTCTGTATCTTAAATATATACTTTGGAATTGCATGAATATGACTTGTAGTTTTTTCTACAATGATATTCTCCTTAAAAAGTATTCACATACTTTTATATGTTAACATGTAGTTACCGATATTTGACAGTATGGATAAATTTTAAGTATGAATATATCCAATTCTTTTATAGATTGGTTGTACTTATCAACATTGGTAAGAGATATACTTTCTTTAATAGTAGTTCCTTGCAAGATGTCACATATAAAACGATCAAACATATTTTAAGACGTTTGATAAGAAAGAACTTTGAAATAATTTACCTTTTCATTAACAAATAAAAATCCAAGCCCAAGCACATGATTTCTAAGAAAAGAATTTTGTCTCCACTAAATTCGTAGCAGATGATGTAATTGATTTAAGATTGAATAACATGTTCATGTTCTTTTTGGAGCTCCATCCGTGCTAAGAGTGTGTCAAGTAACCTAACATAATAACATTAGCTAGCGAAATATGCAAATTGATGTAAGTTAAAGAGTATGTTTTTCGCACTCTAAAAATGTTGTTTGGTTTTTGCAGAGTAAATTAAAAACCACACGGATTAAAATGTAAGTAAGTAAAAGGTAGAAATTACATGTTTTTATATCTTATAATATAATGGTTGATTTCTAGATTGTACTTCATGGGTGTCGAAATAAGATGGTTCAATTGGAAATTAAGCAAGCATAAATGGAAATTGTTTATAAAAATGCTTTTTTAAAAAACATATATGTAAAAAACAAATTCTAAGAATGTAAATTAACACTTGCCTTACACATTCTGTAGTCCATTGATTTGTTTTTTATAAATAATATTTGTTACGGTTGCTTTTCTGTTGGAGTAATGGGCCAGATCTACGATTTTCAATTCTTGCACTGAAGTTACACGCGATAAGGCGACATATAATTGATTGTGACTGAATACTAGTTTTGGTAGATACAAATCAATTTTTTTCAAACTTCTTCCTTGAATCTTATTTATTATCATTGCGTAACATAATGGCACATGAATTTTCCTCCGTCGTAACATATTGGTAGACTTGGTGATAAAATAATTCTTGGAATAACAATCGAGATGCTAACTTAGTGAGACCTTAAGAAAAAGCATGTGCTTCGAAAAACCAGATGATTCTACAAAGTTAAGGTACTCAAAAAGATTCAATAATTGTCAATCGGTTGTAAGAGCACTATCAATTCCAACTGAATCTGAGCTTAAGTATTCAACATTCTTCCCATGAATTTTTTATAACAAAAAATCAATTTCTTCATCAACTTCTCTAATCCTCGGAGTAAGAATTTCCCGTTTCCCTAAGATATTCATGGTACATGAACAATTCACGGAAACATGGAAATGTTTCTTCGGAAATAGAATGCAATGTTTTGTGTTTTCATTCATCAAATCCTTATCAATTAGGATATTGTCTCCTTCAAATTGCTCGGTCGATTTAAATTTCTTAGCATTTGTTATGCCATTTCCAACATCAAATAACCACTTTGCGAAATCTTACTCTTGATGGTGCATTCACGTGTTTCATTTTAAAGTATATATACAACATGATTTCTATAGGTATGAACGACTTATTATCGATATAATTGTCTCTGCTTGGCCTCCTCACGTACCTGGTAAAATTTGGCGGAAATTGTCGCCAAATAGAAAAGTTTTTCCCCTGAATGTTTTTTTGGCGCATGTTCATCATTCATTGGGACAATGTATTTCAAAATTAGGATCAAGCGCTTCAAAGGTGTAACGACTTTCCATAGGTGCTTCATTCCATATAATTAATTCAATCTGTGTAAGCAATTCTGCTACCATGGTTCCTCATTTTATGTCACATGTTGACCCTTTATGTACTTTAAGAGGAAATTTGAAGTGAGAATGTGTTGTTCTGTCACCGGAAAAAAGAAGAACGGCTATGTCGGATGATGCAATTGGTATTTATAACTCTGCGTTCTAATATTAGTCCTGAAATAATTGTTTTGTATATGTATGTTTTACCATTTCCACCAGGCCCATAAACAAAAAAGCTTCCTTTTTTCTGTTCAACTTAATTTATAAATACTTCATGGATTTCTTTTTGTTCCTCATTGATGGTCGAGAATAATCTCGCCTTCTCTTCTTGTTTACACTTCTTATCAAACTGCATTTTTTGCATTATAAGAGAATTAGGTATTTCATGTAGATTTTGATTGTCTAGGGTAGGCATATCCGGAAAATCGGTTAGCCACTGGTCATTCTCTTTTAACAGTTTTCAATTTTAATAAATGTATACTTCAATTTCTTTATGAGACAACTCTAGACCATGAAACTAAAATTATTTTTGTTTCTTCAATACTATGTCATCTCCAAGGAATCTCCGACAACCATTCCATAGTTTTTTACGATTTGCTAACCTCACAATACAATAAAAATATCACAAATAAACGTCTTAATTGCGTGGGCATTATCCAATTTATGGATTTTGTCATAGCTTGATGTCATTCATTATCTTCCTCAAGAAAACCTCGCGCTATGCATGCATCTTTAGAAGTATTATATTTTACGCTATTATCTATTTTAATGTCATCATTACTCATTGGTCCTTTGACAATATTTAGCAACATTGAAAGGTAATGCAATTCTCCCGACGCCGGGTGAATATTGAAAATTCTTTTGAGTCTCAATCCTTGTATTCTCTTGGACCAAAACTTATCCAAGGGTTCCACACCAATATTGCTGGACACTGAGCATATGTTAATTGGCTGGCTTCTTCGTATAATCTTTTTGTTTTCGTCCATTCTTTAAACATTGTGACGTATGCACCTGGTTTCATTACCATGCTTTCCAACTATATCGTGTCCTCAAAGGTTAAACTCTGCTTATTTTCAAGATGCACCGATAACCGTAAAACTGAGTGTTTTGGTGATGGATGTGAAATGCTAAGATTCGCCAAACAGCTTCGCATGAAAATAGATACCTATACTCTAGCTAGTTGTTTATTTCATTTATATCGATAATTGGACCCTTTTCGATACCTGTAGGACTATTGCTACTTGAACCTCTTTCAATTAGTAACGATGTTTTGTTAACACCTTTGGCTATATACTTGGAAAGATATTTAATCGCATTTGATTTATGGCACCACTCAACGTTGATATGTGACCTATATATTTTTAAGAGGTCTAAATTTTGCAGGACAACATATCTATTGTCTAACTTGGTATCCCCTTTCATTGAATACTTCGTGTTGTCTTGCCTTCGTTTATATAGGATGTAGTTAGAATTTGCAACATTTGTATAATCAACGAACTAACATGGATATTTTTTTTGTACAAACACCATTCTCCATATGTGGTAAGTGAGATCTATCGGAACCACATGGTCAATGCATCATACGTTGTTCCACTAATCTAAATCCTTCATAATCAATTTCCTTATCAGACAATTATGTTGAAATAAAATATTTTAATAACTATTATAAAAAATATGTTTTTATATTCGATATTTTATTTAATTTTTTATATATTTATTTTCTAAATAGTATTTTTTTATATTTACTAATTTTGTATTCAAATTAATGTTTTTATATTTTATATATTTTATTTGATTTGTTGAAGAAAAATATATAATATTAATATATGATAATTCTTTTAACTTAAATAGTCTAGTTCACGAGCCAGCTCATTTTTAGACGAGTTAAAGGTGAGTTGAGCTGAGGTGGAATTTTCTAGCTCATTTTGAAAATGAGCTGAGCTGAGTCAGCTCAGTTTTTGGCGAGCTCATGGCGAGCTGAGTCGAGCTAAGCCGAGCCAGCTCATTTTACACTCCTACATACATCCAGTACATCGTGGTAGTTTTCAATATATCTTGATCTTCTCGTAAAGGAAGGAGGTAATATGATTCTTCTACCAATAACTTTACTGTTGTGATCACCCTTGATAATTGCATTAAATACATTATTATAAAGATCATAACATATATTTTTTTCTCATTATTTCGAGCGGAACGAATATTTTTTTGTTCTACCGCGGTATATGCATCAACCACATATTGTTGAGGTTGATGCATATACCGCGATAGAACAAAAAAATATTCGTTCGGCTCGAAATAATGAGAAAAAAGATATTCGATCCCCTTTATTTATTGTCTTTAATTTTTATAATTTTGTATGTATCTGATAAGCATAATATTCCCTCATTGTGACAAATGATCTTTTTATTTTTTTCGTTGAATCAATATAGGGTATTTCTTCGTGGATCCCGGGAGTTGACCATAAAGAAACAACAAATGTTATTGTAAACTCATGAACAAAGAGTGAAGATCACTTATTCTGTAGAGTTAACCAGAAGGTATCAATTTTAAGACAACATCACTTTCCCCCATTGTTGATGAAAGATCTCCCACAATAAGACCAACTATTTTGCTCTCTCTAGGTAACTCATACAACCTCCTTTTTTTTTTCTTGGGTTCTAACAATCTTAGTGTAAATTATGAGATAGCCTCTTATTCGTATCAATCACGCGGTTTGTGAAAGCTTTTTACAAGATGGTTATGATTTTTAAGCATATTTATGAGTTTAGCAACAATCCACTCATCTAGATTTCTCGCGCTAGTAGTACAGTTAAACATAGTATGTATAAAGATAATATAATGAAGAAAAACATCAATGTGAGAGAGAACCATGACAGGTTAATGAACTCATTTGGAAAAGTAAAAATGTAAGTGGAACGACATATAGACATTTAATAAATTCCTTAAAATCATAATCCCTTCTTGATTGGTTCTTTATGATTCAAATAGAAGTAGAAACACTAAAAGAGACTCTGACTAGAGATCATAAATCAACATCCCATGAAATCAACACAATACAAATTTATATATAATTACACAAAACATATTGAATTATTGGGCGTAGTGTAAATACCGAAGGAAGAAATGACCTGTTGAACCAATCTTTTCAAATCACGAATCAAAAGCTTTTTTTTCAGCTACATGATTTTATGAACCATGTTTTCTCGATCCTTGATGTATAAAAACATCTACAAAAAATTATAGAAACACAAAGATTTCAGGATTGTTCTTGAAATCGTGATCAATTTAGGGTATGTGCTCCATGAACAAATGATAAATATTAAAGCTTCGTAACTATAATTCAATATATGGAAAATTCAGCCATAAAGTATCCTTTTGTGTTCCGTTCTTGTCCACAACCCATTTGGATTTTATGATCATTCGATGCATCAGACTCCAAAAGTAGTCCTATAGCATTTCGGGCTCTCGTCCTCTACAAATTCAATTAATCGGTTTCAGTCGCTCTAACCATTTTTGCCACCATCGTCCTCAATGCCATTTACCACTTATACGTGAGAATCAAATGTCTAGTTTAGGTTTTCCTCATTGGTGCAACCTTTAGTATTTACCGATAGAATATCTCCACAGAATTGCTGAAAAGGGATCGCGAGTAAGGATTATTCGAGAACCATCTCATCACCTAATATTGTACCTAGACTTTCAGGGATAGATCCAAAAAATTGGGCCAAATCAATGTTTTACGTTAGCATTTACCGAAGATAGTAGACGCAAGGGAAGACTTGACAAAAGAGAGATACCGATTTCAACCTCTTCCCTTTCCACTCTTTTTCCATTGGATGACAACCTAACATCTTCTCCATGTGAAGTGCTTTCGCTCGATGATGTCCCACTGACCGAAAAATCAACGCATTCGGGTCTAGTTTTTACATTACTCTGATCAACTACTTCCCAACCACCTGGAAAATAGTGCAACCTTCCCAGCCAGTTGATATTAGTTTCCACGCTTTAAACTGTGTAAGGGAAACAATTACAAATATGATGTGAGACATATTCGAGTTATAAGTTGGTAAGAGGAATGATTACAGAGATGGATAAGTGATTTGAATGGTTGTAGAGTTGATGTGATGACGATTCAAGAAATCGAAAGCAATTGAAAGAAAATCATTGCATGAGGAGTAAAAGGAATAAACATCCATTTTTATAGTCTGAAAGCGATTTTTTCTTCTTCCTGCTGACATGACAGTGCTGAATTTTTTTCGTAATAAATTTGTATTTTAATCATTAATATCTATATATATATATATACTAGCATTAGTCCTGCGCTTCGCGCGGATTCAACTGTGAATGGTATATTTATGTGTAGTACGGAGGAAACATGAAACAATATATGGAACAAATGTTAATAAAATGGTGTGTGTATTTAAAAACACTTCGAAATAAACGGTAACTAAACGATGCGATGTATTTGAATTTACAACAGAATTATATATTATTAAATATTTCTTTGTATATAACATTTGTTGTCTTCGATGTGCATTTGCCGGCGTGATCTAAAATAAGAAATTTTAATCCTTCTCGAGTTTTTGCTCTGGAAACTGCAACATATAATTGGCAATGACTGAAAACTGGCTTTGGTAAATATATGCCAATTCTAGTGAGACTTTGTCCTTGGCTTTTGTTAATTGTCATCGCAAAACATAACATAATAGGAATTGTTTTCGTCTAAAGTTGAAAGGCAAATTTGTATTAGTCGGAATTAAAGGGAGTCGTGGTATAAAGACTTTGTTCCTAGCATGTGTTCCGTTGATTATTTTGCCTTCTACAATGTTAGTACCGAATTGAGTTATCTGAAGTCGTGTTCCATTACAGAGTCCAATCATTTGATCAAGGTTTCGTAAAAGTAAAATGGGAGCTCCTTCTTTAAGTGTTAAACAGTGATTAGGAAGACCCGAGTATCTCAAACTGTTCAAAAATTATGTGTTATATAATTCACATGTTTCGTTGTTATTGGAATCGGTAGTGCATAATGTGTCTGAACTTAAATATTCCTTCGAATGTCCGGGTAATAACTGCAAAAGCATCTCATTTATTTCATCAACGATTTCATTTGTTGGGCATAAAATGGCTCCCTCTTGGAAGAAGAATGGATCTTTGAACTCGGTTGTAATATTTGGATATGCATGTGCAACAATGCTTTCGATTGGATTTAATGTTGCGTTAATTAATAAATCTTTGGGTATGTCTATCAGACATTCGCCATTACTGGATTCGCATAAAGACACGTCTCCTAAATTCAATATCCACTTAGAAAAACTCTATATTTCATTCCGATCTAAAGAACTGTTGCCAATACGTAAGCGCATGTTCTGGGTTAATTTCAAAACACATCAGTAGTTCCAAATGTAAGAAGAATTTATACACGCTTGGAGAGTGTCATGCCTCGTGCCTTTTGTAACTAATGGTAAGATTTGACAGAAATCGTCTCCAAATATGACTGTTTTCCCACCAAAAGGTTTAGTTTTTAAAAAAGGATTAACCAAACCCACGATATCTTTAATGCTTTTATCCAAGGCTTCAAAGCAAAACTTATGTACCATCGAAGCTTCATCACATATTATAAGCTATGTTTGTTTTATGAGTACGACCTCCCTGTAACAACAATGAAGCAATGCCACTTGACGCAACGTTTAAAACAATTTGACCTCGGGATCTCACTGTTGTGGATAACGTTTTCCACAAAAAAGTTTTTCCGGTGCCTCCATGTCCATATAGAAAGAATAATTTGCCGGTGTTTTGATATACTGCTTCCATAATTTCACTAAAGATGCTGTATTGTTTTGTTGTTAACTGCGATTTAAGATTCATAAATTCAGCTTCCATTTTTTTACGGTCATAAGACATTTCTTCATACATTAATCTGTTTAACATCGATTGATTATGAGCCTCTGTAGGAAATGACATTGAAGGATACTGTTTTAAAGACCTGTTATTTGTTTTGTAATAATTGTTCTATTTCGCCAAGGGCTGCGTTTTTTATTTCTTCGTCAGACATGATGAAATTTGCAGTTTTTAAATCAAATGTATGTAATATCCGAATATACTTATATAAATCATAATATTAAATACCCTAACCTGGTAATAGGCATCAATGTTTGTATAATATGTCATCCGATAAAACATGCCATGTCGTTAGCCAAACATGTTCTGGACATGAAAGACATTTTGATGTTAGCAAAATGACAAATAACATTCGGAGATACGCTGGAGATGCCCATTGGCTGGCCTCTTTTATTGTATTGATATATTCTTCATCATCATCCAGAAGCCCTGCTCTGCACGCATCTTTAAATGTTTTTTCGCAAATGGCCATTAATTGTGCGAATATCTTCAAATGATGTAAGACCGCGAATTTTATTCAATAACATTCGTAAATAGTGTAGTTCCCCAGCATTTGGATTAATATGTTGTAATCTACCCAATGCGAAGCCACATTGGCGTGTTTTCGATATTTGGAGTTTTTTATTCCATATAAATTTCGTTGAAAAATTAGAGTACGTCAATTGTCGAGCTTCATAACATGAACCATTACATTTGAACCATTCCGTGAACATTGTTCGCTACATATATTCATTTGATGTTATGTCACATAATTCATCTTCCTCATCAAATATTATATTTTGTTGACCGTGTAAATGGAATTTTAGTGTCTCTACAGGTATACATCTGTAATGGATGTCAAATTTGAATATTCTCCACCAAGCCTCGCATCTCGAAATATAACGGCAGCTATAATAGTTTTTTATTTCGTCTGAAGATTTGTTCGGAACCATTTCTCCTATTGTTGTTATTTTTGAAACCACTCTATCACATCCTTTATTTATGTATTTGAATAAATATTTGATCGCTTTTGTTTGATTACACCATTCTAAATTGATATGAGCATTGTACCTTAAAAGAAGAAAAGGGTTATACGGAACTATATATCGATGATCTAATTTGATTCCACCTTTCATTATAAATCTTCCATTGTCTCTCATCTTGTAAACATGATAGCCTTCATTGTTAACGTACGTCGAATCAGTGAATTGTTTTGGAAAGCGCTTTGAACATTTTCCTTTATCCATACAGGGAGAGTACTTATTCGATGTACCACGTGGTCCATGCACCTTCGTTTCTTGAACTGCATTATATAGCAGAGGATTAACATTATTATTTGGGATTCAGATATAATTGAATCAATATTAACTGAGGTCAGTATTTTGGATTGTCTTTTGAGAAACAGCAAGATATGTGCATTGGGCAGGTCTCGTTTCTGAAATTCGACTGTATAAATGACTGTTAAAAAACAGAACATAAAATTAGAACGAAAGAATTATACGAACTTATGGATTGTAAGTAATGGAAGTTACCTGCATTAATATCTCCCAATCGTTTGTTTCTTTTTAAATCTTTTAACAACTCCTCAAGTTTCACTTTAAACAATCGTGTTAAAAGATCAGGTCTGTTTTCTGATGTGTCATTATAATGATGTAATTCGTTGTAGTTTAGGCCATTTAGGATTACACGTAAATGTTAGAAACAAATCAGGAAACCCAAAGTGTTGGCATACAACCATTGCATTTAAATAATTCTATTTCATATACTGTGAGCTACCTGTAAATGATGAAGGCAGTATAATCTTTTTTCCAATCGTTGCCGGTGAAATATTACCTGATTGCACAGTGTCTTCTATTGTTTTATAATTCTTGCTTTGTAATTTGTTTTGATGATTTCTTTCCGATTCTACCATGCAGAAACCATCAACAAAAAATTGTTGGAAAAGTCTTCCTGAATGTAGTATATTAGAAGATTCAATATCTTTTTCTTGTAAACGAGAGGCCATAAACTCTCGTAAACTGATTCGAGATCGGGGTTTTTTCGCCAGAGAATTCGTTGACCGTAAATTTAAGCCAAGATGATAACCATCTTCTCCATATGAAAACAACTTGCAATGGAAGATACGACGGGTGCAATTCATTGATCCTCATGTATTCAATACTGTGTTTTTGCAAAATGATATCTCTTATATTTAATCTTTCATCTAAATCACCCACTATTAGTGCTGCTACCTCCAAAACTTTTTCCAAATTGTACACTCTATCTTGGTTATCGCGGTCTCCTATCAAGCATAATTTCATCTCTAGTTGTGAAGACAATGTAAATCTATCACGAGCCATGCGGAATATTTTAACGTAAGGGTTGTGCTCATCAAGCATTTGTTGGATGTTTCTTACAATATCTTCATGTACAGAGTGATTGTGTCGTGATGAAGTTTCTTGTGTACCGCTGTGAAGAGGAAAAAGTTTAGTGTAATTTACAACAAAACTTTTTTAACAGATGTAGTTGTGACAATATCATTATGACGTACCTGAGTGCATTTATTCTATTACTAACTTCATTTTCTGTAACGTGGATGTAAAGTTGAGCGAATTTTGCGTTCTCTCCAAGTTGTGGTAATAAACTACCAATTCTATGATAAGGTTGTCCATGTATCTTAAATATATATGGCTTTCGATGAAAGTTCACCGACGTATCAATGTGACCACCCATAGATGTAAATGCGAACATCATATTGTATGCACGAATATATTGTTTAAAATGATTATGGTACTTGTGATTTCTTGCCAACAAATTTTTCAGGTATTTCGGTGGTTCTAACAATCTCGGTAACCATATGTTTCCTCTGGAGCAACATACACTAAATTTCGGGCTACTGGCATAACCTTTTTTGTTTAAACGTTCACTATACCACATTTTCGTATTACAATATTCACATAAATACGATTGGTCACCGACATCTGTGTAAGGGACAATACCTATATATGGGCACAACAATATAAATTAATGAGTACATATATCTGAGTGCATTACAGTGCATTTCACATATATGGTATGTACGTAATAATAGAATGAATTTTCCTACCCAAGGAGGTATCTGAATCAGTAATCATCATGTAGTTCTTTGATTGAGAAGTTGAACAATTGCCTTGACATAATTCACCGGCACTCCAAAATGCACTCATCATACGAATTCACTGGAAACAAGAACTAAAAAAATGCTAGAATGTCATTGTTGTAAAACATTGTAATCGGTACTTCTGTACCAATAATATCGATGCGCTGTTTGTGGGACTTAATAAATAGATATAACAATCGATATTATAGACATGTGCAAATTAATACAGTAAAAAAATTGAACATGTAAAGGAAGAAAATAGAAAATGCATTGGTAATTGCAAGTTCTTAGCATATAAAAGATGGGAAACCTAGTTTTGCAGAAGGGAACATTGTTTTATACATTAACATCCATCATAAGCTCAGAGCTCTTTGTACAGCAAAATATTTTCAGCATTACCAAAAGAAAGTTTTCTGAAATTATTTAAATACAATATGATACATAAGAGGTAGTTTTGCAACGGGAAAAACGGAAAGTCTTCTACGCATTGCCATCAAAACAGAGATGACCGATTTTGCATGTTATTTTTAGTCTGATCGTTTCAAATAGCTGATCTGTGGATCCGTTGATTTTACCTTCGATGTACTGGATTGGATGGTCGAACGACTGTCGCTTTCATCAGCATGGCGTTTACCGCAGGAGTGGCTACTCAAAGGAGAGCTAGGAATAGACCCCATAGAGCTGTTATTTGGAGAGAACTGGGAAAAATACAACAAACGCACTAAAATATTTCAACTTGTAATTTATTATATATTTTTAAGAGAGTAAATGAGAATATTAAATAACCCAAAAAACATAAAGGCATTGCAAGTAAAATGATACCTGTGTGAATGGAACCAAAGAAGAGGTCTGCAAAAATTCGTATGAATATAAGAATAAGAAATTATATATTTTTTGAATAAAAGGTATATTAGAACAATTGGAAAAAAAGGAGGAAAAAGTATACCCGTTGGTATGGAACGAAGTATGTCGTCGTTGTCCGTGAGCCTACTGACGCGATAGATAGGCAAAACAGCTCTACTCGGACCTCGTGATCCAGAAGATCGCGAGCTCTGTTGTTGTGGATAAACTATGATCTTGAAGAGACAAGTACGATTTTCGGAGCTTTTAAACTTGGAGGGATGTCGGTTGAAGGTACCTAGGTAAGAGGATCGAGATAATAAATATCATCTGAATTATTAAAAATGACAGAACAGTTAATAGTCTAACTGATTTATACTTCCAAATCTTCGTTTTTTATATCCAAGGCAGATTTATGAAGCAGTTCGACAATTTCTTTGTCAAATATAAGGAATATAGCCTCGCTAGTGTCATCAATCACTTTAACGTACACACGATATCTGGAGCACAAAACATTAACACCTATCAAAAAATGGAAAAAATTGGATATAAGATATTTGAAAAACTTAGTGTCAGGAGATACTCAGGGAATGGGTTTTCGGTAGTTGTTTTACATGAATCGCAGTAAAAACGCCTCACTGTAACGCGTGCTGAAGTATCATCTGCAATAGAATTCACTTTGCAACATGTATTACAACCTAGGTAATACCATCCATCCCTGTTGAGAACTTCCGTGATGAGCGCGGGGACAATGCAAGTTAGAGTCTACGTAAGGAAAATTTAACCAGTCAGCATTGTATAAGAATTAAAATTTAATAAGAAACGTACTTCCGTAGTTTTTCCCAATTCTAGAATAGTTTTCACTGGAAAAGCGTGCCAGAAATCAATGGATTCGCTAGATTGCGGACGGGGGGCAAGTGAACTTATCATCTTTGGAGCGGAAAGAGAAGCAGGCGAGAACCTGTTTGATAACGTCGTCATTTATAGAAATTTGCGCTGTTAGTTAAAAAACATGTAATATGTATAATATATATAATTTTACTACGGTATCTACAAATAAATCCAAACATGCTTAGATTTATATTCGGCTATAGCAGGATACGTTTGGTCTAAGTAAAGTTTGCTTGAGAATTGGACGTTACGAAGTGTTCGCCGTTCTGCTAAAAACAAAGGTAAAATTTGTTATATCAACATTGAAATGGTTTGAAAAAAGAATAACAAACATATGCAACTACGCAGTAAAGCTTGGAACAAATGTTTATATGAAAACTTTTATATTATCATAATTCAAGTTAAACTTTTACATAATCAAAAGTCCGTATCTGCGGAAACAAAAAGATATAGGTTTTTGGAGAAGTCACAAGTAACAAAGCTGAAACTATCACAATAATACATCGTCATCAAAGTCAAAGTCTATTGTCAAGGTGTTAATAACTACATCTGTGATTAAAATTGCATCCCGTCTTCTGCCAGAATAAAATCATACACTGCAAACAAAACACATAGAACTTAAAATCCAAACACACGAAGTGAAGGAAACACAGAGAATTATACGAAATGCTACAGAGACGGGAAGATATTACCGCCTCATGTTCTAATCTTGAAAAGTTGACAAATTATGATCAGTGGACCATTCTGATGAAGACGTATGCAATCATACATCTGGTAGCGAAAGACTCCCACATGGTGCACTCTATAACGTCCGAACTGCCAAACAGTATTGTTAGTACGGGTAAGACGAAAACAAAGTAATGTTGCATTTAAAGAAATTTGAGTTGAAACACATACTTGGCATCGCGAATTTGAACTGTCAAGCGTCTAGACGTCCGTTCTGTGTACGTCACATCGGCCAATTCACCACAACCACGACTTCATCTATAACATCTGGATAAACAAAGGAAAAACAGATTTGTTACTTCATGTTGGACTTATAATAATATAAAACATATTTAATTTTCATTATTCGTCTAGTGGCATACCAAGAACAACGTACCGATCAAGACGGATTCCTCTAAGGCGCCTGACAATATATCAGGATACAGAGAGAAATCGAAACATGTCTGAGTTATTGAGGTCACCACAAGGGCGCACAACTGTAGTTGAGGTGAATATTATTTTAAACGGCAGATGCGAAGCTCTGTATTCACCAAAGCTACGGTTCACGTTAAAGTTTGTAATTATGCAGCAGGCACCCTCCACAAGAAATTGCTGATGGCGATACCAAAAACTCGATCTCACAGAACACTTCATCCGGTTACCCTGCAAGAAACGAATGCCCGTGATAAAAGTTGTTTTCAAAGGCCGAAGTAAGAGTAACATATATGTTAAGGTTAGGAACGTAGATTTACCAATTCGTCCGAAACCAGTAGTTCCCAATTCGAAGTTGATCTGGGAACGGGTTCCACATCGAAGTTCCATATTCGAATAACACGAACACGGACTCTAAAAGAAATTTCTTGTGTGGGTCGAACATCAAAAAGAGGGCAATACATTTTGAGTAGAGTAATATAATAGAACACTAAACTTTCGGAGATTTGTTGTTCAAACGGTCACCAGAACACAATGAACTTTCAATAACAAAGACTATTATTTATAGCGGAAAAACAAACGCTTAAACATTCTACGACATCATTATAGGTGTACAGCTGACTCAGCATAATCAGAAGCAATGATAACTAAAAAATGAGATGTATCATTAACTTGAAGACACATATGTTTTACTTCAATAAGAAGGAGTAGTAGACTTGATGACTCACTGTAAATTTAACCCTAACATAACTACACAATTGACATGGAAAAATAGTAGACTCCATGAATCATCGTAAATAGACTTATAAAATAGCCACGTAACAGTGCAAGGTAAAACCCAAGCAATATTTAACTGCCGAGGTCATTAACACGTGTACACTCAGGGGTAAACATGGTAGCTGAACTTCTGACATCAGCATAACGATGGATATTTAATATCCACTAATCAACCCGTTTAAATAAATGCGAAAACTAAAAGGGCCAGGCCCACCACTAACCTAAATTCAGGCCAAACAATCACTGTACATGCACTACTATTGAAACATAGACATATAAAAACCCATAGGAAAAACAAAGGAAACTATCACAACCCGAGTATAAATCGCAACGTACATTACATACATGTGCTTAACGGATCAATTTAAGCCCGACCCATAGGTAGCCTAAAGCCATAAAAAATCACCGAAGCCTAGTAGACATCGAAAAAAGGAACCATATAAAACATGTATATATTCAACATGGAAATAAGCAAACATTAAGATAAACTAAGCCCATAACCCATTTAATCCAAAAACCAGTGATTAAAACATTTACCGCACAACGAAACAACAACAGATCAGCTAAACATCCTCACAAGATACAAAGTAAAAGTTCACAAAATACAAAATGAAAGCGCAAACAATGGAAACACAAGACAGAAGATCAACATGCAACACTACACAGGACTCAAAAAAGATGGAATAAAAAACATAGTGTCGCAAAGAAATGGATAGAACAAAAAAAACAGATCCGTAATATGCGTAGTATAAGTGAAAGCATCAAATGAAAACCGAAAACAAATAAACCAAGCAAAAAACTTTCGACAATAAACCACCATCACCGGGCACACTGTAAAAACTAACTAACCCTAAAACATACAAACAACCAAAACGAAGAAAGAAAGCTTTATTTTTTAGGGAAAACAAACGAAATGCATAAAAGGGAAGTAAATAGGTATTTTGGGTGACTACATTTCAGTAGATGAGCAAAAACTCACGGATAGACGCGAAGGCACACCCAATCAGTGAGGCGAAAAGTCGCCTTACAACGACCACAACCATGGAACAAAACACAAGCATGGAAGACCAAGCTGAAAACCAATACAACGGCTTAAAAGGGAAGCAAATGAGTAGTTTGGGTGACTACATTTCAGTAGATGAGCAAAAACCCACAGATAAACGCGAAGGCACACCCAATCGGCGAGGCGAAAAGCCGCCTTACAACCACCACAACCATGGAACAAAATACAAGCATGAAAGACCAAGCTGAAAACCAATACAATGGTTGCATGCATAAAAGGGAAGCAAATGAGTAATTTGGATGACCACATTTCAGTGGACGGGCAAAAACCCACGGGTAAACGCAATGGCGCACCCAATCGGCGAGCCAAAAAGCCGTCATACAACCACCACAAATACGGAGCAAAACACAACCATGAAATACCAAGGTGAAGAAGAAAATGGAACGAAGAACCAAAAACTCAAAAGAAAAAAACTTTCCCGACTTCATGCGTAAAAGGAAAGCAAATAAATAACTTGGGCGACCACATTTTAGTAGATGGGCATAATCCCGACGATACACACGAAAGCGCACCCAAGCGGCCGACGAAAGAGCCGCCATACTGCTACCACAAACGTGCAACAAGACAGAAGGACGAAAAACCAAGCTCAAAGATGAAAACGGAACGGGGAGCAAAAATAATCAGACGGGAAGAAATCTGGGGGTGAGGACAAAATAGATGACTGGTACAATGGAGTGGCAAGGAGGCAAAAAAGGAACCTTATAAAGAAACTCTAAATAAAACGTGTTGCCTGGATTTGAAGTTAGGCGTCAGTGACAACATCTGGCCGTCCAAAGAATACCCAGATGGACTGCATCGGACGGTTGGTAGTCAAAAGATGCCAGGGCTCCGGCTCGAAGGACGCGGGTTAATGGGTTAGTAAGCTGGATTACCCCGGAACCCGCTTTGTACTCGGAAAATCCCTACCATACACACATCGTTGCTAAAATTTGAACGGTCGTATTCGTGCCACGTCATAGTCCATTACTGTTTCTCGGGCTACCTTTAGTATGTGTATGATATATAGTTGTTAGAGTATGAATTCTATTATCTTATGTATTTGTATTGAAGATATCTCGGTATGAGCATTAATATTACAATATGTTTTGTTGATCATTTTAAGGTAAATCTAAAATTAAACAAATTTATAGTGGAATAATTTGAATGAATGAATGTATTTTTTTTACAATAAGTCATATAAAAAATAAAAATAAAGCATGCAGTAATATGTAAAACTTTTTAGAACTTTCTGTCCCAAGTTAGGCGTTGTTTCATGGGCTAATGGGCCTTAAATTATTCGTGATCAGCCCATTGGGCTTCAGAGTGTGTGTGTGCGCGCGCCCAAGTACACACAACACGAACACTCCATTTCTCTTCTTTTTACCTTTTTCCTTTTCTTGGATTTTCTCTGGGATCTCTCTGACGATCCCTTGGGAAGAACGATGATTTACTGAAGGTGACGCTTCAATGGAGGAGACCATTGGTTTCAAGAAGAAAATGGAGCCTTCGATTCCGGAAAATTACGTCAGTATCCTTCAGCTGCAGAAGCGTTGGCTCAAGGAGAAAGAGAGTAAGCAGAGGGCGAGTGAAGAAAAAGAGTGTAAGCAGAGGGAGAATGAAGAAAAAGCTGAACGACGACGGAAACATGATGTCGAAGAGCAGGAACGGAGCGAGATAGATCTTGAGAAATTGGAAGCCGAGGAACATCCGAAGGAAGTCGGCCATGGTGTTCGAAGCCGGAAGTACTACAGGAAGGGCTTGGGCCAAAAGAATCGGAGGTTTTCGAGCCAGATTCTCCTGGGAAAGGAACGTGTTGACGGTGGAGAAGCGATATCCGGCGAGGCGGAGGATCCGGTATCCGCTGCGATCGTAATTGAGATTGGTGAAGCTGCGGTGGCGGTAGCGGAGGGAGCTGAGAGGTTGCCGGATGTTAAGAGGAAAAAGAAGAGTTTAAAGAAGAAGAAGAAAAAGAAGATAAATCAAGCTCCGTTTGAGGGAAATGTCTCCGAATGTGAACCAAACGCACCGCTTGAGAAATGCCGAACGGATAATATTCCGGTGAAGAAGGAGAATTCTAGGATGCATAAGCCGAAGCGAGAGAACCTGACAGAAAAGAGAGATAATCCATCACGTAAAAAAGCTCCAACTGATCCGAAGACGGCCATTGAAACGCGATTCGAGGCTCTTACCATCAAAGGCGGAGAAGCGCTATCCGGCGAGGCGGAGAAGCCGGTATCCGCCGCGATCGTAATGGAGAATGGTGAGGCAGATGAGGCGGAGGGAGATGAGAGATTGCCGGATCTTAAGAGGAAAACGAAGAGATTGTGGAAGAAGAAGGTAAATCAAGCTCCGATTGAGGGAAATGTTGCCGGATGTGAACCAAACGCACCGCTTGAGAAACGGGAAACGGATAATATTCCGGTGAAGAAGGAGAATTCAAGGATGCATAAGCCGGAGCGAGAAAACCTAACAGAAAAGAGAGATAATCCATCACGTAAAAAAGCTCCAATTGATCCGAAGACGGCCATTGAAATGCGATTCGAGGGTCTTACCATCAAGGGCGGAGAAGCGATATCCGGCGAGGCGGAGAAGCCGGCATCCGCCGCGATCGTAATGGAGAATGGTGAGGCAGAGGAGGCGGAGGGAGATGAGAGATTGCCGGATGTTAAGAGGAAAACGAAGAGCATATTGTGGAAGAAGAAGGTAAATCAAGCTCCGATTGAGGGAAATGTCGACGGATGTGAACCAAACGCACTGCTTGAGAAACGGCGAACGGATAATATTCCGGTGATGAAGGAGAATTCGAGGATGCATAAGCCGAAGCGAGAAAACCTAACAGAAAAGAGAGATAATCCATCACGTAAAAAAGCTCCAACTGATCCGAAGACGGCCATTGAAACGCGATTCGAGGATCTTACCATCAAGGGCGGTGACTCGATATCCGGCGAGGCGGAGAAGCCGGCATCCGCCGCGATCGTAATGGAGAATGGTGAGGCAGAGGAGGCGGAGGAAGATGAGAGATTGCCGGATGTTAAGAGGAAAACGAAGAGAATATTGTGGAAGAAGAAGATAAATCAAGCTCCGATTGAGGAGAATGTCACCGGATGTGAACCAAACCCACCGCTTGAGAAACGGCAAACGGATAATTTCCCGGTGAAAAAGGAGAATTCGAGGGTGCATAAGCCGAAGAGAGAAAACCTGACAGAAGAGAGAGATAATCCACCACTTAAAAAAGCTCCAACTGATCCCAAGACGGCCATCGAAACGCGATTCGAGGGTCTTACCATCAAAAGCGGAGAAGAAAGAGGAAACATTAGAAACCGCAAGCCAATCGCACCACTGAATCGTAACCGTGACGGCAAGTATTATCAGAGTGTGCAACACAGGAGAGACCTTATGAAGGGTGCGATGGTGTGGGTGAAGAAGGGAGAGATATACGAAAATGGCGGTGGAAGTGGCCAATAAACGTGTAACATTCCAAAAGGTTTGTTCATTGTTTAGGATTGTTGATTGGGGATTATGATGATTGAATTGAGTTGAACTCTGGTTGCAGGTATGCATTGTAGCTGATGGAAGGTGAAAAGGCAGGGCATGAGATTTAGGGTTGGATCCTCTCTGAATCGCTAGCCATGTTTTACGAGAAAAGTGTGTATAGAGTAAGTACATTACATAACTGTTGCGTGAGCAGACATGTATAGGATGAGTAAATACACTATATCCCTTAGATCTACTGAATTTGGTTTCCATTGTCTTTGCCCCTGCAACGTGTTTGTTCCTGTCTCTGCTTGCCCAATTCATGTTCCATTAGTATTCTTTGATAATAAGGACAATAAGAGTGAGATCTAAAGAGCCATGTTGAAACAAAATCAAAGTGTACTTCACATCTTTTATTTGAAAAGAACAAAGTGACACATGTGCAGAATTGGGATTATCAGATTCTCCCAAATCTGGGTCGAGGATTATTATGAATCCTTGGGAGGAATGATTCTAGGGATATTTGCGTTATAGTTGTGGAATCTGATACAGCTTTAGGGAATGGATATGTAAATTCATGTTGTGGAGTTAGTCGGATAAAAAAGAGCATTGAAAGATATTTGAATTTGTAAACGATGAGTGAAAGCATTTTTATTCCAAAGATAGACAAAAAAAACGTCGTTCCATGTGGCGTGCATTGTGTTTGTTGTTAATGTTTCACATTTGCACTTATGTTTAGGTCTTCGTTTCATCATGAATATTTGCACGTGGGGGTCTATCATTTGGAGTTTATATTAGTAAATAAATATATATGCCGTGTCTTGTTCGTTTCCAACTTTAATTAACTTGTAACACTTGCTTTCTCCCTTCTCCATAACTCGACATTACCATTTGGGCTGCTAACATAGCGTCGATGTTCTTCTCTATTAGTTGTAAGATTTGGTTGAGATGTGATATAGGAAAATAGAGAAACCGGAAATCCAAATGCGAGCCCATCTTGCAAGATTCGAGGTTTGAATACCTTTCTGACTTCGATTTTTGTTTATTATCCGAGGTTCGTTTTAAATGTTATATTTAGTGTCCTCCAAAATTAAAATTTCCAGATTATTCCTGGATTCCAAATAAAGAATATCCAAAATATAAAAATCTCATTAAAAACATTTACAATTCAGATCCCCTTCATCTCTCGAGCCATTTCCATCTCCATTAAACATTTGATGCGTTTCAAATTAAACTAAATTAACCTAGTTATGGTAATTGTGTAGTATTCTAGGTGTCGATCTCACAGGAGCTACGCAACACAAATTAAACTCAAATAAAGAATCAATCTTGCTACGAACGAATATTAGTTTTAAGATCAGATAAGTAAAAGTAATAAACTAACGAGTTCTTGACAATGAAACAGACATTTTAGGATACGATTTCACCACAAGGCTTTCGAAACCAACAATCAATCAATCTAAGGTGCATTCCTAATCAAGATATCTAAGGCATGCGATCCTAATATGATTTCTACTCTCTCTCTCTCAAGGCATAGAAATGTGATCTAGTCAAGTTATCTCATGTTTTAGTGGTTGATACCTTAAGCTAAACCCATAAACTTCTGTGATTCATCCGATTAACCCTCAACCGTTACTACTCTACTTTCGTGACCTAATCTCGGTTGTTCTAAGCCTTATTATCTGGGATTAGAATTCTCCTTTCGGTTCTTTTCCTAAGTCCTTAAAACATGCATCTACTTGGCCTTCATAAATACATGACATTCGAACACTCAAAACAAAGAATAGATAAAACAAAATAGGATTTTCATTTATAAATTAATCAAAAGAGGTTTCGGGATTGCCATTGGCTAATGCATTCTCCTAGAAAAAAACTACTACTCGTACATGAGTTTGAAACAAAACAACGTAAAACAAGTAGATAAGGAATTGCATTCATAAATTTATGTTGTACTGACATACTATGTTTCTAGGACGTTGGATTTAAAAGGATCCAATCTCTACATAGACCAGGCTATCGATGACGGTATACTCTTACATCTCGTTCAAGAGAGCAGCGGAGTAGATGGTGTTTTTATTGTGTCATGCCCTTGGGACGTAAAAAGATGATCTCCAACCCACCACTCAGACCCGAACCATCGAAAAAGTATCAAGGTCGATGCACTTCATATTGATTTTAGATCATGCTTTTAGGCATTA
Organism: Gynandropsis gynandra; assembly: GCA_036759665.1. Taxonomy (NCBI): domain Eukaryota; kingdom Viridiplantae; phylum Streptophyta; class Magnoliopsida; order Brassicales; family Cleomaceae; genus Gynandropsis; species Gynandropsis gynandra. Next base: position 65,347,350 of record CM071860.1, on the reverse strand, counting down.
TTCCTATCGACAACGGAGTGTTAGTGTGCGCTCTTATTATGCAAACACAAGCTCATTTTATATGGTTGAATTATCCTCCTAAAAAAGAAGTAAAGTATCGTCTACACGAAGTATAATCATCTAGATAGAGAGAATGAACAAGAAACTAGCCTAGCAGCCTCGTCTAAACCTTCCACAAGCAACACTAGGATTCCCAAAGAATTACGACATATTCACTTTTCAACTGACTAATAAGCTCTAACGCTTAGGAAAAACCTAAGCTCAAACATGCAAGATATCACAGAAAAGGCCAGCTTCTTAAGCATCCTAGGTTCAGGGTTTATCTCAAAACGTGGCACCAGACAAGTGCCTGAGACGACTCTAACTCAAGAAAAAAAAAATCAAACTAAAAGTAAGCTAAGAACTACGAAATCAAAGAGAAAAATAAAAGAAAATAAAACGAAATCACCTGACAAGTTGCTCCCTCAGACAATGAATTGAACGACATCCTCGATGTGAAGTTCTGATGGAGGGTAAGAGAAGTAAAGTCATGTTTGTTTGTTTGTTTATTTTTTTGTTTTTTTTAAAACGAGCCCTAAACTAAACAAGCACGAAATATAGAAAAGAAAGTGTTGGGTTTCCTCCCAGAAAGCGCTTATTTAACGTCCTTAAGCTTGACGTCTCCATGCCTTATGCGTTCGCGATGGGTGGATCGAAAAGGGAAATGGAGTGTCCGATTTTGCTAGGTTGAGCAGCTTGGTAGAGTTTCAATCTCTGACCATTAGCTTTGAACATTCCACTCGACTCGCTCCATAGTTCCACTGCTCCATGCAGGAATACCTCTCTTACATGAAAAGGACCAGACCAACGAGACCGTAGTTTACCCGGGAAAAGCTTAAGACGAGAGTTAAAAAGTAGAACCAAATCACCTTGCTGAAAGTCATGAGGGAGGATCTTCTTGTCATGCCATCTCTTAGCACGATCCTTGTAGATCTTAGAGTTCTCGTAGGCCTCGAGTCGAAGCTCGTCTAGCTCATTTACCTGCAAAATTCGTTTCTCACCTGCACTCTTAAGATCAAAGTTAAGGAGCTTTGTCGCCCAATAGGCGCGGTGCTCTAGCTCGACGGGGAGGTGGCACGACTCTCCATTTGAAAAGGAGTCATGCCAATGGGAGTCTTAAACGCAATCCTATAGGCCCATAATGCATCATCTAATTTCAGAGACCAATCTCTACGAGACCTAGACACAGTTTTCTCTTGAATGCTCTTGATCTGCCTATTCGAAACCTCAACCTGTCCACTAGTTTGCGGGTGGTACGGTGTAGCTACCCTATGTTGCATGCCATACTTCTTATGGAGGGCCTCAAATTTTCTAGCAATAAAATTTGAGCCTCCATCACTAGTGACTACTCTAGGAACACCAAAACGAGGGAAATGGTTTTCTTGAAAATTTTCATAACCACCTTAGAGTCATTAATCGGTGCACCCATAGCTTCTACCTATTTAGACACATAATCTACACCTACCAAAATATATTAATTACCACATGAAAAGGGGAAAGGTCGCATGAAATCTAAACCCCAAACATAAAAAAAATTCTACCTCAAGGATGTAATTCTGTGGCATTTCGTTCCTCTTACCTATATTTCCCGTTCTTTGACATTGATCACAAGAGGAAACGGACCTGTGGGCATCTTTGAAGAGGGTCGGCTAATCAAAACCTGCTTGTAGCACCTTTGAAGTGGTTTTGGACTTACTGAAGTGGCCTCCATAATCTGATCCATGGAAATGGAAAAGAATGCTCTCTACCTCTTCTTTGGGGATGCATCTCCTAATTACCCAATCTGCACATCTCCTGTAGAGAATTAGATCGTCCCAATAGTAGTGTTTGACGTCTGCTAAGAATTTCATGCGCACATGAAAAGACAACTCGGAGCACAGAACACCGCTCACAATAAAATTGACAAAATCAACATACCAAGGAGTGGGTGTACCTGAAGTATATGTGCAAATTATGTTGTATCTCAAGGAGTCGACAATAGGTCTCTCGTCCTCCACGATGATGCGAGAGAGATGATCTGCAACGACGTTCTCTGACCACTTTCTATCTCTAATCTCGATATCAAACTCTTGCAAGAGAAGGATCCATCGGATAAGGTGTGGTTTCACATCCTTCTTCTCTAGGAGGTACTTGAGCGATGTATGGTCCGTGTAGACAATTACCTTCGAGCCAACTAGGTATAATTTGATCTTGTGAAAGGTGAAGACAACATCAAGGAGCTCTTTCTCGGTTGTGGCATAGTTGATCTGAGTGTCGTCTAGGGTCTTTCTAGCGTAGGAGATGACATGAGAGATCTTGTCTCTCCACTGTCCTAAACAGCCCCAACCGCGTAGTCACTAGCATCACACATGATTTCGAATGGTAAGCTCCAATCTGTCGATTGAATGATAGGTGCTGAAACTAATGCTCCCTTGAACGTGTTGAAGGCGTCGTGGCATTCTTTGGAGAATTCGAATGTAGCATCCTTGGTCAGCAACTCTGTTAATGTTTTTTTTTATCTTAGAGAAGTCTTTGATGAACCTTTAATAAAAACCGACATGCCCTAAAAAGCTACGAATTTCTTTGATCGAAACCGGTGGAGGAAGTTTCTTGATTACCTCAAACTTGGCCTTATCTACTTCTATGCCTCTCGATGAGATCATGTGTTCTAAAACAGTCCTTTCTTTCACCATGAAGTGGCTCTTCTCCCAATTAAAGACTAGCTTGACTTCCTAACATCGCTGCAACACTCTAGAAAGGCTAAGAAGGCAATCATCAAATGTAGAGCCATAAACGAAAACATCATCCCAGAAAACTTCCATAATATGCTCAATTAAATAAAAAAAATTGCCATCATGCAACGCTGGAAAGTATCTGGAGCGTTGCAAAGGCCAAAAGGCATATGACGATAAGCAAACGTCCCATAAGGGCACGTGAAGGTCGTATTCTCCTGATCTTGAGGGTGAATTAGAATCTGGAAGAAACCGGAGTACCCATCCAAGTAGCAAAAGTATGCGTGATTCGCTAAGCGTTCTAGCATTTGGTCAATGAATGGAAGAGGAAAGTGATCTTTTTTTGTAGCTTTGTTGAGCTTGTGGTAGTCCATACACATCCTCCATCCCGTGAATGTCCTTGTTGGAATCAACTCGTTGTTCTCGTTGCGTACTACTTTCATTCCACTTTTTTTGGCTATCCGAGATAGGATAAATGATACCTGCATCCAAAAGTTTTAGTCTCTCTTTTTTCATTATCTCTTTCAAATTTGGGTTCAGCCTCCTTTGAGCTTCGATAGATGGTTTGTGGCCGTCCTCCATGAGAACTCGGCGCATGCATAAGGAAGGACTTCAGTCCCTTGATATCGTCGATGGTGTCTCATATGCTTCCTTAGGCAAGCGAGTAGTTTTTGCATCTCATCTGCGCTCAAGTTAGCATTCACAATAACAGGGTATGTATCAGTACATCCCAGGTACTCATACCGAAGAGAAGATAGGAGAGGTTTGAGCTCGAGTTTAGGCGCCTTCTCCACTACTAAATCAGCATGTGTTTCGCGTGGAATCTCCTCGTGTGGGGCGTCTCATAGTGCTTCAATAGCACTCATGAATTCTGCATAGACCTCGGCTTCTTTTTCGGTAAGTCATGCGTTCCCGCAAACTTGTGTTAAGCATATCTCAAGAGGGTCGGAGATACTTACTTGATCAAGCGTGTCATTCGCCAAGTATTCCAAAAAATCAAATCTAAAGCAAGACTCTTTGAAGGAGGGTCCGTTCATAGATATGGACAAGTTGAACTCTATCTTCTTGTCTCCAACACGTAGAGAGGGCTTCCCTTGTTGTACGTCTATCATGGCACCTGTAGTAGCTAAGAAAGGTCTACCCAAAATAATAGGCACCATAGGATCTTCTTCTGTGTCAAGTTCAACAAAATCAGCGGGTATACCAAAACTACCTACCTTGGTGGGAGTATTTTCAACAATACCCACCGGATATCTTACCAAACGATCTGCGAGTTGTAGAGACATCTTGATAGGTTTAAGATCTTCGAAGTTCATCCGCTTGTAGACCGAATGTGGCATGAGGCTCACGCTTGCTCCTAAATCGCACAAGGCTTTGTCAATATCGATGTCTCCTATGGTGCATGGAATGGAGAAGTTACCGAGGTCCTTCAACTTCGAGGGCAGCTTGTTTGAAGAATGGCGTTGCATTCCTCGGTGAGTGCTACCATCTCACTCTCTTCAATATGCCTCTTGTTGGATAGAATCTCCTTATAGAATTTGGCGTATGCAGGCATTTGTTGGAGGGCTTCCACGAACGGTATATTGATGTGGAGTTTCTTGAGGATCTCTAAAAATCGTCCATATCTGATTTCATTCTTGCTCACCAACCGTTGAGGAAACGATATAGGAGGTTTGTACGCCGGTGGAGCAACATATGACTTCTCTAAATCCGGTTCAGGCCCTTCCATGATCGCGATGCCTTCCTTTATCCACAGATTTTCTAGCAACTTTCTCTTGCTCTTGGGGGGGGGGGGGGTCCCAATCACTTAAATTACCGCTGCACAAGGTGATAGCGTTCACGTGCTCTCTCGGATTGAGGTCAGGCTTTCCAGGTAGCGTTCCGAGATTCCGAGAGGATGAGGCAGTCTGTTGCGCTATGGAATTCTCTAGAATCTTCACATGTGTTTTGAGCTCATTAATCGATGTCTCCATATCCGCATTGAGTTTGGTTTGAGTTGATTGTTGCTGCCTTTGTTCCTCGATAAATTCAAGCATTACCACCTCAAGGCTTGATAAAGGAGCTTGAGGAGATTGAGGAGCTTGCTGAACGTGTTGGAGTTGCTGGGTACCCTATTGATACGGCTGCGGTTTCTGCTGAAATCCCGAGTACTTACGGTTGAATCACTTGGTACGAGAAGTTCGGATGATTCTTTCTGTTCTGGTTGTCGGTGTTCCCGAATTGCATGATTCCTTGTTGCTGAGCATAATTCATTTGCTCCATATCCTCTTACACCGTGCATTGATAAGCTACATGCTCCGTATCTTGGCAGTTCACATAGTACATAGCATTCGCATTGCCCATTGATCTGCTTTGGTTTTTCCTCGTAGACACCTCTTGATTTGTTCGGCATACCCCTCGGTGTGGACCACATAGTTTGATTCATGGCAAGGTTATCGATCAGCTCGTATGTCTCCACTACACTCTGATCCATGAATTATCCAACGTCGTCTTGTGTTCATCTGAGTTTCCATTGTAGAAAGTTTGGATAACGTACCATTGCTCTAAACTGTGGTGTGGGCACATCAGCAAAAGGTCCGTAAACCTTCCCCACGCTTCAAATAACATTTCCATCTCTCTTCATCTAAATGTGGTAATTTCTCCCATCATCTTAATCGTCTTGCTGGGAGAGAAGAATCGTGATAGAAACAAGGTACAGAGCTGGTCCCAAGTAGTAATAGAACCATTGAGAAGAGATTGTAGCCACGTTTTTGCGTGTTCCTTGATTGAGAAAGGCAAAAGATGCAGCAAAATCGCATCCTTTGAGACTCTATGTATCTTGAATGTCCCAGAAAATTCTAGGAAATCATTGAGGTGTTAATGGGGATCTTCGCGATTTTCTCTCATAAACTGCTTCTGATATAACTCAAACTGCTATCTAGCAACAATAGGTATTCTTGTTGCAGTCTGGACGTTGTTCATTTTCGGTATCACGTAATCTTGAAGCCGACGTGATGGAGCAGCTAGTTACGGCTGCTGTGATTGTGCCACATTACCAATAGGTACTTGAGGTTGTCCATGGCCGCCGAACATATCGTTTTGGTTATCCATCTTCTCCTTGATCGGACGACTCTTTTTCCCTTCTCTCTTACCCTAAAAACCATATGGGTTCAGATTTTAGAAGCAATTCGGATTCGGTTGGTCCGATCCGGGTTCTGGTTAAACCCGAGGAATTCGAATTAAGTTTTAGGGTTTATTTTTTTGTTAGGTGTTCTATAACCCCATCTCTCTCCCCCCTTCATTCAGCCGCTACCCTTTATTTCTCTCTCTATAACCCTTTCTCTCTCCCTTTCAGCTGTACCCTTTCCTTCTCCCCTCACTGCCGCCCGACCAAAAATCTTTTCCCCTCACCGTCGCCCGACCAAAAATCTTCTCCCCTCACCGCCGTGTCTCCTTCACCGTCGTGTCTCACTCACCCCCGCGTCTCCCTCACCCACCCCTACGCCTCCCTCACCCATCCTGCATCTCCCTCACCCACCGCCCGACCAAAGAATCTTCTCCCCTCACCGCCGCGTCTCCCTCACCGTCGTGTCTCCCTCACCCCTGCATCTCCCTCACCCGCCGCGTCTCCCTCATCCCCCGATATCTCCCTCACTCGTCGTGCTCTCTCATCCGCCACGAGACTTCTTCTGCCATCGAACCCAAATAATCTCGAATAACCCAAACCCAAATAACCCGAAAAACCAAGAAAACCATGTATACCCGAATTGAATTTGGGTTATTTTGAGTTCACTACTTCAGAACCTGAATAACCCGAACCCGAATCAAAACCCGAAGAACCCAGACAAAAAAAAATTCGGGTTCTATTCGGATCCAGTTTTTGTAAACTCGAGGAACCCGAACCCGGATCGAAACCCGAGGAACCCGGATCAAAACCCGGATTGGCCACCCCTAGGTTCGAATTACCATGAGACCTAAGCATGCACTTGCAAAAGAAAATAAAAACAAGTATGATCCTACATATAAATCTAAGACGTGTTGATAAATAGTCCCCGACACTGGCGCCAAAAACTTGTTGTGTTCCAAGTTAATCTAAGTTAACCTAAACTACCTGCAAGTGCAGGACACGTGTGTAATACTCTAAATGTCGACCCCACAGGGACTACGCAACAAAAACTAAACTCATACAAGGAATCAAACTTGCTACGAACAAATATTGGTTTTAAGATCAGATAACTAAAAGTAATAAACTAACGAGTTCTTGACAATGAAACAAACGTTCTAGGATGCGGTATCACCGCAAGGATTCTGAAACTAACAATAAATCAATCTAATCATGCATTTCCAATCAAGATATATAAGACGGACGATCCTAATATGATTTCTACCCTTTCTCAAGGCATAGAAACGTGATCTAGTCAAGTTATCCCTTGCTTTCGTGGGTGATATCTTATGCTAAACCCATAAATTTCTATAATTCATCCGATTAACCCTCAACCATTACTTACTTTCGTGACCTAGTCTCGGTTGTTCTAAGCGTGATTATATGGGATTAGAATTCTCCTTTCAGTCCTTCTCTTAAGTCCCTAAAATATGCATATATTTGGTCTTCCTAAATACAAGACGTTCAAACACTGAGACAAAAAATAAATAAACATAATAGGGAATTGCATTCATAAATTAATCAAAAGAGGTTCTGGGATTGGCACTGGCTAATCCCTTCTCCTAGAACAAAACTGCTACTCAGACATAAGTTCGAAACAAAATAACTTAAAAGAAGTAGATAGTCCAAAGAGCATAGAAATCAAACGAAACGTAGTCCCGATTCGATCTTCCAATATTCCTTGAATTTCTCTTGCCAAGATTGCTCTCTAAGCGATGAACAAACTCCAATAATCTTTTCTGAACCGTTCGTAGCGAAACTTGGGAACTACCCCCATGCAAAAATCCATTCAAAATCGAAAAAAGAATGTTTCTTAAACTATGCCCGACCGTGCTAGACAAGGTGCCGGTCGTGCATGTTCTTTTCCTTTTTTGTATGTTAGTTTACGTTTCCTTCAAGCGGCACTCTGTGTTAATTTTCTTCGTACTAGGGTTAGGCGCCCGACCGTGCATGGTATGCAGTTCGGTCGTGCTCTCTTCAATGTAAGTGATCGCCCGTGCTTGGTAATGTGCCCGACAGTGCTTGGTGATGTGCCCGACCGTGCACTCTTCAATGGGGATTATCGATCATGCAATGTGAACATCCAAGCCTTGCATTACTCTGAAGGGTGTTTTGCTGATTTGTGAGCCCGATCGTGCATGGAAGTGTACCCGACTGTGCATTCTTCCATGAGGAGTGCCCAGTCGTGCATTGTGAATGCCCAGACCGTGCATTACTCTCGAGGCAAATTTGTTAGATTAACATCCGATTGTGCGGTTCATCATGCCTGGTCATGCATGCCTTTGTCTCGGGCAAGTTTATATCTTGCTCATTTCTTTTTCGTTTCTCGTCCTGTTTGCTCCGTTGTGATCTTCGATACTCGTACTTTTTCCCGTGTATGTTCTTTAGCTCCGAAACTAACCAAATACATATTAAAAACGATAAGAATATGTAAACATGAAAATAAGTAAAACGGATACAAAATCACACGTAAAAATTGCAACTATAGTCACGAACATCTCTAAAATCAGGCGAAAAACGTGTACCAAAACGAGATGATCAACCTTAAATCTTTCATTCACTCGTCTCATCAGCGAGTTGTAGAGCTCACCATTTCATAGAGGTTCTTCCTTATTTTTCCTTGACTTCTTTTTGAGGATGTGGATGGGTGTGTGTCGATATTTGTTCTCACGATTTGCATAGTTATTGAAAATCTTCGCCTTTCTTTTGTAGAAAATCTTGTTTGTTTGTGTCCATCATGTCTTTTCAAGCACATGTTAGGAATGCAATGGTTGTGCTTCATTCCATTAGGGGTTTTGACTATATTTTGATCTAGGGTAGGTATTTCGCATATCCAAACCCAAATCAATATGAACAACACAATTCATATTGACTATGGATAATCCATAGCATCAGTTGGATCCAAAAACTCAATACACAAACAAGTTTGGTTTGAGGTAGGAAAACTCCAAACAACCTAAATAAAAAGATTTATAAAATCTTGTGTATTAATGTTGGGTTTAGAGCAACTTGATGTTCCACCTTAGTTTTGAGGTGACCCGAAATCAACATTTTTTTTATTTTATTTTTGTAATTGTAGATATTATTGCTTTTTTAATGTAATAATTGTTTTAATTATAAACAGAAGTATCATAATGAATTAAAAGTTAAATTTGCTATGGATTTACATTTTTCTTTTATTATAAACGCTAATTAATTTTCTCGACAAGACGATCAACAATAACGTTAGCATCAAATAATCTGAAAAGACCAAGTGACATTATATTGTAAATATAAGAAGGGTCCTTTGACGGCGATGGTCAATTGACCGACAAGAGTAGTTTCCTCCACCGTCGTGAACCTCTCGAGCCATAACCTTATACACCTCGCTAGATCATGGATCTTTAGTGCAAATTTCCCCACAACCTCTGCCTTATGATTCAGTATTTCCTTTGCATAGTCGATAACGATGACCCCTGTAGTCATTTTGGGGCTTATTCCTAGATTGCCTTGTAGCCCTTCCGTGTTTAGCAGTAATGGCGGCGGCGAAGGAGTCTCCACCGAAAGGCGTTGGAAAATGGAAAGGAAGGAAAGCAACAAAAACCAAATATGCTCAACCATTTCGTCTCGATTTTCTTAGATAAAGCAAAGCAGAGCTTAATGAATAAAGGCATGCATGAATAAAGGAATGTATTTAACTCTTAAGTAGAAAATCGTTGAAAGTCGTGGTAGAGGGCCACGACGCTGAAGGCGTAGCAAGATCCGCTCGCGTAGTTTTAGGTTGATTTTCGACGAGAAACCGATGTTTCCGAGATAGATAGGGGATTTAATTCTCAAATAACCTTGTTCAAATGTCAATTTTCATGGACGATGAGAAGGTTACCGCTATACTCATCTCATGCCGATCATTCTCTTTATTTTAAGTTTTTTTTATCACATATTTTCTTAAAACAATGAATGTTATTTTCAAAAATTATAAATGAACTAGTTAATGTTATATTATATTTTTAAAATCATAATTTTAAATTTTGACGAATTGAATTAAAATCACAAGATGATGGATTAACCTATTTATCTATTTTCTATTTTGCAAAATAATTATGATTTGAGCAAAATTTTGAAATATAATTCGGATCTAAAAAGTGGAATACATATTCTATATGATAAAACAAATTATACTAGATTAACCCTTAAAATTTCTACAAAAATCTTCATTAATTGGTTTTTAACCCTTAAGATTTCAATAACTAGATTATGATCCGCACAAAGCACGAATTGATTTTTATTTCGAGATTTGATTTATTGTATTGATCGAGTTTATTTATATTTTGTATATATCGTAGTGATTATAACAATAAACATATATTATATTTATCTATTTAAAAACATAATAGTTATTTGAATACAAATTTTGGTTTTTATAATGATTTATGATAAAAACAACACATTTTTGTTGATACTGTATTTGAATACACCTGTTGATATTCAATAAATTAAAACAATTATGGAACCCGCAAGCTAAAAAATTAAACGAAATTATTTCTCAATTCGTTTTAAAAATTGAAATATAAGTTGATTCAAATTTTATATTAAAATCAATATATCCAGATTCAGATTCAAACTCGAATATTAAAAAATATAAATAGGTATATAAAATTTATTTGAAAACTTGTAGAAGATAACTAGTGAACCGATAACCAAAGAGATAAGAAATATCAAACAGTATTCGTTTACTTACTTGTCAATCTTTAAGTACACTTGCCAGTTTATACAATGTACTAAAGATCTCCTCGGATAACTCCGCCTGAGTTAGACGTAAATACAACCTCAACTGTTTCTCCGCTCAGTACAGTATCTAACTAGTACACTTAAAACCTTAGAGCTCTCTTTTTCTCTGTTTCGTGTACTCCAGTGATACAACCCAGAATCGTTAACCTTCTTTTTGTTTTTCAGGTTAACTTATCTGTCTTCCGCACGGCTCAGCTACCCTCTCCGTTTCTTCAGTCGCGCCGTCTTGCTGATCTTTCTTCAGCATTGAATCCGCCAGATTCAACTTGACTCCTCCTTCGTCTCCTTAATCTTGTCGTTGACTTCCTCTAGTCATCCTTGATTTGAACTCGTGCTCCTTAAATATCTCAACTTCCTGAAATAGCAATTTTAATCTCCAATCCTATTTTCTATTGCATTCACAATCTCCCCCCTTGAATTCTTATCACAAAAACATACGTCAATCAAACATATAGAATTCAAGACAATGCAATAAAAACATTCAGGCACAAGACAATCACCATATAAGATCAAACAACATAAAATGAATTTACGCAATTATGTCCAGACCATCATGAGTTCAAGCATGGAAATTTAAGCATTAAGTACACTTAAAATAAGCATTGTCTTCAAATGCACTTAAAGAAAAATGAAGAACACATAGGAACATATCAGTTCCTCTTTCTTTTTCCTTTACTCTTTCTTGCAGTAGATTCCCCATGAATCTCTTCAACTTCATCGTCCGCAACCTCCTCCTCGTCCTGCATTTCTCCCCCTGTTTATGTGATAAGATTTCAAACCAGATTAGACACATTATAATTAGAAACAAATCACACAACAATATAAGTGCACTTGATTACTCTGAAATCGCAAGAGCAGTCCATCGATGGATCTGAGCGCTGCACTTAAGGTTTGTTTTAGTTCAGTAAGCTCCTGAACCGTACTATTCCTGGACGTTCCCGCCGCTGAGGCAGATGGCATCTTTTCCATATAGCGCTTTTCCAGTATGATCCACGGTGGGGTGTTCTCACGTACCTCATCTCTCCCAATTATATCGGCAACTTGTTGAACCAAGATATTTTGGATCAGGCAAGGGAACGGAAGAATGAACTTCGTGGAGTTAGACAAACCCAATCCAACGATCGAGTCCAGAAACACTTTCCCATAGTTGATGGGTATATCATTCTTCAAGCAGTACAAAAAGACTGCATTATCCTGCCTTATTGCGTCGGATTTCTTGTTAGGCACCCAATTTGTGCGGGAAATTTTGTTCAGCAACACATACTCCCATTGAAGTTTGGAATTTGGGATCTGCCCAGGCCAAGTACTTAATTTACCATCTTTCAACTCCTTTGTGACAACATCCATATCTAAGTCAAACTGAAGTTCCTTGGCACGAGTCACCGGAATATGCGGAATCTCTAAAAACTCGTTTATTACCTCTACAATGAACCTAAAGACGTGACCACAAACATACGTGGTGCCAAACAGAGCAGATCCTGGTTCTTCAATATCAGGAACTAGATTTACATAGAAATCATATACGAGTTCCTTACAAACAGGAGTCACAGTGGTGACTGTGTTTGTCAGCTTCCTGTTGACCAATAAATCCCACACAGAGAGGTGCTGAAATTGATGCACACTAAGTCCTCTCTCAGAGAAATTTTCCCTTTCCTTAAGGGTTCTAAACCTACTCAGGTATGATTCCTTGTACATTTTGTGCGAATAGGCTTTGGAGACAGATAGAGGGGTACCTCCTCTCGAAGAGGCAGAAGATTGTGTGCAAGAGGCCGGAACCGGTCTTCCAGTAGACGCCGGCATTGATGGAATGGTGGAAGGAGTAGCATTCAGTGGAGGAACCGAGGTAGTGTGGGTGTCCCGTGCTGGGGTTGAGAAAGTAGACGTTTCCCTTGGCTCAGTGGAATGTTGATGTGGGTCATTCTATGGGGTCGACATGGAGGGAGCTCTGAGGTCGCTATCAGAATATGTGCGAAGGTGGACCATCGAAGATGCACCTGATCTCAGATTTTCACGTTTGTTTGGTGCAAAAAATTTCGTCGCCATCACCTTGTAGCGGCGACCATTTACACGAGAAGGATTTCGTGTAAACACTAAATCTCCCATCCTTACTTCCTGATCATCAACCAGGAGTATGTCATCTGCATTGAGGCCGAAGTTGTTGCTACGAGTCTGCATTATGGTGAAGGAAGAATCTGCAACGAAGAAACTGCTGCTCTTTTTTCGAAAAAATGGGTTAGGGTTTCACAAATGGAAGCAAAAGACTAAATACAGTAGTTTAATAGAAGTTAAGTGTAGTTGCAGAGAAAAATTAGGGATTTGAAAAAATTTGAAGTAACTGCACTAGTCACATCAGCCCACAAAACATCCCATCACATTAAAGAAAAACTGCCTGTTACTTTGAAAGAGAAAAAAACACTCAAGTGCTGCTAGTGCTCATCAGATCAATGTGAATTCCTTGACATAAAACATGATAGAAAGAGTCAAAGTAGAATCAGACCGTTAAGAATTAGTCAAGAACTGTAAACGGGTGATTGTTTAAGTACACTTACTGAAAGTTGTTCTACACTTAAAACAATCTGTTCTATTGCATTACTTCTTATCATTGTTTTATTTTCTCCTTGTTCATTTTTTATTTTTTTAAAACACTCATTTGCAGCTTCTAGGATTTTGTGTAGATATCCTTTTGTTCATATAACAAGCTCCTTGACTATCTTTTTTAGGTATACTCTTATGCACGCATAGAAGAGTATTTAAGCACAATTTTTGCTTTGTGCCATAGGACGTTATAGCTGAAACTGAATATCTCCCAACTTAGACCCGAGTATATACTCATGACGAACTAATCTTATTTTTGCATATGAATGCACATAAAAGTTGTCAGAGAAGTAAGTAGAGTTTTAAGTGCACTTAGGTCACCAGATAAAAGACCTGTAACTTGCAGATATAGTAACAGTGTTCAAACACAGAACAAAGAGCATTTAAGTGTACTTAAATCAAACAGACATTTCAGTAATTTTCCTCTTCTTCGTAAGATCATCAAACACTCCGAAACATAATTCTACCCATGTAATATGCAAGAACCGATCAAAGCTCACAAACACCAAGTGATTTTCTCAGAGAGACAAACTGATTTAAATCAAGGGGTTTTGTGAAAATATCTACGAGCTGACGTTCCGTAGGCACATACATTTGTTTCTGCTCAACTTTTTCTCTCAGAAAATGGTGTCTTATTTCTATATGTTTCGTTCTAGAATGTTGAACAAGATTTTTTGAAATGTCTATAGCACTAGTATTATCACACCATGCAGTACAAGTTCTGGATTTCATACCGTAGTCCATGATTCATCCATACCAGTTGAGTGCAACAACTTCCCAACACAATGTATTCAGCTTCAGCAGTAGAAAGAGATGTCGAATTTTGCTTTTTGCTGTGCCATGAAATTAAATTGTTTCCGAGAAAGAAACAGCCTCCAGATGTACTTTTGCGATCATCTGCATTTCCACCCCAATCAGCATCACTGAAACCACCAAGTTCACAGTTAGAATCTTTGGAATATAATATGCCATACTCTGCGGTACCTTTGACATATTTGATAATTCGCTTAACAACAAGCAAGTGGGATAACTTCGGTTTAGCTTGATATCTGGCACAAATCCCTACACTCAAACATAAATCATGTCTACTTGCAGTGAGATAAAGAAGACTACCAATCATGCTTCTGTATAGTTTAACCTCAACGTCTTCACCATATGCATCTCTTGTCAACTTTGTTGTTGTTGACATGGGGGTACTTGCCGATTTACTGTGATCTAGTTCAAATCTTTTTACCAGATTTCTAGCATATTTACTTTGAGAAATAAACAGTCCATCGTCGAGTTGTTTGACTTGTAGACCAAGGAAGTAGCTTAGTTCTCCAAACATGCTCATTTCAAACTTCCTCTTCATAGTTTGCACAAACCAGTTCACTTTTTCCTGCGATTTCGAACCAAACACAATGTCATCAACGTATATCTACACAACCAATAAAATTCCATCGGAATCATGAATAAACAAAGTTTTATCGACTCCCCTTCTTTTGTAGCCGTTCTGCACAAGAAAGCTTGTGAGTCCTTCATACCAAGCACGGGGTGCTTGCTTTAGTCCGTACAAGGATTTCTTTAGCTTGTAGACATGCTCTGGATTATGTGGATCCTCAAATCCTTTCAGCTGTTCTACATAGACTTCCTCTTGAAGTATCCCATTAATAAATGCACTTTTCACGTCCATCTGAAATAGTTTGAAACCAAAGAAACACGTAACACCAAGCAATAGATGATCGATTCTAATCTAGCCACAAGAGCAAAAGTTTCATCGAAATCCACTCCTTCTACTTGGGTATATCCCTGTGCTACTAATCTCGCTTTATTTCGGAAAATCTCCCCTTGCTCGTTTGTTTTGTTCTTAAACACTCATTTCATGCCTATCACATTCAGGTGCATTGGTCTAGGGACTAAAATCCAAACATCATTTCGAACAAATTGCTCTAACTCCTCATGCATAGCTTTGATCCAGAATTCATCATCTAACGCATCACGAACACACTTTGGTTCTATTTGTGAACTAATGCACACAAATTTTACCATGTCATGATAGTTTATTCGTGGTTTGTTACGTGTGCGTATTCCATCCGCAAGATTACCAATAACATCCTCTATAGAGTGATTTTTGTGTACCGTTATTTGCTCCATATTGGTTCGAGGACTTTCATGTTCCGAGGCATCTCCATCTGTTTCACATTCAATCGTATGTTGATCAACAAGTGCACTTAAATGTTCATGAGTTGACTCTGTTTGTTCTTGCACAGTTTCTGACGAAAAAGGAAAAATAACACTATCAGTTGAATGATCTTCATCAAAAACAACATTTACTAATTCAATAACTTTCTTTGTACGTAAATTGAAAATTCGAAAGGCAGTTGTGTTATTTCCATAACCGAGAAAAATTCCCTCATCACTTTTAGCGTCGAACTTACCGATACATTCTCTATCGTTTAGTACAAAGCAAGTGCACCCAAAAACATGGAAATAACTCAAATTTGGACTCTTACCTTTCCATAGCTCATATGGTATTTTCGACATACCTGGACGAAGGTATACACGATTAATGATATAACATGTTGTGTTTATGGCTTCTGCCCAAAACCTGACAGATATGGACTTTCCATGCAGCATAGCTCGAGCCATTTCTTGCAGTGTCCTATTCTTCCTTTCCACGACTCCATTTTGCTTCGGTGTCTTGGGTGCTGAGAATTCGTGAATGATACCATGCTTTTGACAAAATTTTTAAATACGTCATTCTCGAATTCTTCCCCATGATCGCTCCTGATTCGCTCAATGCAACCTTTAGTATTTTTCAATTGAAGGAACAGGAAATGAAACAGCTCAAACGTTTCAGATTTTTCTCTCAGAAATTTTACCCAAGTGTATCGAGAAAAATCATCCACAATGACAAAAATGTATCTTTTCCCTCCAAAACTCTATGTTCTCATTGGACCCATCAAGTCCATATGCACCAGTTCCAGGATTTTTTCAGTCTTCACTTCGGGCATTCGTTTATGATGGACTTTGACTTGTTTACCTAGCTGACAAGGTTTACACATTTCTGACTTATCTATCTTCAGCTTAGGCATACCTCTTGCTGCTGCAGAGTCAGACAATTTCACCAAGGATTTGTAGTTTACGTGTCCTAGTCGCTGATGCCACAGTGATAGTACATCGCCTGTTGCTTTAAAACACACTTTCTCTTCAGTCCACACGTAACAGTTATTTGAGGACCGTGACCCTGTAAGCACACATTTATTGTCAGAATTCATCACTAAACATTCTTTGTTAGTGAATTTAACCTGGTGATGACTGTCACAAAGTTGACTGATGCTAATCAAATTAGCCGTTAGACCCACAACAAAATGAACATTTGTCAATGCTAGTTGTCCAGGTGAATTGAGATCTCCTCTGCCAAGAATTTTTCCTTTATTCCCATCTCCAAACACTACACTCCCTGCATTCTTAATTTCAACAAAATTTGAGAGTATTTCTTTATTACCTGTCATATGTCTTGAACATCCACTGTCAAAGTACCAGGTATTAGACTTTTCATTTTGGGCAGAAATGTATGCAACATTGCAGTATAACTCACTTTTCTTTACCCAGATTTGTTTTACATTTGATGACTTACCTGCATCATACCTGTGTTTCTTGTAGCACGTGCATTGCTTATGACCCTTAATTCCACAGAAGTAACAGATAACTGAGTTCCTCTTTCTATTCTTACCATAATGCGTTCTCCAATGGTTATGTCCGTGGTTCTGTGTTGACACATTTCTTCTCTGATTGTAGTGTTGATAGGATTTCTGATATTGTCCTCTAGGTCTGTAATCACAGCATGATCCAATCCAATTTCTTCTTCTGTCAGGAATTTGTCTGTTCTGGCTTTTATTTGGAGTGCCATGAGTTAGCTGTCTTTCTTTCCATTTCAAGCTTTCTTTCAAATCTCCTCCAGAAAAAAACTTATTTTCCGTCTTGCTTGTATTTCCAACATAGTCGATTCCATGATTGTCACCTTTCATTTTTCCAATAGAGAGCAAGTGATCCAATTTGTCAGTACCATTTGACAGCATCTTCAGTTGTTTGTTTGTCTCCTCTAGCTGTCTCTTGACGAAGTGCACTTCTTCTTCTTTAGCCACTACTTCTTTCTTCATATTCTGAATCTGAGCTTCCAGAATCTCATTTTCCTTTATCAGTTGAACATTCAATTTTCCTATCCTAATCCACTCATTGTATATATCTCTACATCAACTTCATCTTCTTCTTCTTCAAGTTGATCTTTTATCACTTTCTTTATCGTCCTCATCAATAATGCCAATGAAGGCAACAAAGCTCGACTGTTCTTCTTCAGACTCTTCTCCAGATTCAGAACTGGATTCACTAAGCATGATTAGTGATTTTTCTTTTACCAGATTATTATCAGCACATTCATTTTTTGTGTGACCAAAACCCTTGCATTTGAAGCACTGTGTTTCTCTGAGATTTTTCAAAACATTTTCCCTTTTCGTGATGCTAGGGCAATCTGATTTAAAATGACCAAAACCTTTGCACTCATGACATTGAGATCCAGATTTGTTCTCCTTTCTGTATCCAGCATCTTCGGTTATTGATTTTTTCATCCCTGACCTTCTCTTCATGAATTTTCCAAATTTTCTGTTCAGTAACACAATGTTTTATTCAATACTGTCCAACCTGGTGCTTTCTGAAATGGCTTGTAGTACAACTCCTTTGCTTCCATCTTTGGCAATATCCCCTTGTTCCAGTTGGAGTTCAAGTTCATATGTTGCCAAGATTCCAACTATTTCTTTGAAGCTAGTTGTATCCTTGTTTAGTGACATATTCATAGCAACCTTCTGTGCATGAAATTTCTTCGGAAGACATCTCAGTAGCTTTTTGACCAGTTTCTTATCATCCAAGTTCCAAGGTTGGCTGATGCTAATCAAATTAGCCGTTAGACCCGCAACAAATTGCACATTTGTCAATGCTGGTTGTCCAGGTGAATTGAGATCTCCTCTACCAAGGATTTTTCCTTTGTTCCCATCTCCGAACACTACACTCCTTGCATCCTTAGCAGATTCACACCCTTAAATCTGTTTAAATTCATTTATATCTACTGATGAAAAGATAGCTGTCAGGGCCTTTGCATTGAATGTTGAACTCCTTTTTTCACTAGGTTTCCACTGATCTGATGGCTTCTCATTTTCTTTTCCATTTTCGTCGATAACAGTTGGTGGTGTCCATCCGTTCTTAACTGCACTCCAAGCATCTTCGTCAATTCCTCGTATGCTCGCTCGCATCTTAACTTTCCAGTATCCATAGTCAGATGCGTCTAACATGACAGGTTTTCCAAACGAATACATGTCTCTTGGTCCTTCCATTTTAGTCGTCTTCTCGGATCTCAAACCAGTTTTTTAGATTTACTCTAAACGTTGGTTACCCGCTCTGATACCAATTGAAATCTTATAGAAGATAACTAGTGAATCGATAACCAAAGAGATAAGAAATATCAAACAATATTTATTTATTTACTTGTCAATCTTTAAGTACACTTGCCAGTTTATACAATGTACTAAAGATCTCCTCGGATAACTCCCCCTGAGTGAGACGTAAATACAACCTCAAATGTTTCTCTGCTGAGTACAGTATCTAACTAAGTACACTTAAAACCTTAGAGCTCTCTCTTTCTCTGTTTCGTGTACTCCAGTGATACAACCCAGAATCGTTAACCTTCTTTTTGTTTTTCAGGTTAACTTATCTGTCTTCCGCACGGCTCAGCTACCCTCTCCGGTTCTTCAGCCGCACCGTCTTGCTGATCTTTCTTCAGCATTGAATCCGTCAGATTCAACTTGACTCCTCTTTCTTCTCCTTAATCTTCTCGTTGACTTCCTCCAGTCATCCTTGATTTGAACTCGTGCTCCTTAAATATCTCAACTTCCTGAAATAGCAATTTTAATCTGCAATCCTATTTTTTATTGCATTCACATTATTAAATTATAAAATCATCCTTTAATATAAATATTAAAATAAAATTCGAAATTATAAAATGAAAAAATTACTCTTGAAACCCAAATACAAAAAATTGAAAATCGAATAGGTAAAAATATTAAATAACAAAATTTTCCTTAAATTAATGTTAAAATAAACATTTTTCACCAAAGTAAACATTAAAATAAAAAATTACAAAATTATCCTTTGAAAATTTACTAAATCCCTAGTTTCTAATGTATAATTGTCGTTTAACTTGCCTCTTTCCTCTTGCATCTTCTTCCTTATTTATTTTGTTTTTAAATTATGAGATAGAGTATTACAATAAAAGAAAATTACTACAAATACGTTTTGGATGTTTGTTATATTATAGGAGTGTAATTCGGGCCGGCCCGAGCCCGTTTTGACCCAGTGCTTTCGGGTTCGGGTTCGGCCCGGCCCGAATTCAAACGGGCCGAAATGGTGAGGCCTGCGGCCCGGCCCGACGGGTTTCGGGCGGGTTTCGGGCAGCCCACGGGCTAACGTAAAAATCGTATCTGAAATGTATTTTTAAAATGTTCCGAATTACATTTAAAACGTTACAGAATCCTTAAATTGTCTAACTAACATAAAAATAGAAACATTAGATAATCAAACGAAACAGCAAATTCTGAAACTTCAACATTCAAACATATGAACTTGCATATCTTCCTCCGTTGTAGTTATTGTCGTGGTGGCAACGCTAGAAGAAGTAGTCAAGTTAGCAGTACCTGTAATTGTTTAACAAGACAATGGATAATGATACGAAAATCAAATAATGAACGATATGAAAATCAAATAATAAGTAGATACTTATGAACTTCGGAATAACCAAATAGCCATGAACGAGTACAAATTAACGCCTGAACATTAGAAGCCAACAAGCGGCTTCGATATTTGTTAAGCACCCTCGAACCAGCACTAAATGAAGACTCGGAAGCAACCGTGGTAATAGGAATGCTTAAAATATCGGACGCCATTAACGATAGTTCTTTACCATAAATTTCAGACTTCCAAAAATACAAGACATCTAAATTCGAATTTCGTTGCACATGTTTCTTAGGATCTCTTAGATATCTATCCAAACCTGATCCTAATCCATCATCTGAAGACGGTACTTTTTCGTCGAAGTCAGCAATATCCTATAAATATAAATAATAAAAAATTATATAAAGAAACCAAATATTAAATCTTAAATATAAAAGAAACAACTTACATCAAAATAACTCGAACTACGGCCTTTGGTCGTTTTCTTGCTGGTGTTTTGAGAGGATGTCGAAGATGTAGGAACTCCAAATTTGATTTTGTATTCTTCATAAAGCGAAAACATCTTACTTCAAACTTCATCAATTTTCATCTGACTTGTGTTCTCATCAAGGGAATCGTAGCAATATTTCAGTAATTGCATTTTCATTCTCGGCTCGAGAACAGTGCCGTTGAGAGAATCATACTATAACTATCCCAAGATTTATCAAATTTGGCTTGCATCTTTTCAGCCATATTCTTTAAGACTTCATCTTCATTCTCCCTATACTTTCTCAAAAGCATTTCAATTTTCCAAATCTTCATAAAATACATGTTGGCAGTTGGATAAGTTGATCCCGAAATCAGAGTAGTAATATCCATAAACGGTTTTAAAAACTCTCGTATCTTCTCCCCTCTATTCTATTCTTCGTTCGTTGGACACCACTTATAATTGCTATCAATCAACGCAAGACTAACAAAAACATTCTGATACTTCAGAGCACTATCAAGCATAACATGAGTTGAATTCCAACGAGTGCTAACACATCAACAAATTTTGTGGTTGCATGCGATGTTTGAAGATGGACATCAAACTATCATTAGCTATATCATTATCTACGGTAATCGAAAACACTTTATCCTCAATACCCCAATCCTTCAAACAAGCGATTATCTTGTTCGATATTTCTAGTCCAGTATGCGGAGGAGGTATAGTCGTGAAAGACAATATCTTACTAGCCAAATTCCAATTTAACATAATGTGCAGTTACACATATGTATCCCTCATGGCTTATTGCGGTCCAAAGATCCGTAGTTAAACAAATTCTACTACGAACCATTCCTAATTCAGTTTTCAGCAACTGTTTCTCACGCTCATACAATTGCAAACAATCAGCCATCAGAGTATTTCTACATATAAATTTCGCATCCGGGTTTAGATAATAAACCAACTCTCTAAACATCGGGTACTCAATGAATGAGAATGGCAGCTCATGAGCAATTATGCACCTAGCAAGTTTTTCTCTAAAAGTGAGCTTATCTAGTTTCTTTGCCCTGAACTTTCCATCATGATCAATCAACATTTCCAATGGATTGTTGGTCCTAGGTCTACACTTGCAATTATCCACATGACGTTTCAAATGAGATGTACCCCTACTTGATATTGCGAATAACACTTTATCGCAATATTTGCATTTGGCTTGAGTATTACTTATACTAATCAAATGTGCCCAAACATCAGACCTTTTCCTTTTGTTAGAACCACTTACTTGAGGAGTAGGTTGATCGTCTCCGTCGTCATGATCTTCTATCGTTTGTTGAGCATAATCATCTATTGTTTGCTCATCTACCGTTTGCTCAGCATGACGAAAATTATCGTCTATTTGCAATCTGCAATAAATATATAATCAAATCCTAATTTTACAGACCCTAAATCCTAATTTTACTAACATCATCATTTTACAGATTCAATACATAATTTTTCTAACACAATCGACACCATCATTTGACTAATCTGTACTAATTCCTAACAAATTCCTACACAATCTGTACTAATTCCTAACAAATTCCTACACAATCGACACCATCATTTGACTAATCTGTACTAATTCTTAACAAATTCCTACACAATCAACGAACGCTCGGTGAGGAGGCAAACCCTAAATCCTAACTTTCTGCCATATTGTAATACACACACGAATCAATATACATGAGTCAATATACCTTCTGGCGGTGAGGACAGACGCTCGAACGGGGAGACGACGAAGCTGGACGAGGAGACGATGCTCGAACGGGGAGACGACGAAGCTGGACGGGGAGACGATGATGCTCTAGCGGGGACGACGATGCTCGGGCGGGGAGATGAAGTGAAATCAAAGCACGTTCATATATATATGCAGAGATGAAGTCATGCTCACATACTTGGGTATGATCAAGGAGAAAAATTGATTGACACAAAAATCAAGTTAAGAAAAAAGAAGCAATAACATGGAATTTACCGTTGGGTCTTTGTAAGTTTCTTCCAATATGTAAGTTTCATAACTAAATCTCTACAATAAAGAAAAAAACTGTCAAGGAGCATTGCAGGTTGCAATTAACTCAATCTAGATTTATTTTTATGATGGGAAGTATTCGCTAAAATCTTTTTTTGTTGATGAAAAGAAGAGAATTAAGTATATATATATACATAAAATAGAGAATTAAGTTTATATACTATCAATTTGATGTGTTCGTATATTAAACGTGTTCAAATGCCCATTCATCATTTCTTATTCATTCATGATCCCTTGCTCGCACTATTTCCATCCAAAAAGGGTAAATTCTAATCCAACATGGTTCTGGTCATAGAAAAGAGAAAAGCAACATGATGATGAATAAATGTAAGAGATGAGGAAAAACTCACTTATCACATTATCACATCAGCATTTTATATCATAACATGATGAATAAATTTTAGAGAGAAAGAAGAAATCACTTCCCACATGATAATTGCATTCTGATTTTAAATCAATGATTTATCCCTCTGCAATCCCACAGAGTGAAGATGCAAGCCCTGCTCGTCTATATAATACATCTTCATTTTTTAGAGATTTGATCTAAACACCGTCATCTTAGAGATTTGATGGCTTCTATGGTTTCTTCAGTCCGATATTGCTACTTCATCACAATATCTTTGAAGTAATTTCCACCGTCTCCAGCACTAATGGTTGCTCAGAACATTAGAACCGTTCTCTTAAGGTCCTTTTCCATTGATGCAAACCAAAGCAACCATTAGACATGACGATAAAAGTTTTATAAGGATTGACAAAACCAAAGAATAACGAGTAACATTACCTACATCATGTGTCCAAGGCTAATTAGAACATGAAAAATATTTTGGCCATCATCTTCGTCTTTGATGGATCTTGATCTGTTCCTTTCGGGGGCTGCAATAAATGAGAACATACATCGAATCAAAAACCTAGAACATGCATCTGAACATACAAAATATTTCATTACTGGAAATTGCAAAATGGTGCTCAAATATCTGTAATATCTTGATCTTTACTCTCAAAGTATGTGATAAGCATCACATCATTATTTTGGATCAAATCAATTGCAGAATAACAAACTCTTATATATCAATAATCTCCAAGCCTGAAAAGATACGCAATCTCTCTTTAGATTGAAATCCAAGATGTTCCGACTTTAACAATTCTAAAATATCTTTAGGAACATCTCATATACATAATAAATATACATATTTGAAAATTAAGCGTCAAAAACCCTAAACCACTTTGAAAAACTCTACGCTATGTCACTTCTTCAACTTTGGTAATGACTTCCTCTCACTCTCTAGCTAAGATTGAGGTCTTGCAATGCCAAAGTCATTTCAAGAGGCTATGAGATGTGCAAATAAGTGAAAATGTAGAGATGTAGTGAAATTACATTATGTGAAGGTATTCTCTATAGTATTTGAGTGTTTCTTCATGTTTTATGCCAAAGTCATTTCATTTACTTACAATCCAACATAAAAATATAAAAAATATAAACAAAATGGATATAACCCCATGAACTTGAGAAATGATTATCACAAACTTATGGTAGTTTCTAGCTTGGCATGGCCATCGTAGACTTGGAGAGAAGCCCTAAAATCACTGCAATTGATCTGGATCTGGCACCTGATTGAAGAAATCTTCACATCCATGCATGAGAAAATTTGGGATTTTAATCTACAACCTCTAATATTCTATATATAATATATATACAACTACTTCAAATTCATGACCTCTGCATAGATAACGAATCCATATAGAGGTTGCAAAGAAGGCAACATGGGTGAAAGGGGATCATCACCACACGCCGGTCTGCACATTTCGAGGTAAAAAAAGGCATTCTTATAAGTTCCTAAAACCAAACGACCAAGACATAAAAAAGTTCAATCAGATATGATATTAATAAAAACATAGAATACCATTATATCATTCGTACGGTTTAAGGAAAAAGTGACATGATACCAAAAGCTCTTTATGCATGGAAGATAAGGATGAATTGGGCAAGAAACATTCAAGCTTTTCAAAGGCATGTTTTTTCCTATACAAAGATTGAACAGAACTACACGTTGAAGGCGTAGGATTGTTCGATTCCGTCGCAATTATGTCTGTTTACAACCTATCTTAAACCAATACTTCCATGTGAGCTTTAAATATATGAACTTCTTTTGTTTTATTAAGTATTAGAAAGTTAAACCAGAAACAAAAAAATCTAATAGAGCTTTGGCATCGAATTTTCTACAATTTGTTGGTGTGCTTTTGATAACTCTCTGTTCAAGTCAGCGAGCTCTTTCTTCAATGTATAGACAGATTTTCATACATATGCTAGTGGGTTTAGTACATCAACAACCTAAATACATCAAAGAAAAATTAACTATCACCCGCTACCAAATGATAAAAAGAAATATTTCAAAAGGCATGCTTTCTGCATCATCCCCATACCTAGGTTTTTTCACTTGTTCGGTTACCTTGAGCTCCCTTTCATTGTTGAGTCATTGTAGCTTATACGGTGAGGGTGCTTCTTTGTCTTAATACCCAGTTTTTTACCATATAGATGCTTGCAACATTAGTACAAGAACCTCTATATATAATAACACCACATACATTATCCTTGACAAGATATTTTGTGTGGAAGATCGTCTCTCGTTGGACCGTCTCTTGAGGGTTCACCATCCTGCTCCAAATGCATCGTGTTACTAGTAGTTCTCCACTTTCTAGATACTGATTTTTTCACTTCGATCTTCATATGGTTCTTCCTCATTTGCGGACTCGTATTCTCTACAATCGGCGAGGATCATGACTCGCAAATTAGGGTAGTCTCGCGCCATGTGCTCTATGCCCTTGCACATAAAACATACAAGTTCACTAATACGAATTGGTTTAGAATGATATAGATTGTTACCTTCTCCTTTGAAATTCCTTGATGTCTTGTCTCGGGAGTTTATCCCTTAGAATAGTCGTCCATCTTTGGTTTTTCCTGCATCTTAGGGGGTTTCCCGGTGATATGATCATGGACAGCATCCAGGATCCCAATCATGAAGAGGACGCCTCAATATTACAAGAAGATCCTGTGACCCGAGATAGGGCAAGAAAGAAGGACGCAACCCGTGTCGTGGTGAATGAAAAGGAGGCGACCCGTGCTGAATCGAAGGAGAAGGACGCGACCCGTCCCAAGGAGAGAAAGGACGTTGGTCCTGTGACCCGTGCTAGGGCTAGAGAGGAGGATGCCTTAACCATACCAGCAGGTCCCGTGACCTGAGCTAAAGCTAGGACGTTCAAGGAAGCTATCATTGGATTACTTGCGGCCGTGCGGGTTTGAGACAGGTGCTCGAGTCCACAAGGAAGTTCCAACATCCTAATCGTACTACATGCCGAAAGCTCAACTTGCAACGATCAACAATTAGGGCAAGTGTGTCGTGTGTAGGGGTGGGCACCCGCGGGTACCCGTGAGAATCTCACTACCCGCACCTGAACCCATCCCGCACGGGTAACTACTTTTAATACCCGTACTCATACCCGCAAGGTGCGGGTACCCGCAAAAACCCGTCAAAATTTTCAAAACCCGCGGGTACCCGTCCCGAAAAAGAAAAACTCAAAACTAAAAAACTCAAAACATAGAACTTCATATTAGGAGGTTAAGAATATTTTTAAAGAGAGCAATAGGATGGGAGGCGCAGGCGCGAGGATGGTGAGCAAGGCGGTGGGAGCCGGTCGGAGAGGGAGGCGCGAGGCGGGGGGGAGACGGTCGGAGAGGGAGATGTTCTCCAAAGACTGGGAAAATTAAAAACATAGTCTCTGCCATTCTTATCCTCAGAGATGGGGGAGGGAGGAAGAGGGCGGCGGGAGGCGGGTGGGAGCGGGTCGGAGAGGGAGGCGGGTGGGAGCCGGTCGGAGAGGGAGGCGGGAGGAGGGTGAGCAAGAGAGGAAGAGAGCAAGAGCAATAGGTGGGAGGCGCCGTGAGAGGGTGAGCAAGAGAGGAAGAGCATCTGAAAAATTAAAATTAGGGTTAGATTAGGGTTAGAGGGGTATTTAGGTAATATAAAGTAATATTAGGGGCATTTATGTAATTTTTGCGGGTACCCGCGGGTACCCGTTTGTGAAATAAAAAAACCCGTCCCGAACCCGAACCCGCGGGACCAACAATATGCTTCTATCCCTTAATCAACGAGAAAGGATTCAGCAAGATGAGGGCAATAACTGTTATGAACGAGGCAGTTCATCTTATTCCCGAAGTAGGCAAAGACGACGCCGAGAGGTGCGGGAACATAGGGACGACCCGAGGGACAACCTTGCTGGTCTTAAAGTTGAGATACCTCCATTCCACGGCAAGGCTGATCTGGAAGCTTATTTGGAATTGGAGAAGAAAATCGAACTCGTGTTTGTTGCCAGCACTACACCGAGACCAAGAAGGTTAGGGTTGCTGCAACGGAGTTCTACGATTACGCCTTTAGTTGGTGGATTCATTTAGTGATTTCTAGGTAGCGTAATGGAGAGAAACCTATAGAGACGTGGCTGGAATTGAAAGCTATAATGCGTAAACGGTAAACTCTGAATCGATGTCTCCGAGGGCTACACAAATCGATTCTAATCGAACAAAAACTCCAATGGAAAAGGAGCTCTCGTTCAAAATTTGGGGCTGGAAAATTTGGTCATCTACGAGAGGAAAGCCCAAGTTATCAAACGAGGGACAAATCTGTTCCAGCGGCCAAAGATGAAGGTAAAGTGGTTCCAGCGGCTCCGAGAAACAAAGGAAAAGCCGAGTCCACTACATCGAGAGCTTGGGACGTAAAGTGCTTCAAGTATCACAGACCGGATCATTATGCGGATGAATGTACGGACAAGAGACTTATGATTATTCATGAGGATGGTGAGATTGAATCCGAGGATAAGGAATCTGAATCTTCGACCGAGGAGTATGAAGAAGAACTCGATTTAAAGGTCAAGAAGCACCCGAGGCCTTATACACTACAATGGCTCTATGAGAACGCAAAATGAACGTTACTAACCAAGTGGTCGTGCCTATCACCATTGGAAAATACGAGGACAAGATCCTATGTGATGTTCTTCCCAAGGATGTGAGCCATACCCTTCTCGATAGTCCGTGGCAATCAGATCATAAGGTAATACAAGACGGTTTTACTAACCAGCAATCTTTCGTGTTTAATGAAAGGAAAAATAGTCTTATTCCTTTGACGCTAAGAGTAGTGCAACAAGATAAAATACACTTAAAACAGAAGGAAAAACACGTAATAAAGCCATCGAACTTCTACGCTAAATTGGGTGAGATCAAGAAATCTCTTCACTATAGTCAATCGGTTTTATTGTTAGTGTTTAAGGAAGCTCTTTCGAGCTTGAATAACCTTGCACTGGTACTGCCGAGTGAGATCATTTCTTTAATGCAGACTTATAAAGGTGTTTTTCCCGAAGACAACCCTACGAAATTACCTCCTATACGCGGCATCGAACATCAAATAGACTTCATTCCCAGAACCGCACTTCCAAATCGACCAGCTTATAGTACCAACCCGGTGGAGACTAGGGAGTTGCAAACGAGGCAGCAGCATTACCTTTGTTCGAAGGAATTCGCTATACATACCGACCACGAATCACTCCAGTACAAGCAAGGTAAGGAAATCGTCGTCGCGGATGCCCCATCCCAAAAGTATGCCCTACTAACTACTTTAGATGCTAAGTTGCTAGGATTTGAACAACTTAAAGAGATATATGAATCTGATTTGGAGTTCGAAGAAGTGTACAAAACGTGCATAAAGTTTGCATCAGGTTGTTACTTTAGGCAAAACGACTTTATGTTTTATGATGATCGATTGTGTGTGCCTAACTGTTCTATGCGAGAATTTTTTGTTAGAAAAGCTCATTAAGGTGATCTTATGGGTCATTTTGGGATTGCGAGAACACTTAAGATATTACGGGATCACTTCCACTGGTTACGCATGAAGAGGGACGTTGAACGAATTTGCGAAAGATGCATCACGTGTCAACACACTAAGTCTAAAGTTCAACCTCATGGTTTGTATACCCCTCTAGCTATCCCGATTCACCCTTGGAATGACAAATCTATGGATTTCGTGATTGGTTTTCCTAGAACTAATAATGGAAATGACTCAATCATTGTGGTTGTTGATAAATTTTCTAAAATGTCACATTTCATAGCATACCACAAAATGGATGATGCTTTGCATATAGCAAATTTGTTCTTTAAGGAAGTAGTTAGGTTGCATGGAACGCCTAGGACAATAGTTTGGGATAAAGATACGAAGTTCCTTAGTCATTTTTGGAAGACTCTATGTTCTAAGCTAGGAACTAAATTATTGTTTTCCAACTCGTGTCTTACGCAAACTGATGGTCAAACCGAGGTAGAATGTTTACCACATGCTGAATTTCTTTTAAAAGAACTTAAGAAAGTGGGAAGAATGTTTACCACATGCTGAATTTGCATATAAGCATGTTATACATTCTGCATCCACATATTCCCCGTTTGAAATCGTTTACGGGTTCAACCCCCCTCACCTTTGGATCTAACGTTGCTACCTTCGAGTGATCAAGTTAGTTTAGAAGGAGAAAAGAAAGTTAAAATGGTATAACAGATTCACGAGAAAGCTAGGAAGAACACAGAGGAGAAAACAAAACTATATACAAAACTGGCAAACAAACGACGAAAGCGAATGATTTTTGAACCCGGCGACCAAGTGTGTTTCCAGAACAAGAGAAAACCAAAGTTGATGCCCTGGATGGACGGACCCTTCACAGTGACCAAGAGAATCAGCAACAACGTTTATCAACTCGACTTGCACGGTAAGTATAATGTGAGTTCCAGTTTTAATGTTACTGATTAGGTACCTTTTGTCGCAGATCAAATAGATTTGAGGACAAATCATTTTCAAGAGGGATGGGATGATATGATCATGGAAAGCATCGAGGATCCCAAGCATGAAATGGACGCCTCAATATTATAAGAAGGTCCTGTGACCCGAGCTAGGCCAAGAAAGGAGGACACAACCGTGTCGTGGTGAGCGAAAAGGAGGCGACCCGTGCTGAATCAAAGGAAAAGGACGCGACCCGTCCCAAGGAGAGAAAGAAGGACGCTGGTCCCGTGACCCGTGCTAGGGCTAGAGAGGAGGATGCCTTAACCATACCAGCAGGTCCCGTGACCCGAGCTAAAGCTAGGATGTTCAAGGAAGTTATCATCGGATTACTTTGCGACCGTGCGGGTTCATGACGAGTGCTCGAGTCCACAAGGAAGTTCCAACATCCCAATCATACTACATGCCGAAAGCTCAATTTGCAACGATCAACAATTAGGGCAAGTGTGTCGTGTGTGCTTTTTTTACACAGTTGGTTTTGTCAACGACGGGTTTTTAACGAGGCCACGACTCACTCTCGTCCCCCTAATTGTTGACCCAAGACTTCATATGTCATTCGTATTGAATTACTTTATTATTACATTTATTTTTATTTTGAATTTTGAATTTTTGTTCATTTAAACTACAAGCCATGCATGGCTTGCATGCATTTATGGTGGCATGGAAGTCTCGCATGACTTCTTCCTTCATATGGTCGTCCACCTCCTTGTACACATAACAACCTTGATTTTGAATTTGAATTTCGAATTTCTCTTTGAGAATTCCTTCATTTTTGGTGTGTCATATCCAGCAACTGTTGGTGCGTAATATCCAACACTCGTTCGTTTTTCGTAGGTATGTCATATCCTCGAAGATGAGCTCGGTAAATCGAGAGCCTTTCGCTACTGTCGTGTGACCTATGATCCACACGCCTTGCGTAAGGGGTCTTCCAATTCGGCTGCAGCAAGGGTTACCATCCTACCAATCCAGAGCCGTCTGCAACTCTCGTGTGACCTATCTATCCACACGCCTTGTGTAAGGAGTCTTCCGGCTCGGTTGCAGCAAAGGTTTCCATCTTACCTTCATTCTAGAGTGTCGTTCCAGCGAGGATCGCGTCACTTGGCTGACCATGTCGGTTGTGTCCTTCCTCAACTTGTCCCTTGCTTTCTCTTGATATGTTGCTCAATTTGAATCGACAAATGCAATATATTATGAAAACATGGTATTGTTATCTCTCTACCATCCTAGTGTTTCATTCATTTAATTTTTCTAGAAAATAAGCCACCACGGATTCTTCATCTTCGTCAATTTCTAGTCTATTGCGAAAATGCTCAAATTCATCGAAGTATTCTTCGACAATTTTACTTCCGCGGTGTCTATATCTTCATTGCAATTCTCGATGGAAGTGTGGGGATACGTATCTTTTACGCATAAAGGATTTTATTTCTCCCCACGTTGAGACTTATTCAAGTCTTGTATATCGTCAAGTGCTACCCTTTTGATCCCACTAAGTGAGTGCATTGTCTGTGAGTTCGGTCACGGTGTATTGTACCTTTTTGCGCTTTGTATACAGGTAGCACTCACAAATATTGTCCATCCGCCTCTCCCAATAAAGATAGGCTTTGGAGGCAACACGTCTAGCAAAATTAGATGGTTTTAATTTAAAATTGTTACCATCATGTTCATGTCATTTCTTCGAGGCGGCTCCTCATCGGAATCTTCATCCTCGCGGATGATGTGGCGTCATCTTGGTCATCTCGAAGACTCTCCTTCCTCCTCCTCCTCAAGATCATGTCGTGGTGGTGCTTGACATTCTCGTCATCTAGGTTGACGATCTGGTTTTTGTACTTCTTCCATGCCATTTTCATGAATCGATGGTGCACCACGTACAGTTTGCCTCCGTTCTTATTCAAGATGATTCATTGTCGACTCTATTTGTTGGAACATTTGCATGATTGTGTTGAGTTGGTCGTTGCGTGTAGAGTTCTCTCCTTGTTCGGCTATCTTTTTTTTTAGTTTTTTCATAATGATAAACAAAACAGAGAACAAATTAGTATAAATAAAACAAATTTAAAGGGATAGAAGCATATTGTTGGTCCTTGAACTGAGCTCCAATACCAAAATGGTACACTTTTTGGGGTCGAAATTTGAGACACATCCATAGAATCTGTTAACATCGATTGCTCAAATAGGATTCGTTGTGTCAAGGTTGATTTCTTGACTGGAATAAGGACACTCTTTAAGAAATCATCCGTTGATGGGGGATGAAGTTGGAGGATAGTTTAGGATCTCTTGACAGGCGTAAGGACTCTCTTCAATATTTCGTCCAGCGATGGTGGAGGATAGAGGTTGGTGGTTGAAGTCAAGGTGTTTAGGGCGGACCGATGGACACCACAAGAGGTGCGGAAGCCGCTTGATACAGTCGGATAATGGTGTCAATTTTTTCTCGATAAAAGGAGTTCAAAGCTAGCACCAAGAGGAGGCAACTCATTTCACATTCTAGAACGGATCAACGATAGCACCTACCGCCTTGAACTACCAGGTGAGTATGATGTCTTCACAAAATTCAATGTTGCTAATCTATCCCCTTTTAATATAGATGATAACATTCTGAGAACGGAATGCTCGTAAAATGGGAGGAAAGATGAGGACATCAGACTCGAAAATAAACCAAAGGAGGGTCACACGAACGAGGAGCTACCGCAAGGAAACAAACAGATCGAATCTTCCCACAGCCTACTCACACATGGATGAGCAAGGAGCTTGCGTGGGACACTCTTAACCAGAAGGAGAATTCGAGCTCAACCTAAATAAACATCACGTCTGCCTTTTTCATTGACGGAAGAATAAATTTCTATTTCCTCGTCATAGACAAAAGGAATATAACATTGGCACCTCTTAGTCCTTCACAGTACACGAAATGCAACTGAAGCTATATCTGAAGAGAAAAATAAATCTAATTATTATATAAAAGCTAGTGTGATATGTAAGGCTTTGAGTAATCAAAACCCAGTATTACTAATGGTTTACAAAAATATCTTGATAGACCAAAGCACGATGGAGAATCCCCTGGAATTCACCAACATACTAGGCACGTATTGTTTCCCGAGGAGATATCAACTAGAGTATCACCCATACGAGGCATCGAACATGAGATCGATCTAATCCCGTGAACACCATTGCCAAACCGACCAGCATACCGCATGAGCCGTGAGGAGATAAACACTACAAAAAAACTCGTTCTCTCCAACGGACGGGGCAACGGATTCATCTGTTGCAAGTAAATAGCAATGGATTGTAACGGATTTGTTGATACTTTCAGCGGGCGGAAATTCGTTGCAATCCCTTACAAATTTCAATCGAGGTGTAACGGATATTTTCCGTTGCCCTATCCGTTGCAATCCGTCGCAATTTTTAACGGATTTGTAACGGATGCAACCCATTGGCATTTTCTGTTGGAAGCCCTTTAGAAGCCGGGAAAAAATTCCAATGGTCATCCATTGCAATTGTAACGGATGCCCGTTAACAATTGCAACGGATGTCGTTGAGATAGTTAATTTCGAGGTTCACCAGTCGAAATAAATTCATGTGATCATGCAACGGGCATCCATTGCAATTGCCAACAGATGTCCGTTGGAAAATTTACTATTTATATCGGAACCAAAGATTGCCTCAAACCATCAATAACAAGCATCTTAGTATCCATTGTTGAATCCAAAACCACCTTCATAAACTGTCTCGCCACCCGAAACCGGAAAAGGATTCCCGGTGGTGAGCCAGTTTATGACAGTGGTTTTGGAATCGATAATGGATACAAAGATGCTTGTTTCGACGACGCAAGTAGCCGGCAGAGAGGATCCGAGTCGAGTTCAACACTTTGCCTCTGAGTTGAAGCCATTTCAAAAATGTTTTCCTTTTATGTCTATTGTTACAATATGTTATAGCGTCATTGAAAGAGATCTTGATGAAATTGTAGTTTAAAAGGAAAAATAATGTAAGGAAATAAAAATTAAGAAATTAATTTTTCATTAAATATTTCGCGTCATTTCGGTTTTTGTTCACCGTTTGAGTTCGACATGCAGTTACAATTACATCATCAAAATCATCATTCTTAAAATCTAAATATTGTAATATGAAAAAATAACGGATTGTAACGGATTACTAAGCACTTTCAACGGGGACTAATCCGTTGGAAAAGTTTTCAACGGGCATCCGTTGGAATTTGCAACGGATGCCCGTTACAATTGGCAATGGATGCCCATTGAAATTGTTAATTTCGAGGTTCACCAGTTTAAATAAATTCACATGAACCTGCAACGGGCATCCGTTGCAATTTCCAACGGATGTCTGTTTGAAAATTTACTATTTAGATCAATACTAAAGATTGCATCAAACCATCAATAACAAACATATTTTCAACCAAATGTCGTCTTCTTCCAATCGAGATATATATAGATCGAGATAGTGGATGCATAGAAGAAAAGATCATATAACCGAAGAGATTACGCAAGAATTCTTACACGGATTGGAGCAATTCATGAGTTTTGCATCGATGCAACCTTTGTGTCAAGAACGCGGGACAATATTATGTCCATGCAAAAGATGCAAAAACATAAAGTATCAAAATCAAGAAATTGTTTACAAACATCTTTATAAGGTGGGTTTCGTTGAAAATTATGAAATTTGGTTTTTTCACGGCGAAAATTGTGGTGTTAGTGATATTGTGCAAGATGCACATGTAGAACGAAATGAAGAAGTTATTTATGAAGCATCAATGACCAATCCATATGTGGAAATGGTGTCAGATGCTTTTCCTGGAGCTGTTAATGAACAAACGCATGAAGAGATGCCGAACATCGATGCACGTCGATTCTTCAACCTATTGGATTCGATGAAACAACCTATATATGAAGGTTGTCGTGAAGGTCAGTCACATTTATCTCTATCTTCAACATTGATGAGTATTAAAACAGACTACAATGTGCCTGAAAATTGCATGGATTCATTTTGCAAAACAATGCGGGAATATTTACCGAAAAATAATCAAGCTCCTGAGACATACTATGAAACAAAGAATGTGTTAAAAGATTTGGGAATGCCACATGAGAAAATTGATGTTTGTAGAAACAGTTGCATGTTGTTTTGGGAAAATGATAAAGACTTGTTGGAATGCAAGTTTTGCGGTGCAAGCATATTTTGGCCTAAAAAACCATCTTCACGTAAATATGTACCATACAAAAAAATTGTTTTATATGCATGTAGCAAACAGGTTGAGAAGGTTATATGAATAAAAAAACGTTATGGCAATGAGATGGCACGTAGAACACTCGACGACAGAAGGTATAATGCAACATCCATCGGATGGTAAGGCTTGGAAAGATTTCAATGAAATATTTCCCGAGTTCGCGTATCAAACGAGAAATGTTTATCTTTTCCTGTACACGGATGGTTTTAGTCCATATTGAAAATCTGGAAGTCAATATTCTCTGTGGCCGGTGATTTTGTCTCCCTATAATTTGCCTCTCGAAATGTGTTTGAAAAGAGAGATAATGTTTCTTACATTGCTGATTCCAAGACCAGAACATCCGAAGAAAAGTTTCGATGTCTTTTTGCAGCCCTTATTTCATGAATTAAGACAATTGTGGAACGAAAAAATTCTTGCTTACGACGTCAGTACTAAGTAAAATTTCACATTGAAAGCGGTCTTGTTGTGGACAATTAGCGATTTTCCTGCCTATGGAATGTTATCTGGATGGAGCACACACAGAAGATTGGCATGTCCATATTGTATGGATGATACAGATTCATTTCGACTAGTATATGGTAAGAAACCATGTTGGTTTGATTGTCATAAAAGATTTCTTCCTCGTGGCCATATTTTCCAGAAAGATAAAAAACATTTTTGGAAGCACGTGGTACAAAAAGAAGATGCACTGAGCATGCAAACTGGAACAGAAATCCTTTACGAAAGATTGAACACAATGGGTGATTTACAAGAATCGGTAGAATGTGGTGAAGATCGTGGGCATCGAAAACTAAAAGGTCAAGGTGAATGGCATAACTGGTATAAACGTAGTATCTTTTGTGAACTAACATACTGGAAACCATTGATATTACGTCATAATTTAGATGTTATGCATATTGAAAAGAACTTTTTCGATAACATCATGAATACTATTTTGAATGTGGCGGGTAAAACTAAGGATAATATACAATAAAGAAAATATTTGAATTCAATATGCCGACGACTTGAGTTGGAATTAAGAGATGGAAGGTCACCTGTCTCGGTATTCAGATTGTCTGGTCTTGCGAAAACGACATTATTAAAATGGTTAAAAGAGGACGTTAAGTTTCCTGATGGATATGCATCGAACATTGCTCGGTGTGTGGATATGGTTGGTTCGAGGCTGATCGGATTGAAAAGTCACGATTGGCACGTTTTCATGCGGCGACTCATTCCAATTGCATTTGCTGAGCTCTTACCACGAAATATTCACGATGTGCTATACGGAATCAGCATATTTTTCAGAGATATATGTTCAAGGAATTTAAAAAGGGATGACTTGGATTTAATGAAAAACAATATCTCTGAAGTATTATGTGCATTGGAAAAAGTTTTTTCACCTTCATTCTTCGATGTCATGGAGCATTTGCCAATACATTTACCAAATGAGGCAATACTCGGTGGGCTAGTTCAATTCAGATGGATGTATCCTTTTGAAAGGTTTTTCTTTCATTTAAAGAAAAAAGCAAAAAATAAAGCAGCAGTAGAAGAATCTATTGTCAAACAATACTTGCTGGAAGAAATCACATATTTCAGCACATTTTATTTCGAGTCGCATATTCAAACGAAAGAACGACGTGCAACGGATGATCACACAAACTATCTGTATCAATATAATCCGTAGTTTGGTACAATTCCTGAGATGTTAACACCGATTGGACGTACAGGCGGTAAATCCGAGGAGTATTGGTTAACACTAGAGGAGTATAATCACGTCCAAACATATATACTACTAAATTGTCAAGAGTTATTACCGTTCGAAAGGTATTGGTACATATTATTTTAAATCTTTTAAATACATATGTATATATATATACAATTTTAACGTATTTTCATTATACAGGATATTTGATGAAGAAGTACTTGGTACATATCCTCATCTAAATGCAAATGAACTCACACACATGAAAGTTCAACATTATGGCTCGTGGTTGAGAGACTACATAAGTACTCGTGTAGACATCTATTAAAATTAATTGCCTTTATCATAAAGTATTAATTTTTTTTATTATATGTACAGATGAAATGTTCTGATGAAATACTTCCTACGTGGCTACAAGATTTGGCTAATGGTCCTGCACGAAATGTTATGTGTTGGCCAATCTTGTTTACTCACGGCTACACATTCCACATGTATGATCACAGAAAACATAGAAGCACATACAATTAGTGCGTTTTTGTTAATAGTGATATAGAGAGTGATAAATTCTACGGAATTTTGCACCAAATCATACAAGTGGAATATCTCGGTCTCGTTGGGTTGAAGGTGATGCTTTTTAAATGTCGGTGGTTCGATCCAATTGTAGGACGTGGAATACGAAAAAACCATTGGGGAGGAATTGACGTCAATCCGGCACGACAATATGGTAAGTATGATCCATTCATCACAATAGATCAAGCAGATCAAGTATATTACATGCAATATCCAACAACATTGAAACGTCGAAGAGAGGAGTGGTGGGCCATAGTAAAGATCAAGCCACGAGGGATCACAAGCTCTCATGATAAAGAAGATCCGTTGCAACCCGATCAACCGCAGTCCATTCGTTTAATTGATACAGATCGCGAGGAGATTCTCGTGAGAACTGACATAGACGGAAAATTCAAACACGATTATGAAGACATTGAACAGGAAGATGCTGAATATGAAAACGACGATGAATTCAATGAACAATCGAAGGAATACTCGCCCATCAATGAATCTACTGAAGAAGAAATGTAAATACAATAATGTGTATGATGTGTAATAAATGTAGATGATATGTACATGACGTGTAACATACATGATGTGTAGTAATGTAGATGATGTGTAATCGAACAAAATATTAATACAATCGAACAGTTTATATAAATGATGTTTAATGTATTAGGATTTAGAATTATCTAATACCAACGGGCATCCGTTGGAAATAGTAACGGATGCCCGTTGGCACCCGAAATCGCTCCCGACACTTAGAAAAAATTTCTAACCCCACTTTTCCAACGGGCATCCGTTACAATTTCCAACGGACACCCGTTGAAACCTGTAACCGTCGAAAACGTTTAACAGGCATCTGTTAGAAATTTGTAACGAATGCCCGTTAGAAATTTGCAACGGGTGTTCGTTAGAAATTACCAACGGATGCCCGTTGGAAAGTGTAATGATGCCTACACTAGCCGCCATTTAGCCGTCCATTGCCTCGGAAACACGCATTTCCAACGGATGTCCGTCGGAAAGGCAGACGTCGCATCAATAGAATGCGACCGTTGCGATGACGTATTTTCCAACGGACATCCATTGGAATTGCCAACGGATGCCCGTTGGAAAGTTCTATATATATAAATACGTTGAACAGTTCCATTTTCAACACAAATCACAACTCAAAATCCTCTCAAACTTTACATTTCACACAAAAACACAATTAAAAACACTAGAAAAAATGAGGGCTAGACGATTTATAGGATCGTGGGGAATGTTGCCTAGTTCAGTGGGAGCTCCTCCCCCGCCTCCACCACCACCATATCGTGCTCCTTCACCAATATAGGCACTGCCGATATTTGATGAAGAGGACGAATGGTAGATATCGATTCTTTGATCGATGATTTTGATGGGCATCCTACCCTTCCGATTATCGATCCTGAACATCCTACCGGGACGTTATGGTAAAAAAATTATTATTTGCATTGATATTATTGTAAGTTATAAATATTATCTAACTTTGTAATTTTAATTTTCAGGTTTGACGTGGATGATGTGCTCAAACACACGAACAACATCATTATCCGAGGGTCCTTACAGAACCAATTATATTATTCCTGGGAAGTTACGCCATAAGTCGTGCACCAGCGATGGTGGCGCACTTTTATCGTAAGTTTTAAATAACATTTCATTTAAAATTATTAGTTATATATATATATATATGTTATAAAACTAACAATTTATCAATTATTTTGCAGCGTTCATATAGATGGCGGAGAAAGGATACAACGTGCATCTACACATCATGGATGCAAGACTTCAAGGCCAAGAGCGAGAAGGCCAAAAAATATCGGTACAGCGAGAAGGTTCCCAGAGATTGTCCGCATCGCCATACTTCGGGATCAAAATCATTCCCGAAGAGAAAACACGAATTGGTAAAATTTTTTATTTAAATGTTTTGCTTATTTAAATATTTATATAATTAAGTTTATTTTATATTACAGATGCAACGGATAGGAAGAGAACCGACTCTTCTTGAGCTGGTATTAGAAATCCACGCCAAGAAAAATCCGGTCATCGGAAAAGAGGTCGACGAACTCGAACTCTTCGATCCTCGAGCGGAGAGAACCGTGAGAGCTGTGACGGAGAAGATTACACAGCGTTTCCCAACGGGCAAGAATCCGCTATCGTCCATTGGGAAGAGCCTTTTCCAACGGGTTTTAGGCTTTTTCCAACGGATTTATCCGTTGAAAAACGCCTGTTTTTTGTAGTGAAAGGAGTCATAACGACAAGTCCAAGAGCTAATGGAGAAAGCCTAAGTCCATGCGTTGTCCCCATACTACTTGTACCAAAGAAGGACGGGACTTAGAGGACATGCTAGATGAGCAAAGTAGGGCAAAGATCTTCTGTAAGATTGACCTGAAGAGCGGATATCACCAAGTCCGCAGGAGTGAAGGCTATGAATGAAACATTTAGTACATCTTGAGTTAGTGTTAGAGATTCTTTGAAAGGAACAACTCTACGCAAACCTCAATAAATGTTCATTTTGCATTGATGAGATTATTTTCCTAGGTTTTGTAGTAAGTTCGCATGGACTACGCATAGACAAAGACAAAATAAAGGCCATACAAGAATGGCCAACACCGATAACCGTCGCACACGTACGAAGCTTTCATAGGCTAGACAGTTTCTACCGCCGGTTCAGGAAGGACTTCAGCAGCATAGTCACACCTCTCACCGTGGTTATTAAAAAAGACAAGGCCTTCGAATGGAGAGAAACACAAATCAAGGCGTTCGAAGCCCTGAAGGTGGGTCTCATCACCACACCTATCCTGGCGGTGTTGAACTTTGAAAAAACATTCGAAGTTGAAAGCGACGCCTTAGGGATCAACATTGGTGCAGACCTTGTTTAAGAACGACGACCAATGGCATATTTTCAGTGAGAAGTTAAATCGGGTCTCACTTAACTACCTCATATACGACAAGGTGCTCTACGCCCTTGTTCGCACATTGGAAACATGACACCACAACCTAATGGTGAAAGACTTCATCATCCACACTGATCACAAGACTCTCAAACATCTCAAGGGTCAGACAAGTCTAAAGTAGTGACATGCTAAGTGGATGGAGTTCGTTGAGTCCTTTTCGTACATAATCAAGTACAAGAAAGGGAAAGAAAACGTGGTAGTCGACGCCCTATCAAGGAGACACGCCTTCATCACAACTGTGGAGGCTAGAAACTTGGGTTTTGAGCACATTAAGGAGCTATATGAACACGATTCGGAGCTTGGTGAGATACTTCGAATGTGTGAAGAAGGAGCTAGCGTACCATTCTACATACATGACAATATCTTCCATGACAGATCGCTTTGTATTCTGCAAAGCTCAATGAGGTAATTGTTGCTTCAAGAAGCACATGGAAGAGCACTCATGGGACACTTTGTTGTGGAGAAAACCTTATCCACCAGAAACCAGCATTTATTTTTGTCAGGCCTCAAGCGAGACGTAGAACGACTTTGTGCACGGTGTATCACGTGTCACCAAGCCAAGTCTCGTGTCTATCCCCATGGTTTGTATCTTCATCTACCCTTCTCGACACATCCATGGACTGATTTATCGATAGAATTTATTTTCGAACTTCCAAAGATCCGAAACAAATATTTTTTCTTTGTTGTTGTTGACAGGTTTTCAAAAATGGAACCCTTCGTACACTGCTCGAAGACCAACAACATAACCAGTATTGCGGAGATTTTCTTCAGAGAGATCGTCTTCATCCACGAGCTACCCAAGACGATTGTATTGGATCAGGACAGCAAGTTTCTGAATTATTTCTAGCGAACACTTTGGTAGAAGCTAGGGATAAAGCTTATGTTCTCCACCACGTGCTACCCACAGACTTATGACCAAATAGAGGTGGTTAACCTTACACTAGAAGTCCTGCTACGATCATTCATCGGCCGATACTTGAAGAAATGGCTTGACTACCTACCTCACGACGAGTTTTCTTACAACTGAACACAACACTCAGCCACAAAGCACTCGCCATTTGAGGTGGTATGTGGGTTCAACCCCATCACTCCCTTAGATCTCTCGACTATACCAAGCAAAGAGGTCACCAACTTGGATGGTGAGAAGATAGACGAACTAATCAAGAAGTTACACTAGAAGGTTCAGGAAAACATAAGGCGAAGGACTGAATAATACGCCAAATAAGCAACAAGGGGCGAAAAAGGATAGTATTCGATGAAGGAGATTAGGTATGGCTTCACATGAGGCCAGAACGGTTCCCCGACAAAAGGAGCTCAAAGCTAACACCAAGAGAAGACGGCTTATTTCGCGTTCTAGAGCGGATCAATGACAACCCCCATCGCCTTGAACTACAAGGTGAGTATAACGTCTCCACAACATTCAATATTTCTAATCTATCTTCTTTTGATGTAGATGATAACATTCTCGAAACGGAACCAAAGGAGGTTTACACGAACGAAGAGTTATCGCAAGGAAACAAGCAGGCTAGCAATCAAAGAAGCACAAAAAATAAGAAATAACAGCTAGTGAAAGATATGAATATTCATCTTTTCGGTGACGATTGATGACCAAAATGAAGAACAAGAGCTACATATTGGAGGGTTTGAGAAAAATAAGCCTTGTGTATTAGGTCCTATAGATAGATATCCTTTTTTTTAATTTTGAATGTTCTACAAGTTTATGATTGACATTGAGGCAAAAATATATTTAGGATGCTTTTGCTAAAGAAAGATTAAACAAGGTTCATGAATATTTTGCTAGATGGATTTACACTCATGGTTTTGTTTTTATTATGATTGATATTGATGGATTCAAGATGTTGGTTGAGGAGATTGGATTATATGAGCTTCGTATTACACCACCAAGTCAATACCAACTAAGAGAGTCGTTATTAAAGTCTGAGGTTTAAAGAATGAAAGGTTTAGTAAATGAACAATAAAAATAATGGAGTTTGAATGGATGTTCGATTATGACAGATGCTTGGACATATAGAAAAAGAAGGAATATTATGAATTTGTGCATCAATTGTAGAAAAGTTACGTCGTTCATTTCTTCTAAAGATTGTTGAAGTGAGACACATACGAGATAATTCATATTTGAATATGTGAAAGAATGCATTGAGAAAGTTGGTATCGATAATGTTGTTTAAGTGGTAACGGATAAATGCCACTAATAACATGGTCATTTTAAAGTTGTTAAAGAATGTGATGCCGAAGATTTTTTGGACATCTTGAGCAACTCATACAATAAATTTGATGTTGGAGAGCATTGCAAACTTTGATAAGTTTAAGGAAACAATAGAAAGGTCTAAGGCTTTTACAATTTTTATTTATGCCTGTCATAAGACTTTATGAATGATGAGGAATTATACTAAGAAGATAGATATTGTGAGACCTAGAGTTACTATATTTGCATCATCTTATCTTAGTTTACAAAGTTTAGATGCTAAACAAGAAGGATTGAAGATGATGTTTGCTAGTAAAGAATGGGTAGATTGCAAAGAAAGCATCCTAAAGGGAAAGCGGCATATACCACGGTGATGAGTTTCTCGTTTTGGAATGGCGTAACATTGTGTTTAAGTATTTGTGTCTTTAGTTAAAGGGCTTCGATTAGTTGATGGAGATGTAAAACCATCAATGGATTTTTTGCATGGAGAGTTACAAATAGCCAACCAAAAGATATGTGCGGCATATAAAAATGTCGAGAAGAATTATAAATCGATTGTTAACATTGTCAATGAAAGGATGAAATGAAGGCTTGATAGTCCTCTACATTTGGTGGCATACCTTTTGAATTCTTTACACTTATAAAGATTCGACTATTCAATCAGATGTCATTATGGTAGATGCCATGTTTAAGTGTTTAGAAGCTTTTTTCCAAATGATCGTGATGCTCAGTGTTCGGTAATAAATATCAAACTGCCAAAGTACAAAAAAAGAAGGCAACTTTGGAAAAGCATACGCGATCAAAGGATGCGAGAAAATTAACAAAGTTATGATCTAGGTTTGTTTTCTACATTTAATTTATCCATTTATTCTTGTAAATCATATATAATGTTTTTACTTTATTTTTTACATTGTAGTCGATTCGTGGGATATTTACAAAACAGACATACCTCATTTGAGAAAAATGACGATGCTAATTATTTCTTTAACAATTATTTCATCAAGATGTGAACGAGTAATCATTTATGTTCTTATTTAGGTACACAAAATTCATTAGTGATTAACAAAATTCATTTGTTTATTTTTCATTGTAGTTGTATGAATAATCATTTATGTTCTTGTTTAGGTACACAAAAAACGAAACCAACTTGATACAAAAATTCGAACAATCTTGGTTATGTTCAATGTAGTGCGAAGTTGATGGTTCAAAGGAAAAAACAAATGAACAATGCTTTGGATGTACTTCTATCTAATCATCCAAATCATGTTCAAGATTAGATTGTTGATAATGGAAAAATGGGAGACGAACCAAGGGAAGAATGTGAAGGATCAAACCAAGATGCGTTGAGGTGTGAGGGTTCAAAGATCAAATGGATGATTTGCTTATTGTTAGAGAGCTTGATGAATCTGATTTTGATTCCGAAGAAGAAGAAGTTAACGTAGAGTTTGAATCCGATGAAGAATATTTGAATGAATAATATGGAAAAGTGGAATTTGATAATTAGAAACTTTACTTATTTGTTTTTGTTATTTTTTTCAATTTTATTTATTTTTGTGTGTTTTTAAACAATTAAATACTTAGAAATATTTTAAATTGAATATTAGATTACAATTACATTATATATATATATATATATCCGTCAACCTAAACACCACCTAAATTCCACCTAAACGTTTTAGATATTAGATGTTGTATGTCCGTCCGTCTAACGTTCTTTTAAAGCTTGAGTTTTAGATATTTAACTCATTTTTATTGTATTGGAAATATTAATATTGATTTATTAATTTTATTGTAAATGATTCATGTGTTAGTTGATTATAATTTAAGTATTTTAATTATTCTATACACTATGTTTTATTACTCGAAAATTTTATTATATATTATTTCTTTTAGATTTTTTTTAACTTTATGATTATGTAGTTTGAGATGTTTAGCTAATATTACATAAAGTATTTGTATTATTCTCGTTTTAAGAAATATTCGATGCAAAAAAAATGATTTTCAATTTATACAAATTATTACAAAGATGAAGACACCGATATAATTCGTCGTAATAATTGATTACAATTTTAAGCTTATATGTAAAATCAATGTAATAAGAAATAAATGAGAAATAAAAATAATTTAAATGTGGAGTTTATATTTTATTAATTTAAATTTAATTTTTTTTAACTCAATTCCCGCATTCTAGAAACATATAATATTATACTGACATTTTATATATAGAATCTGAGTTTAAATTTGAAAAGGAATATAATTAAATTTAATTCTAAACCTAAATTCGAATTCAAATGTGGAGTCAAACTTTGAACGAAAAAAAAAAACATGACACATGTCTAAATCTTTCTAATGCATTACTGTCGCTTGGCATATTGTGGCTTATTTGTTTACTCATCTACCTTTCTGTGTCTGTATTAATGAGTAGAAGAAGTATCAAAAGCTTGTAATCCTCTTGAGGTGCTCTCACTTAGGATTTGGGATTTATAATGTAAACAATTGTTTCTATAGATCATCAATAATTTCGTTGACTTAAATTTTGATAATTTCGATACCATTTTTACGATAAACTTGTTACAATTATTTCGATCTATCTGTATGGAACAATTTGTTGGTAGTGTGACTAAAATTCTTTAAACATTCTATATTTGTTAACCGAAATCAAATTTTATCACTATCATATCAATCATTAT
Source organism: Gynandropsis gynandra (assembly GCA_036759665.1). Classification (NCBI taxonomy): domain Eukaryota; kingdom Viridiplantae; phylum Streptophyta; class Magnoliopsida; order Brassicales; family Cleomaceae; genus Gynandropsis; species Gynandropsis gynandra. The sequence goes on along the minus strand of CM071860.1, from coordinate 65,302,624 downwards.
GAAATTTACAAGAACATATGCCCTTATAGAAAATTTAGTGGTTTATATTCGGATTTATAAATATGGAAAACGGAAAGAGAAAATAGGGAATGCCAGAAAATATGAAAGGGATGGAACCTTTCCACATCGGTGCTTGTCACATACTATTCGACCGACCCTGAAAAATCGTCCATGGCCTGACGAATCAACATGTGCACATTTTATATTCTTCATTATTTCATTTTACTCTTTTCTTCCATTTTAATATGAAGTATTCTCTCACAATTTAATTCAAATCAAGGCCCCAAATAATTTAATAAAACGAATAAAGTTTAGGTTATATCAATGTGCATGACATGAACTCACAATTTTCAACTGGTTTTAGCGTTTAACATGATTAGCTCTTCTTCAACAGTTTGGAGGGTCGTTCGCATAAAAGTTCCTCCTTTTCTCTATTATACTTGTTATTTTTCCGCTTATTGTTTTAACTTCTTTTTTTACAATTTTTTTGTTAATTATTCTAAAAGGGGAGAGCTGAACCAAGAATCTGATTTAACAACGGGTTTGGTTATTTATTTAAGGCAATGGGTGTTTTAATTTTAGTGCCAAAATAATATCAATTCGTGTGAATATTATTAGGTCTAAAACCAAGTTTAAATAGAAATTACAAACTCTAATACGACTGTGGTTAATTACAAAAGTACCCTAATACATAATACATAATTAACCCTAATACGCCCCCTCAAGTTGGAGCATGAAGATCTCGAATGTCCAACTTGGAACGCAAATAAAGAAAGGGATTCTGTCCCAACGCCTTGGTGAAGATATCGGCAACCTGTTCTGACGAACAAACATGAGATGTCTGAATGGTGCCGTCCTGAACTGCGTCTCGAATGAAATGACAGTCTATCTCGATGTGTTTCGTACGCTCATGAAACACAGAATTTGCAGCAATGTGCAAAGCAGCCTGATTGTCACAGAAAAGTCGTATAGGAGCCGAAGGAAGAATGCCAAAATCCCGAAGTAGAGCTCTCAACCATATGAGCTCACTCGTAAGATGTGCCATAGATTGATATTCTGTCTCAGCCGAAAAACTTGAAACAGTAGCTTGTTTCTTGGTTTTCCACGCAATAGAGGAATGACGAAGAAACACAATATATCCTCCAACCGATCATCGAGTAAGTCGACAAGAGGCCCAATCAGAGTCACAAAAACCTGAGAGAAGAAGATCGCAATCAGGGCGTAACCAAATACCTTGCCCAAGAGAACCCTTCAAGTAACGAACTACTCGCAATACATCAAGCCAATGCGCCTCACGTGGTTTCTGCATGAACTGAGAAAGAGTATAAACCGCGAAACTGATATCAGGACGTGTGGTCGTCAAATAGAGAAGACGGCCCACGAGGCAGCGATACTGCTCAGGATCCGAGTGAAGTGACCCAGAAGCATCGGACAAGCGATGGTTCTGCTCGAGAGGGAAGGGAACAGGACGACATGCAAGAAGACCGCACTCGGAAACAATGTCAGTCGCATACTTACGTTGCGACATGTAAATCCAATCGGAGGTTCTGGCAACCTTAATTCCCAAAAAATACTTGAGAACCCCAAGGTCCTTCATATGAAAATAGTGTCGAAGATATGTCTTGAAAACCTCCATCATGTCAACGTCATTCCCTCCGATCAAAAGATCATCAACATAAACAAGAACATGAAGATGTCGTGTACCTCGAACCAGCGTAAACAAGGATGAATCTGACCGGGATTGAAGGAAACCATATGCAAGAAATACGGTAGCAAGCTTGTCAAACCAACAACGAGGAGCTTGCCGCAAACCATAGAGAGACTTCTTCAGTTTGCAAACAAGAGTCGGGTGGTCACATGATAAACCACGAGGAACCTTCATGTAGATATCTTCATGTAGATCACCATGTAAGAAGGTGTTGTGAACGTCCATCTGATGAACCACCCATTGTTTTGCGGAAGCAATGACCAAGAATATGCGAACGGTCATCATCTTCACAACGGGAGCAAAAGTCTCCTCGAAATCAACGCCTTCAGTTTGCAGATTGCCAAGAACAACTAGTCGAGCTTTGTAGCATTCGATACTCCCATCGGATTTTTACTTGATCTTGTAAACCCATCGGCATCCAATGGCTTTCTTCCCCGGTGGCAAAGTAGTCAAACTCCAAGTGTCATTGTCCGCCAAAGCACTAAGTTCATGTTGCATAGCCTCATTCCAATGAGGAGTTGTGGCAGCCTCAGAGTAAAAATGAGGCTCGTTTCCAACGTCAATAGCTGCAAGGAAAGCTCGATGTCGCGAAGGAAAGTTAGCATTAGTAACGTAATTCGCTATGGGATACGAGACAGTACCTGAGGACAATGAAGAGGGCGGAGAAGGAATGCGAATGGGGTCTTCAAGACAACGAGCAGAGTACGTGACATAATCCCGAAGCTTAACTGAAGAGACCTTGGTACGATGACCACGACCAAGTACCTCAACAGCAGATAACCCTGAACCATCATCTGGAGGAGAACAGAATGTAGAATCATCATGTGATGAAGACGGCTCAGGCGATGATTCCTCAGGTGGAGGATCACCATTGGGCAAATCATTGGTGGCAAAATCAGACCACCCCTTGTCAGAAGAACCGGATATCTGTGGTAGATGGAACATATCCGGTGAATCCTCAAAAACTGAAGGATGAGGACTCGGATGTGTGGGAGAAATACTGGCAAAGATGAGCCTGTAGAACCCTCCGTATATGGGAAAATATGCTCAAAAAATACCACGTCACGAGAGATAAAGAACTCACGAGTCTCAAGGTCAAACACCTTCCATCCTTTCTGTCCAAACGGAAATCCAATCAAGATACACTTGTGACCACGAGAAGCAAACTTATCTGTCTCTTTCTTCCTTCTATGTGCATAACAGAGACATCCAAAGGTGCGCAGATGATCATAAGACGGTGGAGATCCATACAAAACCTCATACGGAGTCTTCCCGTGAAGCAACGTAGACGGAGTCCGATTTATCAAGTATGATGCGGCCAAAATACATTCTCCCCAAAAAGTCGCAGGCAGATGAGCTTGAAACATAATGGCGCGGACAACATTAAGAATGTGACGATGTTTGCGCTCAACACGACCATTCTATTGAGGAGTGTACACGCACGAAGTTTGGTGAAGTATGTCATGCGTTTGGAAGTACCATCGGAGACCAATGAATTCGGTCCCATTGTCTATCCGAACAACCTTAACACAACTATCAAATTGAGGTTTCACCATTTCACAAAAATTATGAATAAGATCCTTGACTTCAGACTTAGAATTCATCAAATAAACCCAAACAGCTCGAGAATGATCGTCCACTAATGTGAGAAAATAAACAGGACCAGTTGTAGCATGCACATTATACGGTCCCCAAATATCAGAATGAATCAAATCAAAACAATGTGTAGCATTGGACTCACTAGAAGAAAAAACAGTACGAGTTTGTTTGGCTCGAAAACAAATATCGCAAGGAACCTTATTCTTAGTCTGTTTAGAAATGCCAAAAACTGTAGGCAAAAAATCTAAAATCTTATCAGACGGATGTCCAAGCCGATGATGCCACAAATCTCGAGAAACCAGTGAGCTAGCATGGAAGGCTGTAGGTCCAACTATTCTCCGAAGCTTGTAAACCTCATTGCATTCTACACCCGCTCCAATCTGGGTCCTCACGATACGGTCCTGAATCACACAAAAGCGATTAGTAAACGTCACAATGCAATCATTACTTTGCAGCAAACGCGATATGGAGATCAAGTTGCATGTAAGCGATGGCACATAAAGCACATGATGAAGAAAAAAGGAGCTTCTAAGCAATAAATCACCCGTATGCGTAGCTATAGTGCAATCACCATTAGGCGAACTAATAGGACACGGAGTGATTGCTGAAACATTGACTAAGGAATGTAAATTTCCCGTCAAATGGTGAGATACGCCTAAATCCAAAATATATTCAGTGTAATCTGTCTTACCGGATTGAGTGTCATCAGACCCGTGTGGTTTCAGCTTGAATAATGACACCAAAGTAGACCACTGCTCATCACTGAAACCTGGCATAGCACCACGATCAATATCATGGTTGGACTTCGAATCAGGGGCTGTGTCCACGACACGAGCTGTATTTGCGCGTATAGGAAGAGGACGTCCACCACGGTGAGAACGCTCGGGCTGCCGGGATCGAGCATTCCTCCTAGTGCGGTCTGGATATCCGATGATAAGGTAGCAAGTGGAGACATCATGACCAGGTTTGTGACAATGAGAACAAACGATGGTCTTATCACGTACTGTAACCGAAGGATCGGGAGAGGGAACCGGCAAAGAGGATATTGCAGAGAACCCTACAACTGATCCACGATCATCACGGCCGCGAACAATCAATCGGTGACGTTCTTTATGCACAACCTTGTAATGAACTTGATTGAGACTCGGAAGTGGGTCGGATCCAATGACTTGCGACCTAACGGTTCCGAACACAGCATCATCAAGTCCATTGAGAAATTGATGAATCTTCTCCTCTTCACGATCGCATTGAGCTCGACATTAAGAACAGCTGCATGCGACGTACCACATCCACATGTACGAATGAGTTGGTACGTATCCAACTCTTTCCAAAGTTTCTTCCACTTATCAAAGAAAACTTGAACACTTTGATTTTGCTGCGAGCAATGAGCAAGTTCCGCACGTATCTGATGAACTCGTGCGGCATTCCCGGCGGAGAACTGTTGTCGAAGATCCTCCCAAAGCGTCCGCACATCATCAACAATGGAAATATTGGTCCGCAATTTCGGATCAATAGTATTGAAAAACCACTCGATCAACATCGAGTTGAAAAGATCTCATTCTTCACGATCAGGAGAATCGAGCAACGGCGCAACAATTGTACCGTCCAGAAACCCGAGCTTCCTTTTCGTGCAAAGGGCATGTCTGATGTGTTTGGCCCATTCTTCGTAGTTAGATTCACCACGAATTTGCACCGATGTTATCACAATTTCCGGCCCCTCCGACAGATGCAAATAATATGGAGATCCGAAAGTGCAAGTTGCACGGACGGTCGGGGCGACGTGCGGCGGCTGTGCGACGGTCGGCTGGACAGCGGCAACACCGGACGGCTGGGCGTCAGCTGCACCTGGCTGGAAAGCCATGAGACCGGCGGACGGAGGAGTGGAGGAGCGCGCGGAGAATATGCACGGAGGATCTGCGCGGAGGGCAGCGCGGACTAGAGGGCTGCGACAGGAAGTCTGCGGCAGAGAGACGTGCGGCAGATAGGCGCGTGGCAGAGGGGG
>CM071860.1:65254136-65296809 GCA_036759665.1 Gynandropsis gynandra | reverse complement strand
CGGGCTGGCAGCAGCGGCGGTCAGAATAAGCAGCGGCGGCTGGAAGAAATCACAGCGGCGGCGATAAAATCAGAACGACGGCGGCTAGGTAGCGACAGTCGGACGAACCAAACGATGGCGGCGGCTAGAAAGCGGCGGCCGATCGAAGAAAAATTTCACTGACGGCTACGAGGCAGGCTCTGATACAATGCCAAAATAATATGAATTCGTGTGTATATTATTAGGTCTAAAACCAAGTTTAAATAGAAATTACAAACCCTAGTACGATTGTGGTTAATTACAAAAGTACCATAATCCATAATACATAATTAACCCTAATATTTAGTAGTGATGTTTAGATGTTCTGTTTTTATATTTGAAAATAGAGCATTTCATGATTTGTGTAACTGCGTTTGTAATCACCAAAAAAACTAGTTGATTTGCGGATAAAAATATAATCGAGTAACCAAGCATTAATCAAATTGTGAGATATACTCTTAGGGATAGAAAAGATCCTTGGAGAATTGCTTGAGTGTGTGGTGGGGATTGCTAGCACTGATAAAACGTGTGTTTTTTTAACTTAGGTTTTCATATTCATGGTCTAACTCAGGGGGAGTTAACTACGATATTCTCGAGCGCATTATAAGACGAAACAAGTGTACTTGGAGATTGATACATGAATAAAAAACAGTAGTTCAGTGAAACACAATTTCTTATTTTTATATTTCCGCTATATGTTTTGTTTTAACATTTTCATTTGGTATCAGAGCTAGTCACTAAAGCTAGATATTCTATTTATTGTTTTGTGTGAGAACCTAAAAACAGCATGGAAATTCCAAGAGTTGTGTATTGTTTTGGAAGGTCAATTATCCTCAATGCATCCAATTATGCGTGCAAATATCATAGGGATTGCCAAGGATGCGTGGAATGATTTGAAGAATGGATGGAGTCCACCCATGATGATCGATGAACATGGAAATTCAAAGGAGAAACCATCTAATCAATGGATGTCCAGCGAGAAACGAAATTCAACTTACAATGCTAAAGCACTTGGAGCAATTTTTGCATCCATGGACATCGATGAGTTCAAACAAATTCAAGGATGTGAATCTGCAAAAGAAGCATGGGACACGTTAGAGACGATTCATGAAGGTACCTCAAATGTTAAAAGAATTCAGCGGGAAGATGAATGCACTTGCAAAATGAGGCAAGTGTACTCGGTTAGCCATACGAAGATAGTAAAAAAATGTTTGAGGTGTTTACCCAAAAAATTTCATGCTCAGAAGGTCGCAATGAATATGTCTCTAAATACTGATACGACGAGTTTCAAGGAAATTGTTGGAATTCTTGATGCATATGAATTGGATCTTAAACTTGAACAAGATTCTACAAACAAGGATATGGACAAAGGAATTATTCTCAAAACAACGGAAGAAAGTTTGAAGATGAATAACTTGGAAGAAAATGTGATATAGTTAGCCAAGAAATTCGGAAAATTCATGAAGAAGCGAACTGAAATGAAACACACAAATATTGAAGAGTGCAGATAAAAGAAGGAAAATCGGGGGTACGATGTCACAAATATAAGGGATTTGAACATATCAAATATGAGTGTCCAAGCATTCTAAAAGAGAAAGTGTGTTTAAGAGTTTATATGAAATTCAATGTTACAAGTGTAAAGGATTTGGACACACTAGAAATGAATGTGTATATTCAAGTTACGAATCAGAAGAAAGCAGTGAAGAAGAAAATGCAAATTTCGTGGCATTCATTGGAATAATTGATCAAGACGAAAACACGATCAAAGAAAAAGGTGATAGCGATGATGAGGATGTAAATGTGGAAACCTCACAACGAATGGCTAAACAGGAGCAAACTCAACATAGAGTTGGTCAAATCTAATGAGAAATTAGAAAAACAACTTCAAGAAACCCAAAAGATCTTAATTCAGAAAGAACAAGAATTTGTAATGACTAAGAGACAACTTGAAGAAACAAACAAGCAATTGAAGATACTCACGAATGGAACAAAAAATCTTGATCATTTGTTGACCATGAGAAAGAAAGATACCAATCATCATGGAATTGGATACGTTAGAAACAAGGAAAAGTCGCAAACGAAGTTTGTTTCGAGTGAAAATCTTACAGATATTGCAACTACAAGTTAATCTCCTTCAATAGTACATGGTTTACTTAGAAGAACGTCTCAAATTACAGTTGATCTTCACCAAAATAACAACGTCAGATTTTATTACTGCGAAATCTAAGGATATAAGCAATACAAGTGTATTCAAAAATTGAGAGATGGTCCAGGTAAGTATTCTAAACTCAAATATAAAAAGATTTGGATAAGAAAAAGTGATCTTCATTGCAAAGTTGTTTATATTTCAACTCAAAATGATAAATCTCACACTTGGTACTTTAATAGTGGATGTTCTAAACACATGACAGGGAATAAAGAACTTCTATCAAATTTTAGTGAAAGAGTGAATGCTGAAAATTTTATATTTGTGATGGAAACAAAGAGAAAATCAATGGACAAAGAGATCTACAAATTTCTGGATAACCCATGTTAAACAACGTTCATTGTGTGAAGGGCTGGACTGCTACTCTGATTAGCATTAATCAACTATATGACAATAATTACAAAGTACAATTTACACAAAATGAATGTTGTATCATGAATTCTAACGGAACGCGTATTCTTTCAAGTATGCGATCATCAAACAATTGTTATGCGTGGAGAGATTGAACAAAGGAGTTTTAAAGTGACGAAAGATGATCAAATTTTGGTAAAATTTGCATATTCAAATTTCATTCGAGGTATTTCTAGTTAGAATGAATCATTGTTTTGAGAGTTAAAAGAAAAAAAACGAAAAATGAATATGTGTCAATCGATCATCAACAAAATGTCATATTTACGAAAACCCCTCGATTTGGATCATTATGCATGTTTGGAATAATCACTTAGAGTTTGTGAACTCCGGACAATTATGTTTATTAGTCCCGACCCTTTGAACTGGTTTGAGATCAAATTAGGCCTATGTATATAAGAAAGTGAGAATAATTTTTGGAGCTAATAATATGTTTATTTGTACTTGATTTATCAAGGTCACTTAAGCTTTACTGAAGTACATATATGCTAGCAAACTTATCTTTTCTTTGAGAGTCAATGTTTGACGTACAAAAAAAAATTTGGTTCTCTTATTCCTCTAATTACTTGATGGTTCATAAAAGGATTATATTTCTAAAAAGAGATTGTTATGAGTATTTTGATCGGGTCTAAGTTGAGAGACATTCAAATTCAGTTCTGTAACGTCCTAAGGCACAAAGCTAAATCATGCATAAATACTCTGCTATGATTCAAATGGAATATAAAAGGTATACCTACAAAAAGGTAGCCTAGGAATGTGTTATCTGAAGAAAAGTTTGTCTAAACAACGTCTTAAAAGTAGAGAATGGAGAAAAGAAAATGAAGATAAAAGAAGAGAAAAAGAATTATATAAAAAAAAGTTGGCTCATAAGTGTACAAAAGATTGTTTACCAAATTTGGTGATAGATTAAGTACACTTCAACGGAAAAGGTAACTCTAAAAAACTTATTCTTGTTTTTCTAATGTATTTGCCCTTGATTTTATTAAATGTGGTTTAAAAAGAACGGATTGCTGAACATTTTTTTAGGGACAAACAAATAAAAAAATGAGGAAAGATATGGAAGAACATCAAGTTGTAGAACCCTGTACAAGAAAAATCGATGATCGATATTTAAATTGGTTCATTTTATGTGTGACTAATCTTTATTAATTTTGAATATCTGATCACACAAAGAGGGGAAGAAAATGGAGGTTATACAAAGCATGACGAAATGAATGAATTAGCGACCTATGATGATTGTGCTTGACTATGATTATGTTTGACTAATGTTCTTAAATTTTTACGTACAAGTTTGAGTTTTGCATAATCAGAAATTCAATGGAGGAGATTGTTAATGTTTGAAATATCATTTAATTAGGAAGATTGTTGTGTGTCTGTTTCAAGTTGTTGAACGTCTTGCGGAATGGACATAATCAAAGGTTGTTGAGAGTCTTGGGGAGTGGACTTGATCAAATGTTGCTGAGAGTTTATTGGATTTGACTTGCTCATGAAAAAACTTGGTGAGTTAAAATTTCGGATAAGGTCTTTCCGAAATTTCGGCACGCGCAGTTAAAAACGGCCTCTATAAAAGGAGAATGGTGGAAGCTTGGAAGAGTAACCAAGCATTGAGTAAATTGTGAGATATACTCTTAGGGATAGAAAATGATCTTTGGAAAATTGCTTGAGTGTGTGGCGAGGATTGCTAGCACCGATAAAACGTGTGTTTTTTAACTTAGGTTTTCATATTGATTGTCTAACTTAGAAGAAGATAACTGTGGTATTTTTAAGTGCATTGTAAGACAAAACAAGTGCATTTGGAGATTGATACATGAATAAAAACGATATTTCGGGGAAACAAAATGTTTTATTTTTATATTTCTGCTATATATATTGTCTTTAACATTTTCAATCATATTAACCAAAATCCAGATAAAAAACGTAATAAATCGCAAAATTCAATATAAAAACAGATGATAAAAAGAAAAATGAAGTAAGTACCATACAAAAATAGGTTGAACTCTATATATATTTAAATAGATTGGTGCTCCATATATGTAATATAACGTTTTGTGTGTGTATTTTACGTATATAATTTGGTTCAAATTATTGTATAAAAAATGGTTTGAGTTATTTCTTTTGATGTTCCAATGAAGTGTTTCAAGGGTAGCGGATAAATATTTATGAAACATAATTGGTGAGCATAGTGTTTTTTAGTATCGTATTGCTGTTAGATCATTAGAAGAAACGTCTTAAAATAGATTAATAAATTCTAAAATATTCAAAGATATATATTTTCAACCGAACTAAATTCAAAAACTTACTCACCTAACATATTTTGTTACAGTGCCATATCTATATATATTCAAAGGTATTGTATATATTCACATATCATTTTCAGAATAATAGATAACAAACTTTATTAGTTTTGTCCAAGAATATGTTAGGTGAGAAAATATTTATTATACTTTTTGTTTTTTTATTACGTGTTGAAGAATATATTTGACGGACCATGCATGTAAAGCCCATAAATCCGTGGCTTAAACACTATCCATAGCAATGTCGACGACCATACACACATGTCCTCTTTTTTCTTTTTCCCGCATTGCATGCTTACTATGAGATGGTTTAATTCGTAACTGAATAATGAAAATTGTTTTTCTTAAAATTTTGAATTTTCATTTTTTAAATTATTTTTTGAATTACAAATAAATATAATGAAAAATAAAATCTATAATATTTTCTATAATATTAAAACTCTGTTAAATATATATAATGTAAAATCTGATAAATAAATTAAGATAGATATAAATATAAAAGTAACTAAAGAATTTAATTTTATCAAAATTGTTACATATGAAAATATATGATTTATATTTTAATATATTTATATTCGGACTCAATTTTAAAACGTGTATATTATAATCAGATCCAATATTAACCTGTTTAACCAAATACAAGTCAAATTTTTATGTGATATCAAATACGTTTTAACTTTATCTAAATTAAAAAATAATTTAAAAATGTATAACTAACGTAACAACATAACAAAATCTATAATTTTAAACCAAAATATACTCGTTTAAAATTAATAAAACAAAATTTAAAACGAATTAAACTAGTTCAACGTACTTAAAAAAATTATTATTCACATATACTTTAGGCTATGTTTAATTTTTATTTAATATTATTTAGATTATATAACAAATAATCCAATATATTAGTATAGTATAGGGGTTTTTCTTCCTTTGGTAAAATGATGTCAATTTATGTCAACACGTGTGCCCATCGTAATATCGACTTTGGTCAGATTTGACGTAGACGTCTTCGTCAACTGTTTTTTTCCTAATTTTTTTCTTGGATATTTTTATGTTTAATTTTTCAAATGCTAGGGTTTCTTTCTATATGAATTTATAACATCTTTGTTTTAATAAAGTTATATTTTACATATAGAATATTGATTTAATTTAATCGAAATCTTAGGATAAATTGTACTATTTTTTACAGTTTTATATATACATATACATATACATATATTATTTATACATGATGAATCAACAGATCTATTCAAAAGTGTATAGAGGAATACCAAACTCTTTAATGATTTCATACTAAAAATAAAATTAGTAATAATAATAAAAATTTGAATTTAAATTTTCATGATTGAATAATTGAATGAATCAAACGAAAAATAATGGATGCTACTAAAGGATAATCGTCTACTTAGATATACATGATTTTATAGTTTGACGTAACAAATGGAAAGGTCTTAAAATCAAGATTGCGTTCACGTGGATGATACAATAGGCTCCTTAACCCTATAGATATTTATTGTGAACCATATACGTCGCCGTTCCATGTGCCTTTTATTTTTCCATTTATTTAATTTTTTCCTTTTTTTTGTCGGTTCTTATTTTTTGTATTATGTGATTCATTCATTTCACGGAGCAATAAATGTTTGCAAATCTATTAATTGGTTTTATTTTGTTTTACTATTTTTATGAATTATTAAAAATTAGTAATAATATATAGACTAATTTTTCTGAACCAAATAAAATTGTCGACTTTTAAATCCGAATATATTTCGATTTACCACGTCCAAAGAGTTACATGACATGATAATTACTTTTTGAACAAAGTTTAAGTTGAAAATTTCAACGTATCTTATTTTAAAATAAATTTGTATGATAAAAGGACAAATATGTCAAAAATTTATATATTTGTTAAAAAATTTATGTAATGTTATTTAGTTTTAATTTTTTGTTGGCAATGTTATTATGTACATAATAAAGATCGACCAATGTCATAAAAGCTTCCCGGAAGAAGACAAACGGGCATTAGCCTATACAAATCTGCCACACCAAGTGACGTGGTTAGGTCCACTATATATATATATACATCTATATTTTCTGAATAAATATTTATTTATATATGTCCAATCATAATATGTAATTATGAAATAAAGCGACATTACCAAATTTCAATTACGAAAAATAAAATTATAAAAAAAGGAGAAGATTAACGGTTGGAGAACCTTAATGCAGAGCCACCGAACACTTGTATAATTGGCCAATTTGTTCCAACCACAGTCCAACTTCAATGAACGTATGAGCTGTGATAATATATACTTACACCCACATATATATATATATTATACATATTTCTAAACACCCATAAAATTTGTACATATATACTAATTGTCCTTGGAACTGCCAAAAATAATCGAGTGTTGCGTGTGTTATCTATTATAGTTTTTTTGGGTCACCGTATGGATATATATGGTTTAAAAAATGTGAGATTGGTGCATGATATGCATATTGATATTAGTATTTTATTTGAAACAAAACCATAACCGAAAAAGATTCCCATTTATAATCATTGACCCCTCTTTTTTTATAATTTGAACAAATAATTTATTTTTTGGAATTTTGAAAAAAAAAATATTACATAGGAGTTGGTCACTAATCTTTTATAACCACCTCAAGCTTAATTTATAACGCTTAATTTAAATGATAAATATAAGATAAAAAATATCCATTTCACCTTAAATTCGAATATTCATTTTTAGACATAATATTTAATTTAATCAAACACGCAACTTTTCTGAAAATATATAAAAACACTTTTAATTTTACTTGATGTGTCATTTTTTTAAGTCCATAGGAACGAGAGTACTAAATATTCCAACTTAGTTTATACAACCATTATTTATTCAAAATATACACTATTATGAGAATTGAAAGAAGTTGTATGTATAGTTATATGATGGTATTTAATGCGCATATATGAACAAGATAAATTCGAATGTATTCAACGGCGTAATCCAATAAAATCATATGTGGTGAACAAAAATTAAGGGTTCATGGCTTATATATATAATATATGACAAAAAAAGACCCCATCATTCTCCATGAACTAAACTCGAACACGTGGATGTATTATAAGCTTTCAACTCAAACTACATCAATGGCAAGCCACATATATATATATATGTGTGTGTGAAGATGTCACTCTTTATGTATAGATATATATCAATAATATATCGTACGGTTATTGATTTTTTGGGCTGACTAAGAAATAATTGTTGCATCAGTGGGAGCCCCTGAAGAGATTTCACAGAGAGAGTGGGTCCCATCTAAAGCTTTATTTATTTTCCACCTTAAAAATGGGAACTTTGTCTTTGTCCTTTCCTCCTATAATAATAATAATTAATAATATTTATACAATTATTATTATATGCATGTCTTTTTAATTTCTTACATATTATATATTGTGTTTATTTTTACTTGTTTCATTTTTCCACATATTTAGAGCAAATTTTAGAATTATATATATTACTTTTTTTGCTATCTCAAATTTAATGTGAAAGAGATATTTATATATTTATTAACCGATTGAATTTAAAGTATTATTGTAATTCATAATTTAACCTGTTGAAATGGTTTTTGTGTGATTTTTGCTTTTACTTTATCCTTATCTTGTTCCTCTCTCAATTATTGTTGAGTTTGCTTATTTTGGATTCTTATCATTTACTAATATTGTTGGTACATGACTCCTTCCACTTTCCACTTATATGAAATATAACAATCTAATATGTCTTTAGGTTCACTATTTATTTTTTTAATGATTTTTTTTCTATTTTTTATAACATTACGGGTTAGATTCAACGGGGGAGAAATATTTTTATTCTGTAAAAATAATAATATTTTGAAATGCATCCTAAAGTGAATTAATTAGTGAACTTGAGATTCTTAAAGACTACATAATTGAATTTAAATTATGGATTTTTAAATGTGGTGGTGGATATACCATGTTTGGTTCGACAAATTTGATGAACCTATGCCCAAAGGAATCTGAAAGCTTCACATTATGTAAACTAAGGCTCAATAATTTTTCTTTTGTCGTAATGTATAATATCAATAATATACGTATAGATACATACATACACATATTATATGTATATAAAAAACAGTAAGATTTTGTGTGATGGCCAAAATTTGGCGGAGACCCAGGGCTGATGTAATGCTCATATGGAAAGCCAACTGGCACAAGCTTTGATTATGGCACTAACCGATGAAAAAACATGTAATTCCAAATTCCCATCAAAAAGCATAAAAAGCAAAAGTCTCACCATTTTAATTATTATTTCTCTTTTAAAATATAGTAGATATATATTTTTAATTTATTTTGGGTTTTTTTGTTCGTCTCTGTTCCTTCCCTTTATATTTCTAAAGCTTCACCCGCCTCTGCTTCTATCATCCCCAACACACACATACACACACGGTGTTAACAAAACAATACCAAGAACAAGAAAAAGGCTTTGTATTTTAGGGTTTACAGAAAGATGGATTTCACAACTTCGCAGTACAGCGGAGGAGGAGATTCTGGATGGACTATGTACTTGGAACAGTCGTACGTTTCAAGAACTCAAAACGACGTCGGATACGGTTTCTACGGTCGTGCCGAAGAAGAGGATTTGTCGATGGTGTCTGATGCATCTTCAGGGCCTCGATGCAACTACTACGAACACGACGGCGATTGTTATTACCAGGATAATAATAACGGGTTTTGGCTCTCTAGTTCTTCTTCCTCTGAATCCATGAAGAATAAGACGACGAAGAACAAAGAGAAGCCGAAGAATCAGAAGATAGAATGTTATGGTGGGAGCTGTAATCAGATGTATTCTTGTCTTGACGACACTGCAAGTTCTGACATGCAAGTCTTCTCATCAGAGGCAAGTTTATACGTCTGATAAGTGTACTTGTGTACGTTTATATATATGTATGTATGTATGTATGTACGTATGTATCTAATGAAGATGAACTGGTTCATGTTGTTGCAGAAAGAATACAGTATGTATGGAGAAGATGTTTCTGTGGGAGACACATTGGGCTTCTCCGAAACCAAGTCCAAGGTTCGGTCTCTGTTCCAAACAAACATAAAGTTCCATTCTTTTCTTCTTCATTGAAATCTAAAACTTGTCTGAATCAGAACAAGAACAGATTAGGGTTTTTAAAGAAGCAATGTCTTGTCATTTTCAGGGAAAATCTGGATTGAGGAAACATTTGAGGCTATTCAAATCATCAGTTTCTGAGAAATCAGCTTCTGGAGGAAAAGGTATGATTTTGTTCATAAACCCTTGAAGACAATTTTTGTGATATTATGCTTTTAGAACATTTTTGTTAAATGAAATGTATTTGCAGGTAATGGGACACAGAGAAGAAACAGAGGATAACAGATGTTCTTGTGGTGAAGACAAATAAAATAAGTTATATAGGCCTCTCGAGATGATCAATCTCCTCTGTAAATCTTTCTACTTTTAGTTTATTTCCTTTTTTCATCAGGAAAATAATCCAGAAAGGAAATATTTTTGTCAATATATGACGTTCTTCGAGTGTTCATCTTAATATCAAATGGTGGGAAGACGAAACTACAGACAAATTAACATTTTTGTTAATGCAATCCGTAATTAAACCTTATAAAGATTGGTTCATCTAAATTTTATTACTCACAAATCAATATTTTGATTGTGTAATATGTGATTAAATCTTCAAGAGCATTGGTTTTGATCCAAACTGTTATAAGCTTGAGTCAATGGAACAAAGGGAAAAGAACAAAAATGCCTTGTCAGATACCTAATTCGAGATTATTGTCATCACTCAATGGGACATCTAAGCGAATTTAAAAAAGGACAGTGACGATAAGTTGGATTAGATGGGTACTTAAGATAAGATTTGGTACAATTATAGTATTGGATAAGGTTTATTTTTTTAATTACAATTATAGATAGTCTACAAGAAAGATTTAAGAAGAGAAGAAGAGAGTCCTGAAAGACTATTTCGTTTTCAGACAAAAAGAAGGCTTCTGCTGTGTGAGTTGCAGCCAAATCCAGCAAAGAGAAAAATGGGTGTCCATTAGTTGATTCGAACACTCATTATGACCTCTGAAACTGACAACAAAGAGATGAGAGAGAAAAAGAAATAAGACGGTCGGTCCCTATATCACTATCAAATAGCTACGTGAAGAGCCTCCTTGTGAATTTGGTCATCCACGTATGAGATTGTAAATGCCACATGAAATACATGTAGTCGAAATGGATATGCCTATGTTTTTCCGTCAGGATACGTATGAACCATTGGTGAAGAGAATCCCGCGACGTGAGTGTTATCTCTAAATTCTTGACGAATGATGTTGGAGCCATCACAGTACTATTTTGCTTTTGCGTCTTTTGTCTTCATTCACATTCACACGTATTACAAATCTTTTTCAATCTTCTCGAACACCACACCACAATGGTGACATTTATAATTTTATTTTACTTTTTTCCACTGATTAATTCGATATATTTTTTTAAGTGGATGGATACAACACTAATTTGAGTAAAGAAGTCGTTCTACAAATAAGGATTCAAGCGCTCGATCGTGTTATGTTCGTGCCCGGGCCGTGTGTGCCTATGTCTGGTCCATTCCTTGTCTGTTTCTCGTTTCGTTTGCTCCGTTGTGATCTCCGATGCTCGTATTTTGTCCCGTATATGTTTTTAGCTCCAAAACGAACCAAATACACATTAAAACCTATAAGAACATGAAGATACGAAAACAAGTAAAACAGATACAAAATCATACGTAACCATCGCAACTATCGTCATAAACATCTCTAAAATCATGCGAGAATCGTTTATGAAAAGGAGATGATCAAAATCCCCTAGACTTCAATGTTTTCTTGTCCCTAAGCAAACGTAAACGTGGAACACGTGAGAGATACAAAAATCGAGAATTCCCCTTTTCCCTAGAAACACCGTTAAAGCGAACCTAATCGATCAACAAGCTAGTCAAGAGCAAATTCGACCTAATAATCTTTCAGTCAAAATTCTAGTTTCACCATGGCTACCTATGGAAAAACAAAACAAAGGCAAGCTAAACAAGAAATCATCTCTTTCCACCAAACGAGACTTCAAACAAATGCTAAACATAGAATAAAAAAGGATACTTGTTTCAATTATGAGCTTCTTTATTCCTTTATTCCATTTTTTCTTTCTTTTTATTGATATGCGGACACACTAGGATTCTAGGACGTCAGATTTGAAGGGATCCAGCCTCTACTTAGACCCAGACTACCGATAACGGTATACTCTTGCATCTCGATCAAGAGTGCAGCGGAGTAGATGATGTTTTTATGCGCCGTGCCCTTAGGACGTAGAAATATGATCACCAACCCACCACTTAGACCCGAACCATCGAAAAAGTATCAAGTTGATGCACTCATATCGATTTTAGATCATGCTTTGAGGTATTATTTTTATCGATAGTGGAGTGTTAGTGTGCGCTCTTATTCTGCACAACAAGCTCAATTCATATGATCAAATTATCCTCGTGAAAATGAAGTGAAGCATCATCTACATGAATTATGATCATTTGGATGAAGAGAATAAACAAGAAACTAGCCTAGCAACCTCGTCTAAACTTCCCACAAATAACACTAGGATTCCCAAAAACTTACGATCTATTCGATATTAATCCGACTAATAGGCTCTAACATGCAAGATATCACAGAAAATGCCAACTTCTTAAGTATCCTAAGTTCAAGGTTCATCTCAAAATATGGCACTGGATAAGTGCCTAGGACGACTCTGACTCATGAAAAAAAACAAACTAAAACTAAACTAAGAACTACGAAATCAAAGATAAAAACAAAAGAAAATAAAACGAAATCACCTGACAAACGTGAGTTAACCCCCTATCCAAACTTGAATTGAACGGTGTCCTCGACATGAAACTCCAATGGAGGATAAGAAAGGTGAAGTTATGGTTGTAGGTCTTCTTTTTTTTGTGTTTTAAATAAAATAAGTCCAAAAATACGAAAAAAAAGAAAATAAAATGTTAGGTTGCCTCCTAAAAAGTGCTTATTTAACGTCATTAAGCTTGACGTCTCCATGCCTCATGTGCTCGCAATGGGTGGATCGAATAGGGGGATGGAGTTTTCGTTTCCGATCGGTTGAACGTCTTGATAGAGCTTTAGGCATTGTCCATTGGCTTTGAATGTTCCGCTCGTCTCGCTCCAAAGTTCTACTGCTCCATGCGTGAATACCTCTCGTACCTGAAAAGGACCAGACCAACGAGACCATAGTTTACCCGAGAAAAGCTTAAAACAAGAGTTAAAAAGTAGAATCAAATCATGTGGCCGAAAGTCATGAGGTAGGATCTTCGCGTTGTGCCATCCTTTAGCGCGATCTTCGTTTTCATTGTGCACTACAATCTTCGCTCCTTTCTTTGGCACAATATGTACGAGATTCACCAATTCGCTGCCCCAGGTTGGAAAAAGTATATCTCATCAAAAAGTTTAATTATCTCTTTTTCAATTACCTCTTTCAAACTCGGGTGCAACCTCCTTTGATCTTCGATGGAGGGTTCGTGGTTGTCCTCCTTAAGCATTCCATGCATACATAATGAAGGTTCACTCTCCTACGCTTCTTTAGGTGAATGGGTGGCTAACGCGTCTCATCCCGAAGAGAAGAAGGAAGATGTTCGAGCTTAAGTCTAGGTGCTTTCTCCACGACGAAATCAATACGTATTTTGTGCGGCGTCTCCTTGTATGAGGCGCCTTGTAGTTCCTCAATGATACTCATGAATTTCTTATAGAGCTCGACTTCTGCACCCGTGAGTCTTACGTTCCTACAAACCTTCTTTAAGCATCTCTCGAGAGGGTCCAAAATACTTACTTGATCGAGCGTATCATTCCCTAAGTTGTTCAACAAGTCAACTCTAAAGCACGACTCCTTGAAGGAAGGCTCATTCATGGAGCTGGACAAGTTGAATTCTATCTTCTCATTTTCGACATGTAAGGAGAGTTTCTCTTGTTGTACGTCAATCATGACACCTGCAGTAGCTAAGACACGTCTACCAAGAATAATAGGTACCCTAGCATATTCTTCAATATCGAGCACAAAAAAATCAGCAGAAATGAAAATACTACCTACCTTGGTGGGAATGTTTTCAACAATTCCCACCAGGTGTCTTACTGAACGATCTACAAGTTTTAGATACATCTTGGTAGGTTTGAGATCTCCAAATTTCATTCGCTTGAAGACCTAATATGGCATGAGGCTCACGCTTGCTCCTAGACCGCACAAGGCTTAATGTCTCCTATGGTGCAAAGAATGGAGAAGCTTCCGGGGTCCTTCAACTTCGGGGTGCATTCCTCGGTTAGTGCTACGGTTTCACCCTCTTCGATACTCCTCTCTTGGGAAAGAACCTCCTTGAAAAATTGGCGTGATTAGGCATCTTTTGGAGGGCTTCCACGAATGACATGTTGATGTCGAACTTCTTGAGGCCATGAAAGAATCTGCCTACTCTCTCTTGATTCTTGCTGCTTACCAAGCGTCCAGAAAATGGTATAGGAGGTACGTACGCTGGTGGAGCAACATACAACTATTCCAAATCTGGCTTAACTCCTTCCACGATCGTGATGAAGCTATTTCCTTTATTCACTGACTTTCCAACAACATTCTCTTGCTCTTTGGAGGGCGGGTTCTCAATCTTATCTTTGCTGCATAAGGTAATAGTGTTCACATACTCTCTCGGGTTTAGATCGGGTTTTCCGGGGAGTTGTTCGGGATTACGAGAGGATGAGGCAACTTGTTGTGCTATGGAGTTCTCTCAGATCTTCACATGCATGCTCAAGGATTCCATCTGAGTTTTGAGCTCATTAATCGCTGTCTCTATGTCCCATTGAATTTAACTTGAAGTGATTGTTGTTGCCTTTGCTCCTTGATGAATTCGAGCATCATCGCCTTAAGGCTTGACAAAGGAGCTTGAGGAGGTTAAAGAGCTTGCTGAGTTTGCTTGAATTGCTGCGGTTGCTGGTACGGTTACTGCTTTTGTTGAAATCTCGAATATTTCGCCGTTGGGTCATTCGATACGAAAGATTCGGGTGGTTCCTCCATTTCGGGTTGTAGATGTTCCCAAATTGCGTGTTCTCTTGCTGCTGGGCATAATTCATTTGTTCCACATCTTCTTGCACCGTGCATTGATATGGCACATGCTCTATATCTCCGCAATTCGAACAATACATGGCATTCCCTGCATTGCCCATCGCCCTACATTGATTCACCTTGTATAGACCTCTCGTCTTGTTCTGCATATTCCTCGGTGTGGACCACATGGTGTGGTTCATAGTAAGATTATCGATAAGTTCGTACCACGAATAATCCTCTTGTAGCGTTATCCAATGTCATCATGTGCTCATATGTGATCCCATTATAGAAGGTTTGGATCACGTACCACTGCTCTAGACCGTGATGAGGGCATATTTACAAAAGATCTTTGAATCTTCCTCACGCTTCGAACAATGTCTCCCTTCTTAGCATCTAAACATCGTGATTTTTCCCCTCATTTGAATTGTCTTGCTCAGAGAAAAGAACCGTGATAGGAATGATGTGCAAGCTGGTCTCAAGTAGTAATCGAACCAACGGGAAGAGATTGCAGCCAAGTCTTCGCTCGTCCCTCATTGAGAAAGGGAAGAGACACAACAAAATTGTATCCTCCGAGACTCCATGTATCTTGAATGTGCTTGAAAGCTCTAGGAAGTCTCTAAGGTGCTGATGAGGTTCTTCGTGATTTCCATCCATGAATTGTCTTCGGTACCACGTAATCACGAATTCGACGTGGTGGAAGAGCCTGTGTTTCTCGCAGTTGAGGCGCGAGTAGCTATTGTTGTAGTTGTCCCATATTACCAACGGGTAATTGGGGCTGGCCATGACCGTCCAATATATCGTTTCGGTTGTCCATCACTCGTGGATCGGTCGAGACTACTCTTTCTTTCCTTGCCCTTTTTTCCGCTGTCTAATAGTTCTCTCGATCTCGGAATCGATACGAAGTAAACTTAAAGCTTGAGATCCGGTCATGCACCTACAAAGGATAAGCAAAAGGAATTAGTACAAAGAATAAAACGAAAAGAAAACAAAAAAATAAAAACAAGAATGACTCTATATCCGAATCTAAGGTGTGCTGAAAAATAGTCTCCGGTAACGGCGCCAAAAATTTGATGTGATTCAAGTTAAACAAGTTAACATAAACTACCCGCCGCAAGTGCACGACACGTGTGTAGTACTCTAGATGTCGATCCCACAGGGACTATACAACACAGACTAAAATCAAACTAGAATCAAACTTGCCACGATTAAAAAATGGTTGTGATATGCAATAATGAATATGCGGTAAACCTATGAGTTCCTAACGATGAGACAAATGTTCTAGGATACGTTTTCACCGCATAGCTTCCGAAACCAACTATCGATCTATCTAATCATGTGTTCCTTATCAAGATATATGAATGTAATTCCTACCCTCTCTCAAGGTATAGGAACGCGATTCAATTAAGTTATCCCCTACTTTCGTGGTTGATACCCCAAACTAAATCCATACGATCTATGATTCATCCGGTTAACCCTCAACCGTTACTATCCTACTTTCGTGACCTAGTCTCGGTTGTTCTAAGCCTGATCTTCTAGGACTAGAATTCTCCTTTCGGTCCTTCTCCTAATCCCTAATACATGCATCTACTTGACCTTCGTAAATACAAGACATTCAACGCTCAGAGAAAGAATATAACAAAACGGGAAATGCATATAAAGAATAGATCGAAGAGGTTCCGAGATAGCCATGAGATAATCCCTTCTTCTAAAACAAATCAACTACTCAGTCATGAGTTTGAATCCAAACAACACAAATGAAATAGATAGAGTGAAGAGCATAAAAATATCAAACGAGGCGTAATCCCTAATAAATTCTTATCTCCTTGTGTCTCTCATCGAGAGAGCTCTCCTATGATGGATGGTGAATGAATGAAGAATGGATGAATGAATCCATCCCTTATAAAATGAATTATGTTTTGTGCCCTTGACTTCTTGTAATTCAATAATATAGTGTGTGTATGCATGCCTCTAAATATTGGAGTATCAATATGTTTGAGGTGGAATAGTTTTAATATAGATAATTCATAAAAATTAAAATACCATGTACGGATGCGATTAAAAACAAGATATTTGTGGAAGATATTTGTAGGATTAATTGTGGAAGGTTGAAGCGTTACAAAGAGCCCAAAGAGGACATTGATGAATAAGAAGCATATTGAACAAGACTTCATTAAGAGAGAGATATCATGGAAGCTCCAATGCGGATAGCTCAGAAAAGTTTCATATCTCAGATATTGAATATCTAACATTGAAAAAACGTAACGTAGAATTACAAGCATCGTGTAACCCTCTAGCATTAAGAGCGAGTACTTGGAGGAAGAAAAAATAGGCGTTCCACTTCATTATGGTCGAAGTAGACAGACAGAAACACCATACAACAAAACTGCCAGATCATATCCTGACAACTCTAATACTAAGTAGAAAACATGACACAAGAAAGAAGTTGCAATACATTTGTCTTCAAAGACACGTAGGCAACAAATGTGATACTAAATGAATTAGATAAAAGAAGACTAATTTAGGTTAAAAAAATTCCTCTTTTTCCTGTGGCATTACAATACACAAGGCTTATATCCCCGTCTGAACTCCCCTTCCATCAATGAGAATTCTGTGAGACAACTGAAAAGAAAGCAATCGTTTTGCTTTGTCACTCTTCTCAGCATCTCCTATGGCGATTCAACTAATGATACCTCTTCGGACAAAAAAAGAAAGAGCCTTTCTTGGGACAACCCTCCATTGTTTTTCCTTATGTCCCAAAAATATGTCTGTGAACTGGTTTTGTATCCAAGCTCTTGACAACTTTCATCCATGGTTTCTCTACTACCAAGATGGAACTTTTAGATAGGTGCCCAACGAATAGAACCGGGTGGTCCGAGGTTTTGATATCAAAGTTCTTTCTTCTCTTGCTGGCCCTAGAGCTTAACTGATCATCCTCCAACGGACGTTTTCGTGTTCCATTACTGATATTCAAACCACCATTGACCAATTTACCTTCTAGCCTTTTAGACAGATCGCCATTTGGTAAATCAGTCTCATGTTCTTGTTCCACAGCCTTTTCAAATTCAATAGAACACATTGCCCTGTCATGTATGCAAAAGTTGCAATGTAATTATTAGAAGGGTATATGACTGTCTCAAGCATACATATGGAATGATATCAACTTGTGTGATAACTATTTTAACCACATTCAGTTAAATTTGAAGTTCAGAGAATTTTTCTACATTCAACATAAAAGTTTGAGGTCTATCAGATTCACAGGCAGATAACAGCTTGAATACAGAAGTTAAGTCTTCGTGCCTCATCCATTTTCTTATCAAAACATTTCCTAATTAAAGTCATTGAGAACTACAACTAATTGCTTCTCTTAGGAGTTTCTCTGATCCTCATGCACTGGGAATAGCTCAATCGATTTTGAATGTGGTAATATTTTCAGCGGTATTCACCAACTAATAAAGGTTCTGAGCTCATAATATGTGCCACAAATATGTAAATTACAGATTGTAATGCTATTGCATCTGAGTATGAGAGTAAGCATAGTAGTAATAGCAGGGCAAGAGTACGATCGATCAAGCTGAAATTTGCAGATGCGTCAAAATAGCAGCAAGAAGCTATACCTGGAGCTGTAAATGATTACAGATGACGAACTTGGTGATGGGGAAAATGAGAGCCCGATGGCCACACCAGGAAACTCTCTGTATTTTTCTGGCAAAACATCTTTGTGTAGCGATAACCACTGTCCCACCTGTCTAGCCACCACATCTAATACAAAGAACTGGTTCGAAGAGGTTGACATCACAAGCACATTACTGTGTCGGGGATGAAAACCAGCAGCTGCAACAGATGCTTTGTCAATTCGTGATACGAACCAGTGCTGCCTGTCTCATAGAGAAAAAATTCAAAATTTATGACTCAGTAAGAAATATGAATGAATAAAAAACAAAAGCATCTGAATAAAATGGAAGCCCTGTTCTTAATCATCCACAGGTATGGATCAGTTCGGACTCCAATTTATAAGAGGTATCAAAAAACGCTCACCTCTGCGTTTTGAGGTTGAATACATAAATGTCCCCAAAGCTGTTGATGGCAGCTAACCACTGACCATCTGTACTGGTATACATTTTCGTCATTGGAGGTTCACTAGACTGAGGATCACCTTCATGCTCCTTGCCACATGGCATAAAAGTATGCACCACTTCCATGCTACCCACATCAACAATCTATCAAGAGAATGCTACTTAGATATTTCAAATATCTAATGTGAATGCAAATTAACGATAATAACTTAGAGGCTTACATATATCCTTTTATCATGTCCAGCTGTTATCAACTGTGAGCAGTCAGAGCTGAATACCATCGAATGAGCAAATGGAAGTTTGGGAAGTCGTCTTCTACTGACACTCCACGGATTTTTTGCAAATTCCGTTCTCTTCAGTTCAAACAGATTGGGTCTAGTTTGGTCAGAATAGGCAAAAAGTGATCCAGAGTTAGATATGGCACTGCAGATGATCCGTGCATCCTTACTCTTTACTTGAACCAGAGGCTTCGTAGACATTGAATCGCTGCTTATGTGAACACGCAGAACATCCAAAGAACATACACCTTGAACCAAAAGCAGAGAAGTCTTCTCAAAGACCGTACTATGCACCATCTGAATAGGTACTCTCTGAGGTGCGGGACAAATATCATGGGGAGAGAACTTAGTAAACTCCTGAACCGAGTAGGCAAAAATCTTTGTGTCATCACCAGCAGATATGAGCATGGGAACCCCTGAATGAGCCCATTTATGGTAGGTTGAGCCATTGGACTTCTCTTTCCCACGCTTTTTACGACTTGCTCTTTTTGCATTTCTATTTAGCAGTACTTCATCCTGCATGGAATCTGCAGACAAACAGGAGTTTTTAGATGCAGGCAAATATTGTAACCTTAAGCAACCAAAAAGGGTCGCACTATCAGATGCCATTTGCAGAGAAAACCTGAAAGTTTGATGAAAGTACAATTTGCAAATAAAGTTCTGACCTTTCCCACTAATCGGCTCGGCTACTGTTAAAGCCCTGATGTCGTGCGTATGAGGTCTGACATAGCCAATATAATCCCACTTCTGATAGACAGCAGACGAAGACTTTAAATCTTCAGAATCATCTGTGCTTCCAGAGAAATTATAAAGAATAACCTAGAAAGAAAGTGAACAGAATTAGAAAGTCAACACCAGTACAACCAAAAGCCAATGCATCTGAGCACAAGTATAGAGCATGCTTAATGATTTGGTCAATCATGAATGATTTGGTTATGAGACCCCATAAATGAAATAGAAATTCATCATAGCTGATGAGCAACTTATTTCACGTTTTGCTAAAACTGTAAGATTAGCCAAAAGATGTTGTTTTCACTATTATATAATCTCAATCTATTATAAAGGGATGTACATGAGAAATAATAAAGATAGGTCTTCCCAAATACCTCCATAATCAAATAATAACAAAGTGAAACTCATCTTATAGCGTCCATAACATCTAATGAGTAACATTATTGCAAATTAGTAGGTATCATTCACCTTTCCATCGGCGCCAGCAGAAAACACTCTGCTATGATTAGGACATGCAGCAAGAGCATTAACATCACCTTTGTGATTAGAATGTGCTTGCATAAGGGTTCCACGCTGGCTGTCCCAAAATTGAACACTTCCTGTACTGTCCCCGCTGACAAGAACTCCACACCTAAAAATAATCATATAGCTCCTCAACAAGAGAGCACATAGGCAGAAGTAAAGCTAGCAGTCGAAAATGATCATATGTACCTCAATGAAAGAAGTGACCACACACAGAGCTCAGACCCACTTCCTAGTCCTCCAAGGCCAACTGTTATTCTATATACCTCATGGCAGAGGTTAGCATCCCAGCATCTTATCATCCTAAATGTGATTGGAAAACCACAAAATATTACTATCCAAGCAAATAAGCATCAAGCTTGTTTCCGAACAAAAAGTAAACGCACCCATCACTACTGCCCGAAAAGATCCTCCGTGCATCTGAACTCCATGCCACACTTAAAGCACGCCCTAAGAAGATAATGTTTCACAAAGCTCTAAGAAGAAGAAAAAGAAATAGAGGGAAAAAAAACTTATGCTAAGAGGGACAAAGGTGTCTCACCACTGACCCTTGGCAATGATCTGTAGTACATTAACTTGTTTAAGCCGGAGATACGATAAATTCTTAAGCAGCCGTCATCACAGGCAGCTGCAACTCGCCTATACTCAGTCTCTGATTTCTGATGAACCCCATGCGAGTCATAATCATCTTCACTCTCACTTCCTTCAACATTATCCGAATTTTCGCTCAAGTATCCATTCTCAATCCGCTGAGCTTTTTTACCTTCCGCATGAACCGACGGATCATAAGTGGGAGCAACAGCCATTTGCCAGATTGAGACTCCAGTTGACTCTAGCACAATCTGCGTATCAGCATAAGCAAAATGGTACATCTAAATAACACATAGCCTAATTTGAAGAAAACATATGCAGACAAATAAAATAATTAAATTGGCATAAACCCAATAAAAAAATCAGAGAATGATATACATCTTTTGGAAGCAAAAGTACGATCACCATGAAAACCAATAAGTAACAAGAATCAAGAAATTTAATTTTGTAACACTCACCTGCTTCAAATTGAAAAGATCCCACTCCGAAATCGTTCCATCAAGGCTCGACGAAATCAACCTGCCGGAAGAACCAGTACAGCACCACGCGAGGGACGAGATTCTCGAATTAGAGCTTCCATGGATGGTCTACTCGAACGTCCAAAAGAACCCAAAACCCCGAAAGGCCAGAAAAAATAAACCAAAAACACAAATCAACTCTACATACTCCACAAATCCAATTGACTTGCTGACGAGCTAATCGAAAGCAGAAGAATTAGGTTCCGAAGAGGAAACCGTAGAGTACGTACGAGTTGACAGTGCCATCCAACTGCGCCCTGAGCAACGAGCCAAACCTCAAGAGAACCGTCCTCGCGCGCCGCGGCGATCTTAGAGCCAGCGGAGACGTCACAGCCGTCGACAAATGTGGTAAGGGCAACCACCGGAGATGGCTTCCAATCGACGGAACTGCAACGTAGCTCACGCATCATGGCGGAGGATTCGACGGAGCAGAGCCACTGGAGGGAGAGGGAGAGAAAGGAGGCTAGAGGGAGCTAGGTTTTGAGGGTTTTAGTTTTGGGGGACAATTTAAATGGGTTCGGGTTGACCCAAAATGGTCTAATTAAATATGATGAAAAAAAATGCTTGAAGAGGAAACGATTCTTAATTTTGTGACATTCACTTTGTTTAAAAAATAAGAAAAAAGAAAACAAAAGATTATCAATAAAGAAAAGGAAATGTATGACATTGGAATAAAAGAACACGAAAGCATTTGTCTTAAATATTATTATTCATATTAAAAAATAAGAAAAAAGAAAACAAAAGATTATCAATAAAGAAAAGGAAATGTATGACATTGGAATAAAGAACACGAAAACATTTGTCTTAAATATTATTATTCATGTAAGAAATATATAATGGGAAAAGCCTCCAACCTAGGGGTACAAATATAGTACTCGTATAAGAAAACGTATTCCATCTATTAATCAATATGTACTAGATTTACACACTAAGAACACCATAGGAAATATGACATTTGCATATACTTGTTTAATTTGATAAATCACAAATAAGGATGAACGTAGAAGAAACAATATATATATATATATATATATTTATATGCAAACAATAATTTTTTAGAAAGTTAAAATTTAATCATAAAATAATAATAAATAATATCTTTTTAGTTAAAAGAAATATTAAAAACATCTAAATTAGTATTTATTTACAATTTGTATTAACTTAAGGATTATTTGTATTAACTTAAATTTTGGATCATTTTTCCACATTTTTTATGACACTGTGGAGAAAAAAAATATTGATCTAATGTTAATATTTTACATTTTGCGTAGTCAATTTTGGATTATTTTTATGATATATTCCATCTATTTTAATTCGTTAGATACAACTTAGTAATTTTATGTATTTTTTTATAAATATATTCTATTTGGATAATTTTGAAGAAAAATAAACGCGGTAACGAGAAACAAATCTCATAAATTCAATCAAAAGAACTTTAAATTTTGATAAAAATAAGTTAATTAGAACTCTATAAATTCAACAAAAGAACTTTATCAATATAAAAAATAATTTCATCCAGCGATCCAAATGTATCATGTCATCAAAATTTTACTATGCTTATGATTTAATATAAGCAAGATAGATATACTATGAAGACATAGATGTCTATACAAGAAAAACAATATTTGTAGTTTAGTGTATGCTTGGTTACATGTTTGAATTTGATGAAAAAATATACTATACCAATTATTATTGTTAATATAAACGGATTAGGTAATGATTATCTTGTTTTATCCAATGATTAATGTTTTAAAACAAAAATATATGTATATATTATATATAATAAAAAATGAAAATATCGAAAAATATTATGATTGAATATGGGTTAAAAATTTCATATAGAATATAGTTGACGTTGATCCCAAATTCAAATTATTGTATTCCATAGCAAAAGACATAACAACAAAACATAACAATTGATAGGTTTAACTAAAGAGCAAAGGACATAACAACAAAACATAACAATTGATAGGTTTAACTAAAGAGGGTTGCCATTTATCCACCTTTGAAACATGACAGAGCTTTCATCTGGTTTATACTCTGGAGTGTGCCCACAACCCTACAAAGATAAAAACTGTTAAGACAAATAGAGTATAGAAGACATGGAAAAAGATAAAAACTGTTAAGACAAATAGAGTATAGAAGACATGGAGAAACTTTATTGATGCTATAATGTCGAAAGAATGCGTTACGAAGGAAGAAAAAGACTTGCTTTGATGGTCGCATATGTCATTTTGTTTGCGTAAGTCTTCGTGTATCTATGACACCACAAAACAAAAAATGTAATTGAGTGACAAAAGAATTGTTGCAAGAGTGTGTTATTAATTGAAAATGATAATATATATATTCATTGATTCTTTCGAAAATATTTTTCGAGATTCTATTAAAATTTTAAATATATATTTTTTGAGATAACATATATATTTTCAATCTCCAATAACATAAAGCAAATAGATGTTAAACAATGCGTTTTACCCAGCGACTTGGTTGTTAATCATCCATGGCCTCCATTTGTCGACGATGGAGTAGTTAAGTGTTCTTACCCATGCTTGAGTTCCAAGGAAAGGGACTACCATGTCGTGATCACCACTGTAATGTAATATCTTCAAGTTTAGTAATATCTTGGCCGACATGGAACAACATAATAACATAACAATAAATAAGTTATTGAAAAAAAAATAAAGCTATTAAACCTGAAGACTAAAGACCGATATCCTTTGATGCTAACATTAGCATGGTAAGGTATGCTGCTTTTGATGTCGTGGTCGTAAGGTATATCCCAATTGCATCTTAACCACTCCTTTACAGTTCCCTGTATTATAGATTCCTTAAATCTTAGTTTTATTTACCAATATTTTATTAGCTAAGTTGTTACATGTAACTTTGTTTGTACCTTCACCACATTAAGCGCTTTGCGCACACTTTCATCGTTAGCCCAATAAATAGATAAGAATCGTCGGTATTCCTGCGTGTGAATGCGAAAGCAATAATGCCCAAATTATCTTTGATATAATTTAGGCACGAGTAAGACACACATTGAAATGTAGAAAGATTACTTACATAGCAATCGAGGATAGGAACGGAGAGATTTGCATCAATAAAACCTCTAAGGAATCGTCTATGGTTAGAATCCGATCGAAGTGGTTTTGGAGATATACCACAATTTGGAAGCAAAATAAATTCTCTGTTTATCCTTGAAAGACTCTATAATGAACCACAAAACCAAAATAAATATAGCATCTCCTAAAGCTTATGATTAATATGATGACGAGGTTTATAAATTTTCAAATCAAAACTAATTGGTAAAGAGTGGATTGTTCCATATCTTTTATATATTATATTAAGACGATTACTAAAAGTCTATTTCAGAACGAATCCCATTTTAAGGTTGACTACATAGTCGATTCAAGTTAATCGAACGCTTGAAACCATGATGAGTTATATAGATTCCAATTAAAAATTAATTGGTGACGAGTGAATTGATACATATTATTTGTAAATATATTTGATCTTTTGTAACTTTTGATGTGAGATTTCTAGTAAAAAATAGTATTTTCGAAGACTCACAAAACTGTAAACCCTAAATCTTTAGATAAAATTGAAGCTACATGAAACGTTTTTACGGATCATGTTACCTTGTCATAGTCTTGAAGGAACTTGAGGCATTCTGGATCACGAGGTGCTATATAATTTCCTCTGCAACTTTTTTTTAACGACTACAAAGACGATGTTCAAATTCATCGAATACACCATAACTTTGACAAAAAGAAAAGAGTGTGTGACGTATTATTCTTTACCTCGTAGAGCTCATCTGAAATTAGTCCCATTCCATGAGCAAATGGAACTCGATAGTTGAGATCGTAACTAATGTCCGTTACAGGGTTTCCTACCACATAACCCTATAGGTTCCCTTACAAGAAAATGAAACCCTCTTATGTATCTCTTCTATTGATGGTTAATATAATGTTACAAGCACATATTTGCATATAATCATGAAAGAATCATGGGAGGTATCAAACCTGAAGATTTACTAGAGGTTTTAAGCCTTGTTCATTTCCTACATCGTCGACATCAAGTAGAAAATAAATAAATTAAGATATCAAAATTGATTTTCACATATCGAAAACATCGAATGCAAAACGTTTACCTTTTGAAATTTGTTGAACGACTGCTGGTACAATCTTACCAGCGTAAGAATCTCCGAACATGTAAAAGGGATTGGAGACAAACTCGGGATGATCAACAAGGAACTTGAAAAAAAAACATAACAAAAGTGTTATACCAATAGATATATATACAAATATAATTATCAAGCGAAACAAATGTCTCAAGAAACTTTCATTGATGATCTCAAGAGTTTTTTTACCTTTCGAAGAAATTCGTGAATTTGTTCAACTGTAGTTGTGTCACTACGAATATTTGCAAGCGCGCTTCTTCCATACGAGAATCCAGCTCCAACAGGTTGATCCAAAAAGATTATGCTAGAAAACTAAGAAGCAATAACCAATAAAAAATAAAACGAAAACTCAAAATCAAAACCTCATCAAATTGTGCTCAATGCTTGAACTTTTCAATAATGATATCACCTTTGTCCATGCATACGCCGGTGAGATCAAAGGAGGTACACCTCCATTATAATCCTCAAGCTTGAAAGCCAAAGGACCTAAGATTTGTTCCAAGAAAAACGTTTTAAAGTTTGAAAATTGATGTTAAAAAGTTCAAAATTCTTCGATTACCTAATTCGTAAAAAAGAGCAGTTAAGGAAGAGCAACCGGGTCCTCCAGTCAACGAAATCAAAAGAGGGTCTTCTTGTGGATTCCTCTCGGATTTGACAAAGTAATAGAACAATTGCACATCCTCAGATTCACCAACACCAATATACCTAATTCATTCATATAAATAGAATTAAATTTGATTGTAATAACAAATAGTATCAACAATATGATATGAATGTTAGTAAAACTGACCCTGTTTCAAGTTCGAAAGGAAGAGGACCTTTGAAACCAGGAAGATGTCGAACGATTGAACCAGAATCAACTCGTTGACCCATAAGAAGTAGTAAGAAGAACGAATTCAATATCAAAGATCCATAAACTTTCGTCATTTTTTCCATTTTTGGATTGAGATTTAGACAGTGGTGTTGATGGTGTGTCTTAAAAAACAATGATCACAGTCCTGTAATAACGAACTGATCAATATTCTCCAAGTATGATCATTCGGTCACAATAAAAATATAATACAACGGGTACCAACGTACCTTGGGTCGAAGTAACTCCAAACTCCGTATTGGGGCTACTGTAAGACTTCAAATCTAAGACAAATGTAAAAAAAAATGTTTCTTTTATGAAAGTGCATATAATTAAGAGAAAAAGAGGAGCGAAAATACAAGGAAACGTTAATAAAAGGAACATATATATATTAACATATGAAAGAATGATCTGTGTGTATCTATATATATATATATATATATATAACTAACTGATGAAGAGACAAAAATGGAAGATTTGGTGTGTATGTGATAGCAAGAAGAGATGGTGTTGGCATGGTGATGAAATGGTAACT
Source organism: Gynandropsis gynandra (assembly GCA_036759665.1). NCBI lineage: Eukaryota > Viridiplantae > Streptophyta > Magnoliopsida > Brassicales > Cleomaceae > Gynandropsis > Gynandropsis gynandra. The sequence goes on along the minus strand of CM071860.1, from coordinate 65,269,456 downwards.
TAGATGTGGATTGACATGAATCTATGGATAAACATACATGATGATTTAGCTATAAGATAAGATTTAGCATATTTAGCATTGCTTTTGAAATGTAAGCTCTTTACGATAGACATGAACCTATATATTTACATATATATATATATCCATATATGTAACAATCTATTTGATCTCTCGTTCATAAATTGATATTTTAAATAAATATAAAATTTTACTGATCAAATATATTTGATCTCATATATTTTAGATACTTTTTCCATTTTGTTATATTTTTAAACATTTTAGTCACGGCTCATAATGATTAAAAAAATCTAAAATTGACTTTGGTTTTTGTAACACTGTGGAGTACATATGTATGTATCCGTATATATATTAGGTTTCTCTAAATTAAATAAAATTTAATATTTTTATATACATATATTTATAATACAAAAAGTCTTTCGAGATGAGATCAGTGAATATATTACTTAGTCCGAATACCAAACTAAGAACCAATGGAACCTTAAGTTTTTTTTACTAAGGTTGTCAAGTTTTCCACCTTTGGAACATGATAAAGCCTTCATCTGGTCTGTAATCAATAGTGTTTCCACGAGCCTCCAAATTAGAATAAATCAAAGAAGATATATATAAGAGGAAATAGCCAAAGGAGAAATTTTGTTCCACATTGAATTTCAGCATTGTAATGGCCAAAGAATATATTTGTAAGGGAGAGATAAGAACACTGACTTTGTGGCGAATGTCATCTTATTGGCGTCTGTCCTCGTGTGTGTGTTCGAGTAGATGATTCGAAAGAGAAAACCAGTGGTTATAAATATAATTTATGAACTAAAAATTTGTAATTGGTATTTTTCGTATTTTTGTAGTGAAATGTATAAGATTTTTGGTTTAATCTTATATTTTTGGATCAATATATGTAAATAAGTTTGAAATAAATGTTATCTTTTGGTTTAGTCCAAATTAAATGTGATCGGATTAAAGCTTTAATTGATTGGACTTCGATATTGAATTGAATGAGGATGATTATAAGCATAGAGACCTTTGGTAGTATCGTTTATATTTCACGATGGACAAAATTAAATGATACAATTCAGAACCAAAATTAACCGGTTATATGTCGGTTTATGGTCTCTCGTTCACGTGCATATAAATGCGGTTCATTTGGTTTCTGAACAATTATTTTTCATTATCACCTAAGATTTTACATAAAACTTTAGAGAGAATCTCATCTTGATACATCCCATCAGTATCAAGTTTCGGTTTTGCACGAAAAGTTAGAAGATCTATTCCGCTGCATGTCGTATATCATAAATCCAAATATTTATATCGATCTTCTGTTTCGATTTTTTACAACCTTGATATAATTCATTATAGAGTTTCGGGAGATTTGGACCAAATCAGGTTAAATCGGATTCTTTCAATTGATATCAGAGCCGATATATTGTGTTTATATCAAATTTAGTTTTAATTATTGTTGAATTAAACAATTTTGAAGTAAAATTCAATTTGGGATCAAAAGAGAAAAACTTTCGGAGAAAAGTTGCAGAAAATTTTATTTTATTTTTTTAAAAACTAAAAACCGTTTTTTAAATAAAAATAATTATGCTGCTGTGAACTATTTTGAACAGTTCAAAAGGAGATAAAATTTAATATTTTTTTTATTAATTTTTTTAAACATCCCAATTAAAAAAATGGCCGAGTTACTTTTTTGCTTGGCCCATTATATTACAGGTTGGGCTCCATTTTTTTAAAAAGTCCAGCCCATTTCGAGATAAAAGGTATTTTGCTGTGGAATGCAAGATAAAGGATTCGAACTCAGGATACGGGCAATACAGAGGATGCCCTCTGAAAATTGAGCAAACCGAGTCATTCGGTTATTTTGGATCGCGGTCCTTGTCATCATTGAGTATAATTCGGTAAAATTTGGAATCGAACCCGCAAATTAATTTGCATAAGGATGGTTTTATATTCTGATATGATCATGGACAACATCGAGAATCCCGAGCATGAAGAGAACACCTCAATATAACAAGAAAGTCTCGTGACCCGAGCTAAAGCAAGAAAAGAGGACGCGACCCGTGCTGAGGAGGACACGATGCGACCCATCCTAAGGAGAGAAAGTAGGACGCTGGTCCCGTGCTAGGGCTAGAGAGGAGGATGCCTTAACCATACCAGCAGGTCTCGTGACCCGAGCTAAAGCTATGACGCTTAAGGAAGCTATCGTCAGAATTCTCACGGTCGTGCGCGTTGAAGACGAGTGCTCGAGTCTACAAGGAAGCTCCAACATCCCAGTCATACTACAAGCCAAAGCACATCTAGCAACGATCAACAATTAGGGTAAGTGTTTCATGTGTGCTCTTTTCCCACAGTTGGTTTTGTCCCACGTGGTTTTCCAACGACAAGTTTTTAACGAGGCCACACGACTCACTTCTGTTTCCCTAATTGTTGACCCGAGACTTCATACGTCGATCATATCGAAGTATTTTATCTTACGTTTATTTTAAATTTTTGTTCATTTAAATTACAAGTCTTGCATGGCTTGCATGCATTTATTGTAGCATTGAATTATTGCATGACTTCTTCTTCTTCATATGGCCGGCCATGCCCTTGTAGAACTCACCTTTGCTTCAATTTGAATTTTGAATTTCTTTTTGAGAATTTCTCCATTTTTGGTGTGTCATATCCAACAATTGTTGGTGCATAATATCCAACACTAGTTCGTTCTTCGTAGGTGTGTCATAGCCTCGAAGACGATCTCGGTAAATCGAGAGCCTTCTGCAACTCTCGTGTGACCTATCATTCCACACGCCTTGTGTAGAGGAGTCTTCTGGCTTGATTGCAGCAAGGATTATCCATCATGCCTTTGTTCTAGAGTGTCATTCCAGCAAGGATTGCATCAAGTGGTATCAAAGCTCGCTCTAAAAAAGGTTGGTTCATCTTTCGGCTGTTTGGTTATTCATAACCCGATAGCTAGTGATTGAACCATGCGTAGTTTCTTATCGGTTTTATGTATCGTTTGTGTTACGAGTCTTGGCTGCTCGTGTGCTACATGTTCTGCTTGTGGGCTACTTTTGTGTGTTACTGGTGCAGGCTGCCCGTTGTGGTTGTTGTGCGTATAACCATCAAAACGCAATGGGAGATAGCGGTGTAGAAACCAGCCGAGTAAACAAGATGTTAGTTGAAGCTCTTCCAGCTCGATTGGAGCAAACTCTTAGCACCAAAATGGAATAGTTTTGGCAAGAGATTCGGCACGAAATTCAGGCCCGACCAAGAGTCAATCCTACTACTAATCAACGAGAAAGGATTAAATAAGAAGAGGATATTAACTATTATGAACGAGGCAGTTCATCCTCGTCTCGAAGTAGTCAAAGACGATGCCGAGGGGTGCGGGAATGCAGAGACGACCTGAGGAACGACCTTGCTGGTCTTAAACTCAAGATCCCTCCGTTCTACGACAAGGCTGATCCGGACGCTTATTTGGAATAAAAGAAGAAAATCGAACTCGTGTTTGGTTGCGGGCACTACACCGAGACTAAGAAGGTTAGGGTTGCTGCAACGGTGTTCTACGATTACTCTTTGAGTTGGTGGGATCAGTTAGTGACTTCTAGGCGACATAACAGAGAGGAACCTATAGAGATGTGGCGGGAAATGAAGTCCATAATGCGCAAGCGGTTTGTTCCGAGTCATTACCACCAAGAACTACATAGAAATTAAGAAAACTCACTCAAGGGAACCAAACCGTGGAGGAATATTATCAAGAGATGGAGTTTCTGATGTTGGGGGCTGATATTTCAGAGGATAGGGAGGCTTTAGTGTCTCGTTTCTTCGGAGGTATGAATCTGGAAATTCAAGACAACTTGGAGATGCAACACTACGTGGAAATGGAAGAGATGCTTCATAAGGAGATCCTAATCGAACAACAACTCCAACGGAAAAGGTGCTCTCGCTCTAACTTTGGGACTGGAAAATTCAGTCATCAACGGGAGGAAAAGCCGAGTTATCAAAGGGGAGACAAATATGTTCCAACGGCCGAAGACGAAGTTAAAGAGGTTTTAGAGGCTCCACGAGACAAAGGAAAATCCGAGGCCACTACCTCGAGGGCTCGGGACGTGAAATGCTTCAAGTGTCATGGAAGGGGCCATTATGCGAACGAATGTACAAACAAGAGAGCTATGATTTTTCGTGAGGATGGCGAGTTCAAATCCGAGGACGAAGCAATTGAAAATTCGGACAAATAACATGAAGAAGGACCAGCCAAAGGAGAGTTGTTGGTAGCACGACGATCTTTGAGTGTGCAATCTAAGTCCAAGGAACAAGAACAACGAGAGAACTTATTCCACATCCGTTTCCTTGTTCAAGGAAATGTGTGTAGCGTGATCATAGACGAAGGAAGTTGCACGAAAGTCGCAAGTGCTAATTAGTAATTTTTTTTTCTCAACAAGCTCTCTAAGAAAATGATGTCTAATTTCAATGTGCTTAGTTCTAGAATGTTGTACTGGATTTTTCGAAATATTTATGGCACTTGTATTATCATAATCAACAATGAAAGATTGAGATTCTATACCATAGTCTGACAACATTTGATTCATCCAAATGAGTTGTGTGCTACAACTCTCTAGTGCAATATACTCCGCTTCTGCCATGAATAAGGATGTAGAGTTTTGTTTCTTACCGTGTCACGAAATAAGATTATTTCCAAGAAAAAAACAACCTCAAGAAGTGCTTTTCTGATCATCGCCATTTCCACCCAATCTGCATCACAATAACCATCTAACTCATGATTAGCATCTTTAGTGTAGTAAATACCAAACTCAATAGTTCCCTTCACATATTTGATTATTTTTTTACAGCTTGAAGGTGGGATCGTTTTGGTTTGGCTTGATATCATGCATAAATTCCTACACTTGTTGCTAAATCAGGTCTACTTGCGGTTAAATAAAGAAGACTTCCTGTCATGCTTCAGTACAGCTTCTGCTCTACATCCTCTCATTCAGAGTCTTTTGTCAATTTGGTAGTAGTAGACATAGGCGTGTGAGCAGTTTTGATATTGTCCATTTCAAATTTCTTCAATAAATCACGAGCATACTTGCTTTGTGATATGAAAATCCCTTCATCCAATTGTTTCACCTGCAAACGAAGGAAAAACTTTAGTTTTGCAAACATACTCATCTCAAATTCATTTGTCATTATTTGCATAAACCAATCAACTTTATTTTGAGATGTTGAACTGAATAAAGCTTGTATCTTTTGTTGATAAGAAACATGGCTAGCCTGTCATACCATGCCCTTGGCACTTGTTTCAATCCATATAACGCCTTCTTAAGTCGATATACATGATATGGATGTTTATGATCATCTCGTTTTCATACGTATTTCTTGCACGATTTAGGAGACGTTTTTGATACATATGTGATGTTTTACGTATGATTCCGTATCCGTTTTACTTGCTTTCGTGCTTTTCATGTTCTTACAGGTTTTTACGCGTATTTGGACTATTTTGGAGCTAAAGGAACATGCACGGAGCTAAGGAGCAACTTTGGGGACCTACCTCATGACTTCCAATCAGGTGATTTCGTTCCACTTTCTAATTCTCGACCTAAGTCTTTCTCGGGCGACCTACTGCCTTGTTGGTCTGATCCTTTTCAGGTACGAGATGTGGAACTATGGAGTGATGCGGGTGACACGTTCAACGCCAATGGACAGCGGCTAAAGCTCTACCAAGCCGCTCAACCGATCGAAAGTGGAAACTCCATTTCCCTTTCCGATCCACCCGTCGCGCACGCATGAGGAATGGAGACGTCAAAGCTTTATGACGTTAAATAAGCGCTTTCTGGGAGGCAACCCAGCTGTTTGTTTTTACTTTTCATGTTTAAGACTCGGTTATTTAATTTCCATAAAAAAAACAAAACAAAAAAAATAACACCACAAATGTGCTTCACTTCCTTCATCCTCCATCGGAGCTTCACGTCGAGGACGCCGTTCAATTCAAGTCTGGGGGAGCAGCTCACGTTTTTCAGGTGATTTCGTTTCATTTTCCTTTGATTTTTAGTTTTTAGGTTATTTTTGCGATTTTTAGTTTGTTTTTGTTTTCATTGAGTCAGAGTCGTCCCAAGGCACTTGTCCGGTGCCACGTTTTGAGATGAACCCTGAACTTAGGAATGCTTAAGAGGTTGACCTTTTCCGTTAGACTTTGCATTATTGAGCTAGGTTTTCCTATGCGTTAGAGCTTATTAGTCGGCTGAAAAACAATAGGTCGTAGTTCTTGGGAATCCTAGTGTTACTTGTGGGGATGTTTAGACGAGGTTGCTAGGCTGGTCTGTCGTTTATTTTCTCTACCCAGATGGTCATACTTCGTGTAGACGACACTTTACTTTGGTTACATTGAGGATCATTGGATCATATAAAATCGAGCTTGTTTTGCAGATTGAAAAGCACACACTAACACTCCGCTGTCGATAGAAATAGTGCCTAATAAGCATGATCAAAAATCGATATGAGTGCATCGACCTTGTTACTCCTTCGGTGGCTCGGGTCTAAGTGGTGGGTTGGCGATCATCTTTCTACGTCCTAAGGGCAAGGCACAAAAAGCCACCTACTCCGCTGCACTCTTACACGAGATGCATGAGTATACCGTCATCGGTAGTCTGGGTCTAAGTAGAGGCTGGATCCCTTCAAATCCGACGTCCTAGAAGCCTAGTGTGTATGCAAAGAAAAAGAAGAAAAGAAAAGAAAAAAATGGAAAAGAAAAAAATAAAAGAAAACAAAAGAAAGAAAATTCATAAAAAGAATAACAAAAAGAAGAAAAAGAAAAAGAAAAAAAAAGAAGAAGCTCGGAAAGAAAGAAACAAGTATCCTCGGTTGACCTAGGTTTAGCATAGTCTGAAGTCTTTTCTGGTGGAGGGAGTTACGGTAGTGTGTCTAGTCTCCTTTGATTTACTTTCTTATGGGTAACCGTGGTGGACCTAGGATTAAGGCTGAAAACTCGATTAGGCCGAATTTGCTCTCGATTTGCTAGTTGATCGGTTAGGTTCGCTTTAGCGGTGTTTCTAGGAGAAGGGGGATTCTCGTATTTTCATACCCCATGTATTCCACGTTTACGTTTGCTTAGGGACAAGCAAACATTCAAGTCTGGGGGATTTTGATCATCTCGTTTTCATACGTATTTCTTGCACGATTTAGGAGACGTTTTTGATACATATGTGATGTTTTACGTATGATTCTGTATCCGTTTTACTTGCTTTCGTGCTTTTCATGTTCTTACAGGTTTTTACGCGTATTTGGACTATTTTGGAGCTAAAGGAACATGCACGGAGCTAAGGAGCAACTTTGGGGATCATCACGGGACAAACGGGACGAGATTGAGCATGGAAAAGCCTCACCCGGTCGGGCACAACCCTTGCACGATCGGGCAAAACCTACGGCCAATTGTGTGGACCATTTAGCACGACTCGGGCAAGCATTTAGGACCATTTTGCCTTGTGCCCGAGCGGGCACACATGCCATGCCCGATCGGGCACCATTCCAGCACCACAGGACGCGCACGAACTGCCCTAGCCGCACCCGAGCGGGTACACTCATTACCCGAGCGGGTAGCGGCCCGAAACTGCTCAAAACTTAAGTAAACTTAACTTAAAACATAAGGGAACTCGTGGGGCAATTAGGGCAACAATTGGACCGACTTAGGAGGCTTAAAAGGAGGCAAAAAGACGCCGTTAGAGGAAGCATACAGAGGAGAAGAATTCAGCAAAGTTAGAGCAGATTCTTGCGAGGAGATAAGCGAGGAGCATTGGAGATCAAGCACCACCACTTCGGTTTTGTTTGGTTTTTATGTTCCTTAGACTCTCTACTATGTTTATGTTTCTTTACAGACGCATGAGCGAGTAGTTTGTTTGTTCTAGGAGAAGGGATTAGCCCTTGGCTATCCCGAGACCGCTTTTGATCTATTTTGAATGCATCTTCCCGTTTTAGTTCATCTATTCTTTATCTGAGTTCTTGAATTTACTTGTGTTTGCGATGGCCACGTAGATGCATGTGTTAGGGGTTAGGAGAAGGACCGAAAGGAGAATTCTAGTCCTAGAAAGTCAGGTTTAGAACAACCGAGGTTAGGCCACGAAAGTAGGGTAGCAACGGTTGAGGGTGAACGGGCGAATCACAGAGTTTATGGGTTTAGTTCAAGGTGTCAGCCACGAAAGTAGGGGGCAACTTGTCTAGATCACGTGTCTATGCCTTGAGAGAGGGTAGATATCATGTTAGGATCGTCCGCCTTAGATAGCTTTAACTGGGATTGCATGATAGATAGGTTGATCGTGTGTTTCGGTAGTCTTGTGGTGAAACCGGTTTCCTAGGACGTTTATCTCATCGTTAGAACACAAGTAGTTTAGTTTACTTTCAGTATTTTATTCTTCATCACCACTCTTTCGTTAGCAAGTTTGATTCGTAGTTCGGGTTTAGGTAGCATTGCGTAGTCCCTGTGGGATCGACACCTAAAATACTACACACGTGCCGTGCACTTGCGGGTAGATTAGGTTATATTTAACTCTGATACGCATCAGTTTATGATCCTCAAAACCATGAGGTTGTTCAACGTATACTTCCTCTTGAATGATTCCATTCAAACATGCGCTCTTCACATACATTTGATATAACCTGAAACCAAGAACACAAAAAACTCCAAGTAGAAATCGTATAGACTCTAGCCTTGCAAATGGTGCGAAGGTCTCATAAAAGTCTATCCCTTCAACCTATGTATATACTTGCTACAAGCCGTGCTTTATTTCTTGTAATTTGAGCATCTTCGTTAGTTTTGTTTTTAAAGTTCCATTTGATTCCAATTATAGTGGTTTCAGTAGGTTGAGGAACTCGATACCAAACCTCATTACGTTCAAATTTCTCTAATTTCTCATGCATGGACTTAATCCAAAACTCACCATTCAATGCATCTTTAATTTTTTTCTTTTGTTCATGTTGAGATATAAAGCAAACGAATCTCACCAAGTCATTGTAGTTTAAACGTGGTTTGTTCCTCATTCTTCTTGTCTTATGAACATTCCCAATCATATCGCTTATGGAATGATTTTTGTGTACTTGGATTGAATTAATTTCTTCTTCTGTCTCACCTCCACGTGTTGAGTTCTCTCCGATAGGTCCTACTTCTAGGTTGTCAATTTGTTCCTCAGGTGGACCTTCGATTTCGACAGGTATGTTTGACATATCTGTTTGTAACTGAGGTACAGATCTTTCAACAAGTGATTCTTAGTTTTGACTCTCTTCAACAAACAAATGTTAGTAAACTGAATAACAGTTTTGGTACGTAAATTTTAAACTTGAAAAGATACTAAATTTACACCATAACCTAGAAACATTCCCTCATCACTCTTTGAATCGAACTTACCAAGATATTTTCATACATTGAGTATGTAGCACTTACACCAAAACATATGGAAATAATTGATGTTCAGTGTCTTTCCTTTCCATATTTCATATGGTGTTTTCTCAATATCTGTTCGGGCATAAACTTTATTGATGATGTGACAAACCGTATATATGGCTTCTGCCTAGAATCGAGGTGTAACTTCCTTACCGTGCATCATTTCCCTAGCCATTCCCTGCAAGGTTCTATTTTTTTCTTTCCACAACTCCATTTTGTTGTGCGGTTTTCGGAGCAGAATATTCATGTGAAATACCAAGTTTGTTGACCCATTCTCAAATTCGTGACCATGATCACTCATAATCCTTTTAATTATTCCTTTTGTATTATCAAGTTTAAGCACAAATAATGAAAGACTTCAAAAGTTTCACATTCTCTCACAAAAATCTAACCCATGTATATCTTGAAAAATCATCGACACATACGAAAACATACTTTTTTCCACTTATGCTTTCAATTTTCATCGGTCTCATCAAATCTATATGAAGCAATTCAAGTATGTGAGTAGTCTTGATTTGCAGCATCTTCTTGTGATTAATTCGAACTTGTTTACCTTGCTGACACGGTTTGCAAACAACATCCTTTGTCTTTGTCATCTAGGGGATACCTCAAATCAACTCAGAATAAGACAATTTAACAATTATTCGATAATTAACATGTCCTAATCATTGACGTCAAAGATGAATAGGATCTGCTGTAGTATGGTAGCACTTCACTTCTTCTGACCAAATGTAGCAGTTGTTAGATGCTCCTTTTCCTACAACAACATTCTTACCATCCTCATTAGTGACAATACATTTCTCATGTGAGAAAGAGACAAATAAACCTTGATCACACAACAGACCAATACTTATTAAATTGGCTTGGAGTTCTTATACAAAATGTACATTAGTTAGCTTTGGTTGTCCAATGGCTATAATGTCACTTTTTCCTTGTATGCTTGCTTTACGTCCGTCCCCAAAAGTTACACTTCCACCTTTGGGACTTTCTTTGAAATTAGATAACAAGTTAAGATTACCTGTCATATGTCTTGAACAACCACTATCAAAGTACCACATAGAATCTTGATCATCTTGTATTGAGGTGAATGCAACATTACAATCAAGATTAGATTTCTTTATCCAAATTTTTTTAATTATAGGTTTCCTCAATGTCATATATATCTTTCAACCTTTTTAACCCATATTTGTCGAGCATTAGGTATTGAACAAAAAGGAAACTTACCTTGGTGTTGCCGTGACTGACCTTGAGGTCGTCGTGGTTGATATTGGTTCCATCCTCTTCTTGTTGTCCTTTTCCTTTTATTGAATGTCATTCGAGGTATCTAGTCATAGTAATTCATTTGATATCAATTGATTTGAATGTGACCCTTTCTCCCACAATAGTAATATCTTCTCTTCTCTCTTTGTTCATATATAGGTTTCATATGTGCTCGAGGTGTACTTCGTGATTTCTGAGGTGTTTTTGTCTTCGGTAGTTCTTCACTTTTAACAATTTTACCTTTATTACTCAAGCTTTCTCTTTTATATTCAAGTCCATAATGGTTTGAATCTCGTTTTCCTAATGTTAGAAGATAGTCTAGCTTCTCCGTTCTATTTGATAACATCTTCAATTTCTTCTTTGTTTCTTTAAGCTGACTTGAGATTTGTTTTACTTCATCCTCCTTTTTTATGATTTGTTCTGTGAAAACTTTTAATTGTGATTCAATAACATCTTTCTCTTTGAAAATATCAATGTTGAGTTGGCTCATTTAATACACTTCTCATATAATTCTCTCATGGTCAGCTTATCATCATCACTTTCTTCATTAGATTGTTCATTATTACTTGCAATGACACCATAGAATGTTACATAGCTAGTCATGTCCTCTTCTTCACTCTCTTCCTCCGATTCTGTTGAGTCTTCTTGAGTAAGGAAAGACTTGTTTGTCATTTTCACAACATGACACTCATTCTTTGTGTGTCCAAACCTTGTCAATTGAAGCATTTGGTTGCATTCAATGTTTTTAAGGTTACTTCTCATTTTTGAACACTCGGACAATCGTTTTTTATGTGATCATATCCCTTACACTCATGACATTGAACTTTTGATTTTCCTTCTTTCTCTAGATATGCCTTACGTGTTTTAGGGTATCCTTCTTGTCATCTTTTCAGAAATTTATATAACTTTTTTTTGCTAACAAGGATATCTCTTCTACAAGTCTGTCAACCTCCGTTTGTATTTTCTTTAACTTTAAATGCTATACCTTGGGAGAATTGTTTGCTAGTTGATCCTTGTTCCAGTTGTAGCTCCATTTCATAAGTAGACAATATTCCTACACTTTCATTGAAGCTTGTTGTGTCGGTATTGAGTGACATGTTCATCGCTGCTTTTTTGTGCCGAGAACTTCTTAGGTAGCTGATCATCTCGTTTTTATATGTATTTCTCGCATGGTTTAAGAGATATTTATGATATAGATACGATGATTACGTATGATTTTGTATCCGTTTTACTCGTTTTCGTGTTTTCATGTCCTTACAGGTTGTAATGCAAATTTGGTTCATTTTGGAGCTAAAAGACGTACACGAGACAAAGTACTAACATTGAGGATCATCACAGAACAAACGGGATGAGAATCGACGAGGAATAACACAGCCCACGCGGGGCATTCACCTAGCCCGCGCGGGGCTTGACCCCCAGCAATAGGGCTGGGCACGGGTCGGGTACCCGGATTTTTGAGGGTACCCGAACCCGAACTCGGACGGGTAAGCATTTTCCTACCCGAACCCGAACCCGAGGAGCTCGGGTACCTGGAGCTCGGATACCCGCCGAATATTTCGGGTACCCACGGGTACCCAAACCCGAATCTAACAATGGCAACGCTGTGTAAACATTGTTTACATCAATCAGTAAGATATTCCTCCCAAAATTCCTTCTCTGATCTAGAAAACACTGCTTCTATACCACAAACAAAACGAATCTAAACAACTTACATCGCTTACTGGCGGGGAAGAAGAGAGGGAAACGAAGAGATGGAGACAGAGTTGCATCGGGAAAAGTTGCAGAGAGTGAGACGAAGCGAAGAGAGTTCGTCGATAAGGAGTTGCAGAGAGGGAGACGACATGGGAGCTGATCAGGTCTGCGGCGAGAGGGATGTCAGCTGGTCGAGAGGGAGATGAAGAGATGGAGACAGAGTTGCGTCGGAAAGAGTTGCAGAAAGGGAGACGAAGCGGGAGCTAATCAGGTCGGCATCGAGAAGGAGGTTAGCTGGTCGAGAGGGAGATGAAGAGATGGAGACAGAGTTGCGTCGGAAAGAGTTGCAGAAAGGGAGACGAAGCAGGAGCTAATCAGGTCGGTAGTGAGAAGGAGGTCTGCTGGTCGAGAGGGAGACGAGGGGGAGCTGATTAGGTCGGCAACGAGAAGGAGCTGAGGTCGGCGACGAGAGGGAGCTGAGGTCGGCGGCGAGAGGGAGCTGAGAGACAGGGAGGGAGGTCTGCGGGAAGGAAAATAAGAAACTAAACCCTAGATTAGAAAATTAGTGTGAGTGGCATAAGTGTAATTAGTATAATATTTATGTCTAATTATATAAATAAATATATATACTCGGGTACCCGCGGGTACCCGTTTCAATTATTTTAGAACCCGAACCCAAACCCGCGGGTAATAAGATTTCGTTACCCGAACCCGAACCCGCGGGTTCGAGTAATTTTTCGCGGGTTCGGGACGGGTTTCGGGTTGGGACGGGTTTTACAGGTAATTTGCCCACCCCAACCCAGCAACTTTAGCACGAGTCGGGGAACTCCTCAGCACGCACTGGTCTTCAAGACAAGCTTCAGCCCGTGCGGGGCACTCCCTAGCCCGCGCGGGGGGGCTTTGGTTCAACATTTGGTCCAACAGAATGAGCACGGATTGGGCAAACCATCAGCATTTGGTCCAACAGAATAAGCACGGATTGGGCAAACCATCAGCACGCCGCACCCGCGCGGGCCCCACACTCAGCCCGCACGGGTCGCGTCCGTCACCTGCAATAACCAGCAAAGTAAATTTGTCTAAACACGAAAAGGAACTCGTTAGTTACTTATACAAAAAGGAAAACAACGTTAGAGAAGAGGAATAAGAGATATTTTGCTGGAGAAAGGAATGGAAACGTTGCCCAACTTAATCAAGAATGGAAAACACACAAAAAAGATAAAACAGTGGCTGCTGCGACAAAGTGGAAGAAGTGAACGGCCAAAAGGAAAAACAAGGAGAAAAAGGAAAGGAAAGAAGAAGGAAATACAAGGAGGAGAGCTAGGGTTTGTGGAGAGGAGTTAGAGTTAGTTTTCAGAATTCATACGTGAGAGAGAGAGGAGAGAGAGTCATTCTTGTTTTATTTTTGTTTTAATACGCATCAAGTTTTTGGCGCCGTTGCCGGGGACTAATGTCAACACGTCTTAGATTCGAGCCTAGAGTCATTCTTGTTTTATTTTTCTTTTTTTTTTTCTTTTCTTTCGTTTCTTTCTACCTAATTCCGTTCGTTTATCCTTTGTTGGTTTATGACCAGATCTCAAGGTGCTTCTAGTCTATTCCAAATCGACCCTGAGATCGTGCGCACTTGCAGAAAACTGAGAAAGGGCAAGGAAGAAGGTAACACAGAGCCGTCAAATCAACGAGATATGGATAATCAGAACGGCCATGAACAACCTCAATTACCTATTGGTAATTTGGGGCACATGCAGCAACAACAACTCGCGCCTCAACCGCGAGAACCACAAGCTCGTTCACCACATCGCCTCAGAGATTACGTGGTGCCGAATATGAACAACATGCAAATAGCCATACGAATGCCTGCTGTTTCTAGGGAATAGTTTGAAATTAAACCGGAGATAATGAACATGCTTTATCAGAAGCAATTCATGGGTGGAAATCACGAGGATCCCCATCAGCATCTCAAAGACTTCCTAGAACTTTCCGGTACATTCAAGATACGCGGAGTCTCAGAGGACGCAATCTTACTGCGTCTCTTCCCTTTCTCAATTGGGGGACGAGCGAAAATTTGGCTGCAATCGCTTCCCGCTGGTTCAATCACGACTTGGGACCAGCTCTGCACATTGTTCCTCTTACGATTTTTGCCTCCGAGCAAGACGATTCAGATGAGGGGGGAAATGATAACGTTTAGATGCTGAGATGGAGAAACGTTGTTCGAATCGTGGGGCAGATTTAAGGATCTTCTATAGATATGTCCACACCATGGTCTCGAAAAGTGGTCCGTTATCCAAACCTTTTACAACGGAATTTCAGATGAACACCGAACAACGTTGGATAACGCTGCTAGAGGATAATTTATGGATCTGAGCATCGAGGAGGCATACGAGCTGATCGATAACCTCGCCATGAACCACACCATGTGGTCCACACCGAGAGGTATGCCTAACAGTACTCGAGGTTTATATGAGCCAAATTAGGACAGGGCAACGAGTAATGCAGCAAACGCCATGTATTGCATGAATTGTGGAGATACAGAACACGTGGCTTATCAATGCACGCTGCAAGAGAATGTGGAACATATGAATTACGCCCAGCAGCAAGGAAACACGCAAGTCGGGAATACCTATAACCCGAATTGGAGGAACCACACGGACTTTTCATACCGAACGACTTAACCTGTGAAGTATTCGGGATTTCAGCAACCACAGCAGCCATACCAGCAAACTAATCAACAATTTCAGAATGCTCAACAAGTTCTACAAGCTCCTCAACCTCCTCAAGCCCCTTCGTCGAACCTTGAGGCGGTAATGCTCTAATTTATCAAGGAGCAAAGGCAGAAACATTCAACTCAAGCCAAATTCAATGCGGATGTGGGGACATCGATCAACGAGCTCAAGAATCAGATGGAATCCTTGAGCAACCATGTGAAGAGCTTAGAGAACTCCGTAGCACA
>CM071860.1:65203560-65250615 GCA_036759665.1 Gynandropsis gynandra | reverse complement strand
GGCACTATCTCATTTAGAATCCTTCCTTCAACTTCATCGACGTCATGATCCTCATTTTGGTTACGATAATGGATTTGATCTTCATTCTCATGATTTGAGGCCCGATATTCCTTCTCATGATTTTGCTCAGAATATACATCATGGCTTTCTTGTTCTTCATTTTCTGATATTTCTTGATCATTTTGGTCTTCATGACGTTCAGGTACACTTGGCAAAGGACCTGTTTCATTGTTAGTTTTCGAAATTGAATTTACTAAGTTTCTAAGGGACAAACCTAATATGTCATTTGGTTTCGAGATTCCTTTAATCTCTTCCCAGCTGATTTTATCATGAAAGCTCTTGTCTTCGAGAAACATAACATCTCGAGACACTATTACATGTTGAGATTTTGGATCGAAACACTTGTAGTCTTTTTGATTTACTGAGTATCCGATGAACATGGCTTTAGTGCTCCTTGGTTCAAACTTGTTTCCTGTGAGTCAGGAACAAGAGCGAAACACACAACCAAAAATTCTAAAATACTCAAGATCAGATTTTATAGAGTTTAATAACTCATAAGGTGATTTGTACTTTAGAACCTTTGTTGGAATTCTATTAATGATGTGACTTGCGGTCATGACCGCATCAGACCAAAACCTTTTAGAAACATCTCAATCGAACATGATAGTTATTGAGACTTCCATTAGGTGTCTATTCTTCCTCTCGGCCACTCCGTTTTGTTGCGGAGTATAAGGATACAAGGTCTGGTGTGTAATGCCTTGTTCTTCAAGGTACATGCGAAACTGAATACTAGTATACTCTTCACCACTATTAGTTCTTAGACATTTTACTTTAGCATCATATTGAGTTAAAACATGCTTATAAAACTTCATACATCATAAACACTACTTTTAGACGAGAGAGTATAAAGCCATGTAAACTTTGATTTCTCATCAATGAAGGTTACAAAATATTTCTTATGATCACGAGACACACATGGAGCTGTCCAAACATTTGAATGAATCAGCTCAAAAAAGTTTTCATAAACCGAAACAAAGTTTGGAAATACTTGTTTTACGTGCTTTCTTAAGATGCAAACTTCACACATTTCATGTTTATCTTTAAGATCGGGAAAAACGATACTAAGAACTTTACTATGAGGGTGTCCAAGTCTTGCATGCCACTTAGAAACTTTATTAAAATTTGATTTTGATAGAAACATGGACTCTGGATCACAATACATAGACTCGAGAACATAAAGACTATTGAGGAACTTTCCTTTGCCGATTACTTGTTTGCTTTCAATATCCTATATCCAAAAAGAGTTAAAACCGAAAAAAACATGACAATTAAGGTCTTTTGCAAGCTTTTGTACAAAGATAAGATTATTAGAAAATTTTGGAACGAAGAGAGCCCTTTTATCATGAACGAGAAGCATAAGCTTCCCAGTTCCTTTAATTGGAACACTCTCCCCATTCGCAACAGGAACAGAGCCACAATGAGGTTTTATATCTTTAAGTAAGTCATGAGTTTTAATCATATGATTTGTAGCTCCAGAATCTATTATAATATGGTTTCGAAAAGCATAGAAAACAGAGCTAACTTTACCGCCTTCTTCATCGGCTTTGTTTATTTGATTCCCTGCCAGAATCATTTGGACAAACCCCTCGAGGTCTGCCTTGGAGACAAACTCAGACTCAGAGGCCATATTAGCTTTAGCTTGATTGTTATGGCTTCTGCTCTTCAAATGGGGGTGAAGAATCCAACAACGATCCTTTGTATGACCTTTCGTTTTGAAATACTCACAAGAGAACTGCTTTTTGAAAGGCTTGATCGTAGTGGCTTTTCCAGAGGTACTTTTGGAGACATTAGCTTCCTCGATCATTCCATTAAAGAGACGGTTTCCCCCTTCCTCCCTTTTAATCATCAACCAAACTTCGTTAAACGACGGAAACATGTTTTGGCGAAGTATATGATGAATAAGGTCGTTGTATTTGTCGTCGAGGGAGAATAAAAGGCTAAAGACTTGATCCTGGTTTGCTCTTTGAGCAATTTCCACACGGTCCGCAGTATGAGGCCTTAAAGTTTCGAGTTCTGACCATAATTCTTTAAAATCACCCAAAGCTTGGTTAAAAGGCTTTCCCTCTTGCCTTAGATTATTAAGGCCTTTCTCTATCTCATACACACGACTAAGATTGGATTCATTGCCAAAAACCTGTTTCAGCTCGCCCCAAAGCTCCTTAGGAGACTCTATGTGCCCATATGTACGAAGTATATGAGATTCGAGGGAATTTTGTAAAAAAACCAAGGCAATGAGTTTATTTTGTTCTCACTTTTCTGATCTGGTACTTGAATCTACTAGTTTCACATCCAATTCTATCATAAAACCCCAAAGATCTTGCATGCCAAGATTGGCCTTAGCAATCTTCGTCCAAATAGAATAATTTTTTCCATTGAACGAGATTGAGATGCTTTTGCTCGAGTCCATGATGAGAAATCTGAGGAAACAAAAAAAAAACAAAGAGAGATTAAATTTTTTTATCGAAAAAGAACTATTGAAAGAGAATATATTTTAAAAGAAACAAAATCGATTAAAAATTTTTACGAGACTCGATCACCGCTCTGATACCATGTAGAATTTGTAGAACAAAGATGAATCAGAGGAAGCAAGAAAGAAAGACTAAGAGCGAGCGAAAGATCAAGAGAATTAGAGAGAATAAGAATAATAATTCTCTTATGTTTTCCATTAGAACTAAAGGTACCTATTTATACAAGTAAAAAGGCTGAAAAACAAGAAAAATACAAGTTCACATGCAAGGCACAAGTTTAGATGTAACATGTATGAGCTGGAGCGGTCAACAAGGCATAGGAGACCGCAGATTTCATAAATAGACTTGACCAAGTCGTAGGTCGCGGGACGCAGGACACGAGACACGGCTCGAGACGCGATGCAGGATGCAAGACGCATCTTAGGACGCGGAGAAGAACGAGACGCGGCTCGGGATGCGGCTCGGGATGCGAAAAAAATCGTGATGCGGGTCAGGACGTGGAGAAGAGCGGGACGTGGCTCGAGATGCGATGCAGGATGCGGGACGCGGCCCGGGATGCTGAGAAGAACGAGACGCGGCTCGGGATGCGAAAAAGAGCGGGATGCGACTTTTCTTCTTAACAGGGACCTTGTCCCCCTTCCTAAAAAAAGAAGCCCATTGGAAGCAAATGGGTGTACAAAATCAAATATAAAAGTAATGGTGAGGTAGAGTGTTACAAGGCTCGCCTTGTAGTGCAAGGGTATAATCAGAAGTATGGGGAAGATTATGAGACTTTTGCTCCTATTGCTAAACTTCATTTTTTTTTGCATTATCTTTTCTTTTGCTATTAACCTTAATTGGAGTTAGTGGCAGATGGATAAAAAAATGCTTTCCTTCAGTGGGAAATAAAGAAAGAGATCTATATGAAACCTCCCCCAGGTCTCCAAACCGAAAAAGGAATTGTATGCAAATTAAAAGGAGCTCTCTATGGACTCAAACAGTCCCCACGAGCTTGGTACACTAGGCTCTAAGATGCTGTTTGAAAGTATGGTTTTAAGAGGAGTGAGACTGATCATTCCATGTTAATCATTCGAAAAAACTCCGGTATCATCATTCTCTTGGTTTATGTTGATGATATCATCATAACAAGTGATGATAATAAAGGAATAGAAAGTGTTAAACGTTTTCAAAAAGACACATTTGATATAAAGGATCTAGGTGAACGTAAGTATTTTCTTAGAATTGAAGTAACTAGATCTAATGATACTTTATTTCTTTTTCAATGAAAATATGCTTTTGACCTTTTGAATTAAATGAGTAAACTCGGATCTAAGCCGACCAAGACTCCCATCGAAGAAAAATACAAAGACTTGCGTGAGGGTGAACCATTTCATGACATGGAACAATACAGACGCCTTGTCGGTAAGCTAATATATCTCAAGATAACAAGACCTGACTTGTGTTATGCTGTGATTCAGGTCAGCCAACATATGCATGCTCCAAAGGAACAACATGGAAAATGGTGGACCGAATCCTCCGATACATCAAGAGCGCTCCAGAAAAGGTATACTAATGAGTAAAAACAATGACACTAGTCTAATTGGGTATTGTGATGGAGATTGGGCCGATGACCGCAAAGATCGGAAATCAACGACGGGGTTCTGTACTTGGAGAAACAAAAAGCAATCGATGGTCTCTCGTTTCAGCGCTAAGGCCGAGTACCGAGCTATGGCAATACAACATGTGAGCTCATTTGGATCCAGGCTCTCCTTAAAGATCTTGGCCTCGAACCTTCGCAGGCCACGGTGCTTCATTGAGACAATCAGGCAATAGTTCACATTGCATCCAACTCGGTGTTCCACGAACGAACAAAACATATTGAAGTTGACTGTTATTTTGTTCGAGAGAAGCCCGAAGATGGCGTCATTGAATTCATATACATAAGAAGCGCAGATTAGTTGGCCAATGTCTTCACCAAAGCCTTAAGTCAAAAAGTCTGCAAAGATCTCCATTATCAGATCGACCTCATTGATATCTTCAGTCCCAAGGCATCGCATTCAAGCTTATTCGATCATCCCTCGAGCTCATAAGCTGTTGTACTCTTTTTCCTTTGTCGGGTTTTTTGTCCCAATTGGGTTTTCCCCGAAAAGGTTTTAATGAGGCTTCACTTATGTTGCTTTTGAACGCCTAAGCTTGAGGGAGGATGTTAAGAAGAAAGGCTGCATCCCGCTTTCTTCGCGTCTCGAGCCGCATCCCACTCCTCTCCATGTCCCGAGCCGTGTCCGGTCCTCTCCATGCCCCGAGCCGCGTCCTGCTCCTCTTTGCGTCCCGAGCCGCGTCCCGCTATTCTCTGCATCCCAAGTCGTGTCCCGCTCCTCTCCGTATCCTGGTCGTGTCTCGCTCTTCTCCGCGTCCTGAGCCACACCCCGTGTCCCGTGTCCCGGTCCTCTCCGCGTCCCGGTCCAGGTTCTCTTTGCTCGGATCCTTGAGTTACCTCCTCGTTCGTGTGACCTCTTTTGGTTCTGGTTCATATTTGATGTCCTTATCAATTAGCTATAGGAACAATACCATTTTTTTTGCCTATGGGAAAGTTGTTGTGTTTGGAAGATGTTTATTATTATCAAAAATTTGTTTTGAATATAATTTCTCCGTTTTATGTTTGATAGACTTTGATGTAATACTGACTTTTAATAACATTTGCTCATATTTCATAATGAGGAATTGTTTGAAAATGGTTATTTTTAACACGATATATATTTTACATGATGCAAATGTTGATATGATTTAACATACATGTTTTCGGTCATAAAAAAATGGAAGATCGATTGAATCAAAATTATTTTAGCATTGGAGAATTGGTCATATCAGAGAGAAACAATTTAATTCGTTGTATTGAGATGGCTATCTTGGAATATATATGTATGATTTATATGGGAGTTGTGAATCGTGCATCTGAAGGACAATGACCAAATCTCCTTTAAGGGAAAAGGAAAAAGAACTATGGAATTTTTAGGATTCATACATACTGATGTATGCACACTAATGAGACTTCATGCTAAAGGAAAGTATTCTCCATCACGTTCACTAACGATATATCACCATACGAGTTTATATATATCATGGAACATAAATCGAGTATTTTGAAATGTTTAAAAGATTTCGATGTGAAGTTGAGAAACAAATGGGAAAGGTCATCAAAATATTGAGATCTGACCATGGAAGGGATCTCTAAATCACGAGTTCACAGATTATCTATTAAAAATGAGATTTTATCGTAATGGATTTCTCCTTGAATGTCACAATATAATTTTGTTTTAGAAATGAGAAATAGTACCTTATTAGATATAACACGATCCATGATAGGGTTCAATGATCTTCCGATAACTTATTGGGTTACGCTTCTAAAGCGATTGCATACTTGCTAAACAAAATTCCCATAAAAAGTAATATCTAATACTCTGTCGGACGATGTGCGTGATAATCGATTTCCAGTAGTATCAGAAACATAATTGATGTAAGGAGTTTCTACATCAAGAATGGACGTCTCTATCTAAGGTTTGCATATGTGATATGCATGGTGGTATACGTATGAGATGCATATATAAATTATTGGATAATTGAAATTTGGGACAAATGAGAGAATGTTGAAACTATATGTTCCAAATGCTATTAGAAAATAATTAAAAGGGTCATTACTCAAATAATTTAAATTTAATTAATTGATTAATGATACCTAAATTATGACATATATATATATAATTAGCCACATAAAATAAATAAGTTACATAACTCACATTCATTTCAGATTTCCAAAATATCCAGAAAATAAAACGTATAGAAAAATTCTCTCAAATTTTTGACCACCTCAAACACTAAGGGTGAAACTAATTTCGTTGTGAACCTCTTGTGGAGGACTCGTATTGTATTGCATAAGATCCATCCAAAACGTCCCTAAAGTTTAGTGATTTCAATTCTTTGACTGTTTATTTTTATAGAAAACTAAAATCCGTGAAACCGATATTATAAAACTTATTAGATCTATAATTGGTTGTGAGAAATTGCTTCCTCCGTTCAAACAACCCCCTACGCAAAGAAGGCACACCACCACTGTAATCTTCAATTTTAAAACTCATAGGACCTAGGTTTCATTGTAGAGAAATCGTCGGTGAATGGACTGAATGCGTAAAAAGCATACCAAAGTTGAGATTTTCTGAATATTGATTTCTTAAGCTACACCACTTAATGAAGTAAAACCAGGTCCTCCACTTCACCAAACCATTAGAGGGTCCTCTTCTGATTTGATGAAATAGTTGAAAAACTGCGCTTCCTCTGCCTCACCGACACCAACATATCTACACCAATAACGTCCATGACGATTGATCTTAACGTTGTAACACGTATTTTTAACTATAAATCAACGATCTTAATCATGATTATGCGTTAGATTAGGAGAACCCATCATGAAGAAACTTAACGTCCAAGTCTTAATTGACATGATGGCAAACGAGAAGTAACAAGATTAGTAAAATAAAGGACAAATATATGATTTTTTTGTTTGAATATTAATTATAAATAAAAGAAAGAGTCAGTTCAGTACACCCTAAAGCCGTGCACATACAACGGCTTTGAAGACAGAGCTCTCACTAAGGTTACAAAAATCAGAACCCCACTAACCCACAGACACAAAATACAAGACAACAAGAGAATGTCCTCACCCTCAAAAAGGTCAAGGACTACACCAAAATGGAGTGCCAAATAGATAAACTAATGTTTGACTGTCCCGGAATCGACTCCTACAAGGAAAGGATATGATCACGCACTAACCGATCAACCTGAACTCGAACCTCCAAGACCGAAGATGAACCAGTGTGGAATAATCGAATGTTCCTCTACTGCCAGATGAAATAGACCGTTGCTTGTATCAAGATTCTTAATACAACCAACTCGTCCGATGGAATCAGTGAATCCGCTAACTAGTGGCTAATACCATGCAAATCCATAGGAAGATCCGGCCACCTAGTCCCTATAAAGTGAGTTAGTACATCCCTGCTATATTGGCAAGAGAAAAATAGATGAAGGTCAGACTCATTTCCTGTTTGACATAGGAGACATCTCAATTCGCATGGTACACCCCATCGAGCTAATCGGTCCTTCGTAGGGAGACGAGACCATATTTCAGTCCAATGCATGAAGGCAAATCTAGGAAGCGCTTGCTTGAACCAAGTCTCATCTGTCCATCAGAGAACCGGGCTAGGTGTCCGAATCATATTCCAAGTCTTGCATGACTTGAACACGGGTTCAAAGCTGGTTGCTGATGCTTTCCATAAAAAGACGTCCTCCCCTTTGTCAACCGATGGCAGAACGATGGAAGAAATGTGGATAATAGCTTCTTCCACTTCACTACTTCTAGCACCCGGAAGTCGCCAACTGCCTTCGGAAACCTCCACAATAACCCTCACACACAAAGAAATCTGAAGCATCCTTGGGCTTTCATTTCCAATGAGATCGATCAATGAGCCAAGACCTGTCCAATTATCCCACCAGAAAGAGCACTTCTCACCATTGCTTAAAACACAACTAACCAAGGAGCTGGCTTCATGGCGTAAAGATAGGAGACGGCGGGTACTCCATGACGTTCGTGGTGAGACCAAGACCCTTCAAAACTCTCTCCTCTTGAGAATATTATGATTCATCCATGCCACCCATAAAGAACCCGACTTACAAAGGAGCAACCGAATCAACTTAAGTCGAAAAATCTTGTTGAAATCTTCCAATATGTATCAAAAACGTCTCCTAAATCGTGCAAGAAATACGTATGAAAACGAGATGATCACCGTCGCAACCCTAAACCTCCCTCTTTTTTTAGGCTTGCAAATGTTTGACCAAGCAATTCTAGCATTCACTGAAGAACGAGAGTTTAAGCCCCAAAGAAACGATGAGCATAATCTGACTATGTCCTTAAGAAGACTCTTGGGCATCGGAAAAACTTGTTTCCATGGGTGTACCATACCATAGACCACCGAGGAGATAAGTTGAATTTTGCCACCATAAGACAAAGATTTAGATGACCAGGATGTTATCTTTGTGCTTATCTTCTCCAAGTGGGGCAGAACTGAGAGGCAATCCCAGATACCTCAAGGGAAGAGTGCTCAAACGTAGACCAAAATCGTGTGCAAGTCGCTCAGCTTCAGCTTGCGTAAGCCCTCCAATAACCAGATCTGACTTATTATGATTCATTTCAAGCCGAGAGAGACTTTTGAAGGAATCTAACACTTGCATAATCGATGAGATATATCTGCTGGTGGCCTTTGAGAAGATTAGGAGGTCATCGGCGAAGGAAAGGTGGGTGAGGATTGGGTGATGGCACCTCGAGTGTAAATCAAATGATCCAACAATCGCAGCCTTATCCAACAAAGATGATAGAAATTCCATGGAAAGGATGAATAGATAAGGTGAGAGGGGATCACCCTGTCTCAACCCTTTTTTCCCTTCAAAACAACCAACTAGCTCACCGTTAACATATATTGAAAATTTTATCGTGCAAATACATTCTTTGATCCAGTGGATAAACTGCTCTGGGATATTTATTGCAGCTAGAACATTCAAGATAAAAACCTAGACCACCAATTCAAAAGCCTTTTGGATATCAATCTTAAGAAGAGCACTCTTTGCAGAATTCAACTTGTCATAATCCCTTATCAACTCAGTGGCCACAAGAACATTTTCAATTAGAAGACGACCCTTTTGAAATGCTGCCTGGTGAGGAGACACACAGTAGGGAAGGATGCACTTTAGGTGATTAGAAAGGATTTTGGAAATTACCTTGTATATAAAGTTGCAGCAGCGAATGGGTCGAAAATCGCCAAGTTTCACAGCTTCCTTGAACTTAGGAATGAGGGTAATGGCAGCAGTATTAAGTTCCTTTAGCATTCTGCCCCTCACAAAAATTCCTGTATTGCTACAATAACATCCTCTCCAATGATATCCCACGATGAAACAAAGAATTCCTTAGTGAAACCATCAAGATCCGGGCTTTTGTTATCTGACATAGCAAACAAAACATCTTTGATTTCCTGGCTTGTGACCGTCCGAGAGAGAGTTGCAATTTGCAACTCTGAGAATCTAATGGTTAAGATTCTTCTAAGCTCTGCAACTGAACTATGTGTAGAATTGGTAGAATCTGAGCCTAATAATTTCGAGAAGAACCGAAAAACATGATCTTTGATATGAGCATATTTGGATATTCTATTCCCAAATTCGTCGTCCAAGAAATGGATTGTGTTACGGGAGACACACTGCTTCATTACCTTGTGAAAGTAGGACGCATTTTCATCCCCCAATTTCAACCATTTCACACGAGAGTTCTGCTGAAAAATTCTCTCCTCACCAAGACCCAATATCAACCACTGTCTCCTCAAATCATGCTCCCTCCTCGCAAGCTCCGGGGAAGGGTTAGACATGAGCTCAGTTTGGACAGATTCTAAAGCACAACCCGCTTCTTGTACCCTATTTGAAAGTTGACTGAAGTGGGTCTTATTCAACATACGGAGAGGGTACTTGAGACTTTTAAAGGCATTACGAAGATTATATAATCTTGAACCCACTAAGCTGCCATACCCCTAGTTGTCTTCCACAGTTTTCTTGAAGTCGGGATGTAGAGTCACATGTGAGAAGAACTTAAAAGGTCTTCTCACTTGTCTTTCACAGTCAGGAATCCTCATGAAACAAGGAGAGTGGTCTGAGCATCCAAGAGGAAGGAACTCCGCAAAAGCCCCTAGGAAGAGATCAAACAATTTTTCATTCAGAAACACCCAATCTATTTTCTTGGACATTGGGTTATCCTCTCGGTTGTTCCACCACGTGTACCTTTTTCTTTTAGACATCACCTCAAAAAGCCAATAGATTGGAGACAAACTCGGAATTCATCCATCCCTAATACCATCTTAGAGATCTCAGGGAAACCTGAGTGGTGGAGAGACTGGTTGAAATCACCAACCAGCTCTGCCCATAAATCCTTTCGCTCTAAACTCGTGTTCTTGACATACACAAAGGTTGTCGTGAATGAAATCTGCGAACCAAGGTGATAAATCCCGCAGGTAATACTTTGTGCAGATTGGTGGAACACAGATAGGATAATGCTATTCGAGCTACTTCGTTCCTCTATCTCTAAACTCTAAAAGCTGGAAAGTGCTGACTCCAGGCCTTATCCTACACCCTTTGATTACAACATTCCTTACTTAGACAATAGTCAGTCAAGAACCACACTTGCTAAATTCTGCCTCCCACATCCGAATCATGATTACAAAAGGCATTCCAGCCCTGGGGCAATGCTAAACTGATCCTACAAGCATTAACTTTCTTGATCTGAGACTCCAAAATAGCACCAAAAAGAGGTTTATGATTGCATATCCATTGCCTGAATAACCTTCGTTTTCTTTGGCCGTTTAGGCCTCTAACATTGGTTTTGGATGAGGGTTAACACTTCTACTTCCGAGGCACCGTACGATTACGGTGTCTCGGTGGCTGTTGGGGAAACCGAATCTGAGGCAGGAGGTCTTTGATGTTTCAGTTTTTTACCCTCCCTACTCACTTCAATTTTTGCCACTTCCACCATATCCTCATCCTTTTCTGAGTCGCCAACAATCCCATCTGTAATTGGGGGAGGACATGCTACAGGTGTTCTAGTCTGTGGTTGATCAACTATGACGTTCTCTATATTATCTTCAAGGGTTTGAGCGACTACCGGCTCCTCCAAGGGAGAAGCATCAGCTACAAGCACTGACAGTAGAGGATGAGTTTCCCTATCCGACTGTAATTGTTTGTCATGTGAAGCCTTGTCTGATACCTGTCTATTCTTAACCACCCGTTTGTCTGCTCTCACGCCAAGATCATTTTTCCGGGGAGGCTCTCTAACTATGCAGGATCTCACCGAATGCCCCCTCTGATGGCAAAGACTACAACATGGTGGCAACCATTCGTATAGAACATCTATCGCAATCTCCTCCGCAGACTCATATTCCAAAACCAACTTCTTTGGAGGATCAACCTTCAAGTACACCTCAACGTAAATCCGTGCTATGTCGAGGCTCTCTTTTGAGGCAATTTTTGGGTCCAAATAGAGAGGCTCACCAACACATGAAGCTATTCCGCTGAGGCATTCTCCGCTGAAGAGCTTTGTCAGGACATTCCTCAGCCTCACCCAAGTCGGCACTAAATTAAGTGACAGATTCTCCCTTCTGTGATCAGGATCCCACTCAGACACGAACATGGATCTATCACCAATATACCGTAGGCTTCTTGCAAGGATTCTATCACGAGCTTTTTCATCCAGTATTTTAAACAGAAATGCTCCACTGCCCATATCCCGCACTCTGATCCTTTGCCATTCGCTGCCCAGAGAGAATTGACCCAACCGATAATCCTACCCATTGTAGGTGGATAACCATAAAACTGACCTATGAGAAACTCCTTCCATTCTACCTTCGATGCCTTGATAGATTCATCTGGAATCAACACAAACGGCACCCCTGATACATGGAGAGAGGGGTCCCCCAATCTCGACAAGGTACGCAGGGAAGATTTGAACTTATCGCACCAGTTTGCTGAAGCAGTAGGGAGAGGAGACGTACCAGAAGCCGAAGGTTGTGGGTCCTTCTTTGATGGTGAGGAGGCTTGAACCAGTTCCTTTGGAGCCGGAACTTGAGAAGCTGATCTAGATGCACCCTGAGCGGCTGATTTCGCTTAGGTCGCATCGATAGAGGGAAGAGCACCGCTCGACGGTAAAATTAGGGATGGAGAAGGAGGAAAAGGAAGACGAGGACCCGTGGAGTTGGGGGAGCTCCGGAGAGAAGATGGAAGGGGAAGAAGAGGGGGTTAATAGAGGACGAAGGCGAGAGGGAATTTTCTTCCCCATGGTGTCGGGTTGAGATTTCTCGTCGGTCGGCAGTGGCCAACTGCCGGTGGAGATCGATTTGGGTGTTTAGGGTTTCGCCCCAGTGGGGGTCTATTTTTCGCCTTAGAGCATTTTCCCAAATATATTCTTTTTCCATTACTTTAATTGAATTTCAGACAAGAATTGCTCTTTATGTTGCAAAAAGAGGATGTTACTGAACAAGAAGAAGAGTAGTACACATAGGGTTTAATAAATCCGAGGAATATTTTAAAAGAAACAAAGTGTATATGAATCTGTCGCAAGAAATGAAGTTAGCTGTATGAAAACATGGGCAGAAGAGAGATACCGTATCAAGTTAAAATCTCCCGTACAATTTTGTTTTGTGAGCTTGTTTTATTTTTTCCATTAACCGATGAACTGATGGAAGCAAAAACCTTTATCGATAAAGGTATGTAGTTTATTGGAGGAAATCTATATTTAAAGAGGCATGCCACTAATCCATCTCTTAAACATGACAGAGCTTTCGTCTGGTTTGTACTCTGTAGTGTGCCCCGAGCTCTGCAACAAAGACCAAACATTTCATTTTTAATATTGTTTTGAGTACTACGATGGAAAAAGAGTGAGATTCTTGGAAAACAAAACTTGCTTTGACGGTAGCAAATGTCATCTTGTTCGCATAAGTCTGTGTGTATCTGCCAAATCAACTCGAGTTAGATAAAAAAACACAAATTGTTACAGGTCACATGAATGTCTGGACGAACTGAAACAAAGAGAAATTGTGTAAGAAGAACATGTGTTGTACCCGGCGACTTGACCGTTGATCATCCAAGGTCTCCACTTGTCAACGATGGAATAGTTGAGTGATCGTATCCATGCTTGAGTTCCCAAGAAAGGCACAACCAGGTCGTGATCACCACTGTTAGTCATATTCAAAAGTTAGTATAAGGACAAATATAATACTCTATTCTATACATGATTGTATAATTTATATCGTAATCAATGTGGAACAATACAACAAGACACTTTCCTCACGTCTAGACTCTGTCATAGAACGTGGATATCACAATCAGAGGTTAATTATCAGGAAATTTAAATTAGATTCTATCCTAAAGTATAGACATTGTAATCAAGGACTCATCATCGGAATATCGACCAAACTCTGATAGATATGAGTTTAGGGCTTAACTAATCCAAAAAACTATGTTAAAAGTTCATATACTAACCGATGCAACATAATACGTGTTAGGACATGAAATTTAGATTTTTATATATGGTATTGGACAATCCTAAATCTTTGAGTTAGCTTTTGAGATTAGTTAATATTTGACATGATATCAAATTTTGATTCATCCCAATTTGAATATACCGATGTTGGGCTCCCGATTGTGACGTCCACGCTCTAGGATTGAGTCGGGACGCGAGGGGAAGATTATGATATGTTGTCCTATATCGGTTAGGACATGAACTTTGAATTCCTATATATGGTATTGGACAATCCTAAAACTTTGAATTAACTTTTGAGATTAATTAAACACAAACACATATTTGATAATACCTCGTAATAGAAGCATAGAATAATTCTACCTGAAAACAAGGGACCGATATCCTTTAATGCTATTGTTTACATGATAAGGTATGCTGCTTTTGATGTCCATGACACATGTCATTCCCCATTTGCATCTCACCCATTCTCCTATGCTTCCCTGCATCCAAATCTTAATTAGTTTAACAATGTTTTCTTTAACCTCATAACCAAGTTGTTACATGGACTCTTCTTTTACCTTTACCACATTAAGCGCTTTGCGGACGCTTTCATCATTAGCCCAATAAGTAGATAACAAACGCCGATACCCCTGTATGTGACAACGAAAGCAATCATTTACACATATATATATATATATATATATATATATTTGTATTCATTTATGTATAAAACAAGTAAAGCATAGGCCAAATGCGAGAATGATGACTTACATAGCACTCAACAGTAGGAACCGAGTTATTTTCATCAAGAATGCTTCTAAAGTACTGACTGTGACTAGAATCCGATTGAAATGGCTTTGGGGATATATCGCACCATGGGATCAAAATATTTTCGTCGTATATCCTTTCAACACACTGTAATGAACAATACTTTGAATACACGTAACATCTCCTTATTTACCTGTATAACAATCGATCCAAAGCTATGCAAATGAGAAGGTACCTTGTTGTAGTCTTGAAGGAGATTGGCACATTCTGCATTACTAGGAGTCACGTAGTTCCCTCCGCAGCTTCTTTCCAAGGACTTCAAAGATGATGTTTAAACTTGTTGATAATTCTGTAACTTCAGTGAGAAGAAAGAAGGGCAGGCCGAATTGTCTACCTCATAGAGTTCATCTGAGATTAGTCCCATTCCATGAGCAAAAGGAATTTTGTAGTTGATATCGAAATTAATGTCTGTTACGGGGTTCCCGACTGCATAACCCTGTCGATTTCGTCACGGTGAAACAATTTCTTTTGTACTTGTTGATGTAAGTTTGGAATCTAAATAAGATAATTGAGGAACCTGAAGATTTATTAGAGGTTTGAAGGCTTCTTCATTTCCTACATTGTCATTGTGTTTAGACTTTTATCAAGTGGTAAACAATTCATAGAAATTTCAGATCGAAGGCGTAGCGTTATACCTTTTGAAATTCGTTGAACCATTGCTGGGACAACCTTACCAGCGTAAGAATCTCCGCCAATGTAGAAAGGATTCGAGATGAATTCAGGATGTTCAAGTAACCACTACAACATAAAGAGAACAAAACAAAATATTCAATCTAAAACATAAATTAGTATGATCTAATCCGAAATATAACACAATGATCAAGTGGAGACATGTATTTTTGCAACAACGTGAAACGAATGCTTTACCTTTTGAACAAATTGATAGACATGCTCAGTAGCACTTGTGTCGCTAGGTGTATCCACAACTTGATTTCTTGCATAAGAGAAGCCCGTTCCCACGGGTTGATCCAAAAATATTATGCTTGCAAACTATGAAGCAATAATCAAACCACAAAAGAATCTCAAAATTCAACACCAAGAAGGGAACAGTCTGTATTCAATGCTTAAACTCTCACTTTTGTCCATGAATATGAAGTAGAGACCAATGAAGGCAAAGATCCATTGTATTCCTCAAGCTTGAAAGCCAGAGGACCTGAGATTTGATTTCACAGAAATGGTCAAGAATCGAACTATTAGGTTATCATTACAAAAGTTTGAGAATTTTGGATTACCCATAAGGTAAACGAGGCCATTTAAGGAAGAGCAACCTGGTCCCCCATTTAACCAAACCAAGAGAGGATCTTCCTGTGGATTTCTCTCAGACTTGATGAAGTAGTAGAAAAGCTGCACTTCCTCTCCCTCACCAACACCGACATAACTACATTAACATAATTATTACAGATCTAACTCAACAATATAGATCGGAATGAGAGAAATCCATGTCGGAAAATCCAGAAAAACACAGACCCTGTTTCAAGCTCAAACGGAAGAGGACCTTCGAATCCGGGAAGATTCCGAATGATCGAACCCGAATCAACTCGTTGACTTAGAAGAAGTAGCAATAAAAACGAAGTCAATACTATTGCTTTCGCCATGTTTTCTGTTCTTGGATTGGATTCAGGACAAGAAGACATGTGGTGTTGATGGGTGTGTCTTAATTCACAGTGAATCACAGCTTCATGTTCAACTTTCTTGACGTCCACCAATTAATATATGTACGACATTCATCGAGCTGCATATATATATATATATGCGTATATGCATAAATGTTCAAATGTACGATTAATTATAAATGATGTAGGTGTTTTGCATGACTGCCATCTATGAAATACAATACTAAAGGAATCCAGAATTTTAAGAACTGGACTTTAATTGAGATGAAATTTATGAATGCAAATGACCGAAACATATTTGTCATAGATACTGACATGTCGGATAACTAATTTTTTTTTCTATAAATGGACTTATTTTATTTTCTAACCATTCTTATTTTAATCTATTAACATGTTACCAAACATATCACTAACCACCACAATACGAAGTCATATCTTCGGCCATCCATATAGCGATTTTTTGGGTATAAAAATTGTAAATATTAAAATGTTTAAATTTTAACATTACAATGAGAATAAAAAGTTTCAAGCATTGAATAACTATAGAAAAATTAGATATATTTCTTTTTGGAATCATTTAAAATTATTCAAGCAAAAGTGAGTTTCACATGGCCTATGGATGATGATTAACCTGTTAAATTGGCGTTATTGGGAAAGGTCGTAGGATAAGGGGCCACCGGGGACGATTTATTTATATAAATATATAAATATATATGGCTCCACTATTGTGTGATAGAAATCATTCGGATACATATATAACCTTCCATCTATTATATTTTAGAATATTTAATTGGAGCTCTTTTATATTTTAAATTATGATAGTTTTAAAAAAGTCTCATTTTTAACAGTGACAACTAATTTAAAAATAATGTACTGCACTTCGGAAGAAAAAAGTACTTGCGTTTTATCTTTTTAACATACAATAATGGTTATAAAAGCGCCAAACTAATTGTATATTGCGGCAAATGTAACACTCCAAATCTAAAATTGTTTATGGTGAAATCACTTCAACAAAGATTATTAAATATTAAAAAAATAAGTTTTTTTTAAAACATCAAAAATTATTTATTTTCTATTTATTTATATATAGATTTAAAATATATTCATATTTGTTTAATATAAATTCATATATATATATATATATATATTAGATATATATTTTTTTATATCCATATTAAAAACATATTTATGTATATATAAATTATAAAATATATACATATTTTTTTAATATATATTCATATATATTGGATATATATTTTTTTATATCTATATTCTATTATATTATTTGAAATAACACCAAAGAATTGTATATATTTATATAATATATATTAACATATATATATTAATATTATATACATTGGATATATATTTGTTCAAAAATACTATTTTAATATTTTTATCTCTTCTCACACAGCCACATCTTCATTCAACTTTTTTATTTTTAATTCAATTATTTTTCATAAATTATTTCAATGAATACACAAAAAACCTTCGAACTTCTATATCATTCTTTTATATTTTTATAATTTTAATTTTGTTATCATTAAATATATACATAATAAAGAAAAAACTAAACATTTTTTGAAATAACAGTAAAAAAAATGTTATAAATGAAACGTCATGTTTTAAAAATTAAATTAAATTAAATTAAATCTTATATATTAAAATTCGAGCTTTTGTTCAATTCGGGTGAAATCACGTCAATTGACGTAGTAGTCCAATCATCAATTTTATCTTTTTTAATTTAAATTGATTCATCAATAAAAGTAAAACATGTTGTGTAAAGAGAAAAAATCAATAAATATTATCTCGATTTCTATTATGACAGAATATTTATAAATTCTCAAAATATCTACTTTTTATATATTCATATATCTATGTTTTTATTTTTAATACATTAGAATAACTTTTGTATTATATATCAGTTTCATTAAATAAATATTATCCTAAATCAATAAATTTTTCATATATTTAATTCAAAATCTATTATATATTTAAATATTCGTTTCAAATATATATATATATATGCAAATGTTGTTCTCGCAGCGTTCCACTTGAACAATATTTATTTATTCGATTAAATATCAGAATCCACCACAACCCACCCTTGATTTCTTAGAAACCACAGCAAGTGTTGGTTCATTATCAGAATTCTCACCGTCAATGATTATGATTTTCTTTCGGCGGATCGACGACGTAGATATGGTCGTTCGTTGATGTTTTGATATGATGATCTATTTATGACATATGAATTTCTTACTCTATAATAAAAAATTGATAAATTATATATATAATAATTCTTGTAAAAAGAGGCTTCTCAGCCCTCCACGTCATCCCCACCTCACTTTTTTATTTTATTAAAAAATAAAATTTCAAGTCTTCTTTGTTACTCAAAAATCCAATATTCTTTGAACTTCCTCTCTTTTTAGTCCAACGTTTTATCTCCTTCCTCAGCTCTTAATTTTTCAGTTTCATCCATATTTACAGTTTTGTTTTCTATTCATAAAGGCTATGAGCCTATTTTCTTTCTCTCCACCGATTTGCCTTTTCATTTTCGCCGATGTTTCTTTCTAAAAATTTACCTCTCATTCTCGCCTATTTTCTTTCTCTAAAAATTTCAAGTACCTCTCATTTTCAAGTGTTAATTTTGTTGCATAAGAGGGAGAGGGTGAAGCCGAAGATAGTTGGAATTGAAGGGGACTGAGAGGGAGAGAATGGGAAGGAAAGCGTCGCACGAGTCATGGGAAGGGGGAGAAGGCCGCGTAAGAGGAGAAACCCCTCACCGCTTTCCCACCGGGCAGTAAAAAAAATCCCGATTCCTCCCCGGCCCTTCGCTTCCTCCCGCTTTTACCCCAGAAACCTCCCTCTTCCGCCTCTTGCCTGTGGAAGATTAAACACACCATGAAAATGCGTATGCCCGTGGCAAAGGAAGACGATGATCGCGCATCTTGCCGGTTGAGCCGGCTCCATCTCCACCAAAGTCATTGACGACCACCCCTTGCAACCTCCTACCTCTCTCAGTTCACCTCAGGTTTCATCCCTATTCTCCTCAATTTGCTTTTGATTTTGCAATTTCCTATTGCTGCTTAATTTTTTTTTTGCGGGCGGCACTCCCTAAATGATGAAGTTTCCTTCTTCGAAAAAACCTAAGCTAAAATTAGATTCAGTAGAATCGGCTAAAGCAGAGGCAAGACTTCGAGAAGTTGCTAAGCAGACATACTCACATATTTAGTGCGCAAGACCTAGGAGATTTCAAGCTAAAATTGGTATAGTTTGTTATGAAATGTATGTTCATTATATCTTTACATTGTTGTTGTTGATATGAATTGATATTATTTTCCAGTATGGTATCTCACCAGAAAGACTTCTGGGCGATCCTGAGTTTCTTTAAAATCCTCACAACCTGCCTTGATCAACATGACAAGGTAGTAACTTGTTTCTTCAACCCATACTAATGGCGATTCACCATAGACCCGACAACTGAATCTTATATTTTCTACCAGACTTATGTTTCAACAGTTCAATCAAAACGATATCCGGTGACAGGCTTCCAATGGCATCCTGAGGTATACTCACCCGTTTGTGTCCGTCTCTCAGTCTGATCTCTTTTTTAGGCTGAGAAATCGGTCCATTAGATCTATTTCTATACCATCCAAGTTTTATTTGATAATGCTATCTTCTTCTCTCTACAAAAAAATGCATTTGAATGGGGATCATCCAAAATTCCTCACTCCGAAGATGCAATTCAGGTCACTCAACATGCTGCAAATTATTTGGTCAGGTTAGTTCTCTTTTCGATGTGTCAACAAATTCTTAAAGAACATATGCAGAAGCAGAGTAATGCTCCTGCAAACTACACTTAATGTGTCACAGAAAATCTTTTAGGTAGGATGGGTAATTCGGGTATCCTGAACCGACCCGAAATCCAATCCATAAGTCATTTCGGTTATCCACAAAATACATATGCGTTCAAAATCACCTAAAAGATTTTCTTTGACACATTAAGTGTAGTTTGGAAAGAGGGATTCATCATAGGGATATCATTTTTCTGGTATAATTTCTGCTTGGTTAATGAGTTTTTTGACTCAAAAGCTTCCATAATATTTCTAAAATACATCTATGTACATGCCATTTTTTTATATCTGTTGTAAATTCTTAACTTCAGAACACATTGAAAGTTTTCTTTTACCCAAATTATCAAGCAATTACTGCATTCGTGTGAAGAGTAATAGAAGTTTTCTGCATCAATGTGTTCATTACAGTGCCCCAACTGGATCCAAGAGAAAAGGTTGTCCAGGGGGTCTAAACAAAGTTTGTTGTGTCTCTCCTGAGCTTCAGACCGTGGTTGGGGAACCTGCTCTTCCAAGAACTGAGGTCATTACCCCCTCTTTTACCATCCTCGAAACGATCTGATCCAATTTGTGATAAGAGTAGAGTCTGATGAAAGTGTTGTTTTCGATCTTTGATTTCAGATTGTGAAGCAGTCTGATGAAATTGCTTGATGTTTCTTTTGGTTGGTGTTATTCTGTTACTCCTTTTCCTACTTAATTTCTTCTTTTACGAGATTTTAGGCGCTGCTAATCATTGGTTTTTATATTAAATAGAACTTGCTTTCGAGCATGGTTATTTGTGGTTTACAGATGATCCGTAGGTTGATTAGCTAAGGCATCGTCGATTACTGTCCCGGTAAGACAAATCTGCTCTTGCAGCGATTTGGCCGAAATCTTCGGAAACTGTGATGTCTGTTTTCTATCCCCGTGAAGACATGGTTGACCAAGGTTATACCACATTTGACTACATGAAGATGCAAATGGTAGTGGCTCAAGGCGGAAGTTGTGCTGAACGTGTGGTTTTTGGTGATAACGTCACAAATGGAGGAAAAGATGATCTTGAGAAAATAACCAAAGTAAGTGATGCTGCAATGACAATAAGTTGTTATTACTGGCTTTGAATATATCCTGCTATCGCTTTGAGTTCGAAGAAAGTTTAGTTTCTCATTTGAGTTCGCATGTTTTTCTTATCGAGGATCATATTTTCAGATTGGTAGAGAGATGGTGATTACTCCTCAAAATGCAAAATTCGGTCTCACACAACTTAAAAAAAGCTTGGATTGGTAAATCGACCCGATAGCCCAGATGGTGAACTGATAAAGTACAGGGTAATGCATTTATCACATTTCGCCTTCTCTTTAGTTGCATTCTCTTTTTATCTTCTTCTTTCATTAACTCTTTATTCTGCTTGGTGATTATGCCACTGGGACAATCCTCATGTGATTCTTGCAGATATGTCAATTTTCCAGCTGATATTCTTTTTCTGTCCAGCACACATGCCCTTTTCATCCGCTACGTTGAGGTGATTCTATTGAAACATCACTTTTCATCTCACCAGTACTGTTGAATTAAAATATTGTTCTTAGTTGATATGTTGTGTTCTCACTTGTGAGCTTATTGATGTTCTTGCTTTTATCAGTTGTATATAAGATGTTTCTGTTTGGTTTACTTACCACAAGGAATAATATCACGAAAGTATGGTTACTGTAGGTTTAGAATATAAATTCAACATTCTCTGATGCAACTCTTCTTGGTAAAGATCATGTCTTGACCATGATTTCAAGCCCTACTTCCAGAAGAAAAACAAAAAAGTTTCAAAGGTTGTATCTTTTCCCCTGATTTTGCCTAGGATCATATTATTCGAAGCGAGTAGATAATTTTACATTTCCAACGATGTTTTTTTTGCTTCTTTATGAGAAACTTGCAGCTTCTTTGAGCCTCTCTCTTACCTTTTCGCCATGGCTTTCAGGATTGATCACTGGTCATTCTCTGATCATTGGTCTGTTATGTTTAGTACATAAGAATGAACTAAATCCATCTATTCCTCTATATATGGTTTAACGGTTTCAATATAATTTTGAATATATTTGTTTTACAAATACAAATATGAATCAACAATTGATCATGCAAAAATACATTAACCACAAATATTGAAAAACAAATTTCGCTAATCACTTTTCTGTCAAATCTTTTCATTTTTCTAGTCATTTTTTTAGACATCTAATCTATTATTGCAAGTTTAATACTTTACATTTTAATATTATTTATTTTAATATATTTTTTCTACTTATATTATATCTAATGTTTTAAGTTAGTGAACTAAAAAGAAATTATCATCCTGCGCATCGTGCGAGGCTTTTTCTAGTCATATATATAATAGTCCTTATAAGGTTGTTTCTGGTGAGACCACCTAAACAAGGATTATTAAATGTTAAAAAAAAGTTTTTTTTCTTAGAATATCAAAGGTTGTTTCTTCTCTATTTATTTATTAAATAGATTTTAAAATATATTCATATTTGTTTAATATAAATTTATATATATTCATATATATTAGATATATATTTTTTCATATACATATTAAAAACATATTTATGTATATATAGATTATAAAATATATACATATTTGTTTAATATATATTCATATATATTGGATATTTTTTATATCCATATTTCATTATATTATTTGAAATAACACCAAAGAATTATATATATTTATTTAATATATACATATGTATTATATACATTGGATATATATTTGTTCAAAAATACTATTTTAATACTTTTATCTCTTCTCATACCGCCACATCTTCTTTGAACTTTTATTTTTAATTCAATTGTTTTTCATAAATTATTCCAATGAATACACAAAAAACTTTCCACCTTCCATATCATTCTTTTATATTTTTATAATTTTAATTTTATTATC
This sequence comes from Gynandropsis gynandra, assembly GCA_036759665.1. Lineage (NCBI taxonomy): Eukaryota > Viridiplantae > Streptophyta > Magnoliopsida > Brassicales > Cleomaceae > Gynandropsis > Gynandropsis gynandra. The sequence continues at coordinate 65,227,816 of CM071860.1, read as the reverse complement.
ATTAAATATATACATAATGAAGAAAAAACTAATTTTTTTTGAAATAACAGTAAAAAAATGTTATAAATGAAACGTCATGTTAAAAAAATTAAATTAAATTAAATTAAATCTTATATATTAAAATTAGAGTTTTTGATTAATTCTTGTGAAGTCACGTCAATATTGACGTAGCAGTCCAATCATCAACTCTATTTTTTTAATTTAAATTGATTCATCAATGAAAGTAAAACATGTTGTGTATAGAGAAAAAATCAATAAATATTATCTCGATTTCTATTATCATAAAATATTTATAAATTTTCAAAATATCTACTTTTTATATATTTATATATCTATGTTTTTATTTTTAATACATTAGAATAACTTTTGTATTATATATTTCATTGAATAGATATTATCCTAAATCAATAAATTCGTTTCAAATATTTAATTCAAAATTTATTTTATATTTAAATATTCTTTTCAAATATATTATATATATATGTATAAATGCAAATGTTGTTCTCGCAGCGTTCCACTTCAACAATATTTATTTATTCGATTAAATATGAGAATCCACCACAATCCACCCTTGATTTCTCAGAAACCACAGCAAGTGGTGGTTCATTATCAGAATCCTCTCCGTCAATGATTATGGTTTTCTTTCGGCAGGTCGACGACGTAGATATGGTCGTGTGTTGATGTTTTGATATGATGATCTATTTATGACATATGAATTTCTAACTCTATAATAAAAAAATTGATAAATTATATATATAATAATCCTTGCAAGGTTGCTTCTCGTGAAGCCACCTAAGCAAGGATTATTAAATGTTAAAAAATAAGTTTTTTTACGAATTGGGAGGTTCAATGAAGTTGTCAGGTTGTTTGACAAGATGCGAGAGTAGAAGATGAAATGGATGTTGTTATAGGATGATGTGATTTCAGGATGTTCAAAGGGAACCCAGATATGAAGCATTGGTTGTGTTTAGGAAGATGTTCTTATGTGGGTCAGAACCAAATAGTCTTAATTTATCCTTTGATAAACATACTCTAATGATGATAATATGGTTATCAATAGACTAATTGATATGTAAGATAAGTGCTTATCAGCTCTTACAATCTGCCTTTCACGCCTTTCGATGATTCTCTCTCTTCCATTACTACTCAATAGGTTCTCTCCTCTACGCATATATATACATATATATGTATCTTTGTATGAATATATATGTGCATACTGCATGTGTATCATATGTTTCATGTGTATGTGATCATACATGCATTATATGTATCTTTGTATGAATATATATGTGCATACTGCATGTGTATCATATGTTTCATGTGTATGTGATCATACATGCATTAGTGGACCTAATATTTATATGATTTCTATTTGGGCATACATTTGCAAAGTCTCTAAGAACTCAACACATTAAAGCTCTCACAAAATCACATAAATCCAGTTATCAATATATGTCTAAAGCACTCACAATGCCGCATAGACCCTAACCTTCAGTACAACATAATGCTCCATCATTCAAAAAGTCCAATAGAATCCTAACACATTATAAAGCTTCTAGGTCCACTAACATATATCTCACTACAACTCTTTATCGTTCAAAAAGTCGAATATAACCCTAACATGATACGATGTTGAGAGGTTCACTGACCTAACTCATTGCTCTCTTATGCTCGCAAAACCCACCAAGACCCTAACATGGTACTATGCTCGCCCCTTTTGATTTATGTGTCACAATACTAGTGTTGTCGATCTGAGAGCCCTGAAGCAATAACTCTCACCAATGAACTGGTCCTTGACACACCATAGGTCCATCCGATTTACAGTCTCAAAGTTCCTAAAAAAACTAGGCACGTCTCAAACAAAACCATTTGATTGAGTGGAAAACTAATCGACCGAGCACACAACATAGAAAGTATGATCGACCTGAGTGTTTTTACCATAGCTTCAACAGTCGACTATGTGTTATCTTCCTCCTCTTGACACTCGATCAAGCGTTTGACCGCTCAGTTGATCTTCGCTTTCCAGTAAGATGTGGCCATGTAATTTAAAGGATTCTTTTCTTGATCCCTAAATGCTCTCTAACCACTTAGATTTCACCAAAATGACACATACGCACTCCAGCGATCCTCATATGAAATCTCTAAAGATTGATCTAACATCGCAATTTATATATCAAATTCTCAATTATGAGTTCTTAAAAATTATAAATGTTCATGCTTCATAAATTTTGTTGGTGATACCACTCAATTATTGCTATTGTTCTTGATTATTATTATTATTATTATTATTATTATTATTATTATTATTATTATTATTATTATTATTATTATTATTATTATTATTATTATTATTATTATTATTATTATTATTATTATTATTATTATTATTATTATTATTATTATTATTATTATTATTATTATTATTATTATTATTATTATTATTATTATTATTATTATTATGTTTATGGGAATTGTTAAACTACTTTGCAGATTGAAAATAATTTTATAAACTTATATATTACTAGGAAAGACCCGTGCGATGCGCCGGTTTTTATCAGTTTTTTTATTATAGAGTTGAAATTCATATGTCATAAATAGATCATCATATAAAAAACTCGTGTAATTGATGATGATTATATATTTTATATCTTTCATATATATAAAAGTAGGATCATTTCTTTTCTCATGAAGCCACGTCAGCAACATTTTTTCCTTTAATTTCATCCCATTTTAAATCTTTATTTCTTTTTCTTCATTGTTTCTTCTTCTTGACCGTTTTTTATCCTCTTCTTTCTTTTTTTTCCATTTACGTCTCCTTTACTGCTCAACATAAATCCTCCACTAATTTTACATTTACAATCCTTTAATGCTTAATTTATTTCTTTTAATTTCATTTTACTGTCGTTTCTTATTTTTCATTGTTTCTTAACCGTTTCTTATGTTCTTCTATTTTCTTTTGTATTTATGCCTCATTTACTGCTCAACATAAATCCTCCACTACTCTTACATTCAACATCACCTCAAAGAGTTCGGATGTTATGGTCATATGGGTTTGGTCATTTGGCTACAACTAAGGCTGTCGGAGATGCAAGGAGAGGGAGGCGAGCATATTGGTGTTGTCGTGTTGGCATATGTATTGCAATGATATACCTCTATGATTTTTGTTTCTTCATGGGTTTGCTCTGATTGGAAAGACATACGGCGGCGAAATTTGGTGGCTCGAGAAGCTGTTGGAGATGCGAGGAGCGGTAGGCGAGAATATTGGTGTTGTCGTGTCGGCATATATATTGCAGCGATATCAGGATTCCATCGACAAAGGGAGCAACGAGAAGAATGTCAGAGGATTTGGGTTTGTTATTGGATCGACCCAATGGAAAACTGTTGAACAACAAAGAAGCCATGAGAACTATGAAGTATCAATAATATACATAGCAAGTACGATACCAGAACATAAGAAGGCCACAAAACGACTATACAAGAGACGACGCGACGCGACGTTGACATAGGAGGATACACGATGGCGACACAGAAGATGACTAATAGGAGGCAATGCAATGACTATGGTGAAAGGCGCCACGAAGACGATGGTGACAGGAGGAGGGGACGTAGAGATTCCGCTGAAAGGAGAAAGGAGCGTGGTGATACCATTGAAAGGAGAAGAAATGAAGATTGTTAAAAGAGGAGGCAAGAATCGCTGTGGTTGACCATTTGCAATCAGAGTCCCCATGAAAGAAACTGTGGATATGTATGCAAACAAGTTGTTCTCAAACATGACTGAAAAGGATTTCGTGTCTTGGAATTCCATGGTTGCCGGGTATTCACGGATTGGGAGGTTCAATGAAATTGTCAGGTTGTTTGACAAGATGCGAGAGTAGAAGATGAAATGGATGTTGTTACAGGATGCCGTGATTTCAGGATGTTCAAAGGGAACCCAGATATGAAGCATTGGTTGTGTTTAGGAAGATGTTCTTATGTGGGTCAAAACCAAATAGTCTTAATTTATCCTTTGATAAACATACTCTAATGATGATAATATGGTTATCAATAGACTAATTGATATGTAAGATAAGTGCTTCTCAGCTCTCACAATCTGCCTTTCATGCCTTTCGAAGATTCTCTCGCTTCCTTTTCCATTACTACTCAACAGGTTCCCTCTCCTCTATGCATATATATACATATATGTATCTTTTGTATGAATATATATGTGCATATTGCATGTGTATCATATGTTTCATGTGTATGTGATCATACATGCATTAATTCTGCACTCTATTTACTGTGTTTATTGTTCTCAGGATTAGACTTAAGCATATTCTATTCTTATACATACATATATATATATATATAAATCATACATACATATATCGCCACGTTGTAGCATGAAGAAGTAATGAGATCATTAATAGGATAGAGTTGGGACAAAGTCAGGGATAAAGATCTGGTTTGATCTTGCATAGTCTTTTTGCAGTAATAATTGAAAAGTTCCAGAGGATTACAGAGACTAGGATGACTTTACTGAAGAAAATTTTTTAAGTTTGGGTTCCTAGAAAAAAAACTTTAAAAACTTTTTAAAAGGTTATAAAAATGGTATCCTATGCCAAATATCCCATCTCGATCATTTTTTTTTGTTTTTACTGTTATATGAGAATTCATCTAGAGTTTTCAAGAATTTTGATTTTATCATTCTATTCTAATTTTTGTTTTTTGAATAGATCATATATTTATTAGGAGAATCCACGTGCTATGTTTAATTCGCTTGCTCCCATAGATAGGAATGTTATGACTTGGACTGCAATGATTTATGAATATGCACTTCTCTTCAAACATCTTCCTGAGGTTAGCTAAGTCTCCTTCTATGTCCAATTGGGTGATTCTTTGGAGGCAAGCAAAGGGACTTCATTGCTGTCAAAGTCTAAAATCCTTTGAACTTGAAATTGGTGCTTTGTATCCAGTGGTATGTAGCTTAATAGTTGATTATTTTATTAATTTTATAGTTTTTTAAATTATCATAATTTTCAATCTATTGAACACTATTTAATAAATGATATATATATATATATATATACACACACACACACACTATTTTATGAGCAATTTTTATCTCTAATATGGTTATATATTTACGACATGTTAATTTAAGTTTACGTGCAACGCGCAGGTTCTTTTATTGTTATATATAATAATCTACTTAGGTTGTTTCTCGTGAAGCCACATCAGCAAAGATTATTAAATATTAAAAAGATAAGTTTTTTTAATACTAAAGGTTGCTTCTTCTCTATTTTATTTAAAATTTTAAAATTATTCATATATTTTGGATTATATTTTTTATTCATAAAAAGCTCTTTATTTACATGTAGATTTTAAAATATATACATATTTGTTTAATATATATACATATATTCATATATATTAGATATATATTTTTTCATATCCATATTAAAAACCTATTTATTTATATATAAATTTTAAAATATATACATATTTGTTTAACATATATTCATATATATTAGATATATATTTTTTTATATCCATATCATATTACATTATTTGAAATAACAACAAGGATTATTAAATATTAAAAAAATAAGTTTTTTTTGAAATACCAAATGTTGCTTCTTCTCTATTTAAAATTTAAAAATTATTCATATGGATTGGATTGTACTTTTTTATCCAAAAAAATCTCTTTATTTATATATAGATTTTAAAACATATACATATTTGTTTAATATATATATATATATTAATATATATTAAATAAATATTTTTTCATATCCATATTAAAAACCTATTTATTTATATATAAGTTTTAAAATATATATATATATATTTGTTTAACATATATTCATATATATTGGATATATATTTTTTATATCCATATTCTATTATATTGTTTGAAATAACACCAAAGATATATATATACATATATATTTAATACGTGTTAATATATATCATATACATTGGATATATATATTTGTTCAAAAATACTATTTTGATATATTTGTATCTTCTCACGCTGCCACATCTTCTTTCAATTTTTTATTTTTTAATTCAATTGTTTTATCATAAATTATTCCAATGAATACAAAAAACACTTTCATCTTCCATATCATTCTTTTACATTTTTATAATTTTAATTTTATTATCATCAAATATATACATAATGAAGAAAAAAAATGATTTTTTTTGAAATAACACTAAAAAAAGAAATATTATAAATGAAACGACATGTTTAAAAAATAAATTAAATTAAATTTTATATATTAAAATTCGAGTTTTTATTAAATTCTGGTGAAGTCGCGTCAACATTGACGTAGCACTCCAATCATCAATTACATTTTTATTAATTTAAATTGATTCATATATAAAAGTAAAACATGTTGTATAAAGAGAAAAAAATCAACAAATATTATCTCGACTTTTATTGTGATAGAATATTTATAAATTCTCAAAATATCTCTTATTTAGCCTAATAATTTATGAGATGATTATATCAAAATTTTGTTTTTCTTATCTTGCTATTGAACTGTAATAACTGCTTATGCATTTATAATTAAATTCAAATATATTGATCATTTTTTCGTAAAATAAGATATAAAATATATAACCATCATCGATTACACGAGTTTTACACGAGTTTTTGATATGATGATCTACTTATGACATATAAATTTCAACTTTATAATAAAAAATTGATAACAATCCGCGCATCGTGCGGATCCTTCCAAGTAAATGTTAAAAAGTCTTATTCTTTTTATGTACATAAGCATATATTTATGAGGAGAAAAAGGAATTTTAATATATTAATAAGGAAATTTTTGTATAACGAAGAAGCATAAATTTACTTATATGTTGGTAAGTAGACATATAAAAGAACAATTCATGTGTGTCTACATTATAAAATTTAGGGAATAAAGGCTCTACCACTCCAATTCTTTTCTCTATGTTAATTTCCCTTTTAACTATTTGATATATCCCATTCCTTTCTTATTTTGTAAAATTCATCCGATTTTCCCTTTAATTTTTTCAATTTCAGCAATTCTCCCATCTTTAATATAAATCGTGTAACTCCATTAACCCTCCCGATTTCGACCCGATTTTGAATACCCGATTTTGACATGCATTTTACGAGATTTTAACCCGAATTTTAACTCGATTTCACTTGATTTTCACCAATTTTAGTCCGATTTCACAAAAATTTAAATCGATTTCACTGAATTTCAATCCGGTTTCACTCAATTATAACTCAATTTCACCTAATTTCAATCCGATTTTACCTCATTTTAACTCGATGTCATCTAATTTTAACCCGATTTAATTCAATTTTAACTCAATTCACCCAATTTCAACCCGATTTTACCAAATTGTAACTCGATTTCACCCAATTCACAGAATTTCAAACCGACTTCGCCCAATTTTAACTCGATTTCATCCAATTTTAACCCGATTTTGTCCAATTTTAACTCGATTTCACCAAATTTCAAATCGACTTCACCCAATTTTAACCCGGTTTCACCCAATTCTAACTCGATTTCACCCAATTCTAACTTGATTTCACCCAATTCTAATTCGATTTCACTCAATTTTAACCTGATTTCATCCAATTTTAACTCAATTTCAACTCGATTTCACCAATTTTATCTCAATTCCACCCAATTTTAACCTTATTTCACCCTCTTTTAACTCAATTTCACTTAACTCTAACCTAATTTCACTCATTTTTTTACTATATTTCACCCAATTTCACTGAATTTCAAAATGATTTCACATAAGTTTACCTCGATTTCGCCTAATTTTAACATGATTTCATTCAATATTAATTCAATTTCACCCAATTTCATCGAATTTAAACCCGATTTCAACCAATTTTAATCCAAAATTGAGTTATTTGGAAGAAATCGAGTTAAAATTGGGTGAAATCGAGTTAAAATTGGGTGGAATCGGTTTGAAATTCGGTGAAATCGAGTTGAAAAAGGGTGAAAATTGGGTCACCAATTTGGGTGAAATTGAGTTGAAATTGGGTGAAATCGAGTTGAATTGCGTGGAATCGGTTTGAAATTAGGTGAAACTGAGTTAAATTTGGGTGAAATCGAGTGAAATCGAGTTAAATCGCGTGGAATCGGTTTGAAATTAGGTGAAATTGGGTTAAAATTGGGTGAAATCGGGTTGAAATTGTGTGAAAACAAGTTCAAATTGGATGAAATGGAGTTAAAAATGGGTGAAATGGGGTTAAAACTGGGTGAATTGAGTTGAAATTGGGTGAAATCGAGTTAAAATTTGGTGAAATCGGGTTGAAAGTGGGTGAAATTGAGTTAAAATTGTGCGAAATCAGATTAAATTGGATGAAACCGAGTTAAATTGGGTGAATTCGATTTAAAATGGGTGAAATCGGATTAAAATTTTGGTCAAAATTTGATAAAATGCGGGTTAAAATTGGGTACTCAAAATCGGGTCGAAATCAGGTTGTATTTGGGTGAAGTTGGGTCGAAATCGGGGAGTTAACGAAGTTACACAATTTTCATAACAGAGGGAGAAATCGACTGAAATTAACAAAGTTAGAGGAGAAATTGGATGGATTTTTTCGACATAAAGGGAAAATTGGATGTATAAAAAACTTAAGGGGAATTGGCGTAGAACAGAAAAGATGGAGGCTAGAGGCTTTTGTCTCTAAAACTTATTATGAAGCACACATGTAATCAGAAGGGAGACACGTATAAATGGAAAGTAAAATTGTATATTAATGATCAAATAGATATATGATGAAGATTGGTATGTATGTATACCATGGATGTGGCTCAAAATATACAAGACGGATTACTAGAGTTAGGACGAAAAATTTTTAGAATTTATTTTTTCTTATGATCCTAGAAAAATCTTCAGTGAAAACATCGATAGGTCTTCACGGGAACTAAGATAAAATGTTTGTGATTGTTTTAGGGGTGAAAATGTTGAGAATGAAGAATGCTTGACCCAGCGCCGAAATCCTTAACCCGAACAAAAGGATCATCATCTCATGATCGACCGAATGAAAACCACGGTGGCCCAAGCATATTTAAGATGAAGAATTACCAGTCTAACAACCATTTGTTCGACCCGAATAAAACTATGACTATAAAATCCTCATGGAAAACTCGATCTAACGACACTATGATTGACCCCAAAAAAACTATGGCTCTTCACATGTTGAAAAGAATTGGACCATTATTAGAGTTAAAAATGTTTATTTTTTTTAAAACTAGCTAAAAGACTCTTAGATTTGTATTCTAAATGTTATTGTGATTTATTGAACCTAACTGAAAAGTGTTTGTAACGTCATTGCATCGGAGTACTTTAATCGGGTTGAAACAAGGTTTGGAGCATTTTACATCCTCTAACAAGTTCCAAGTTTGGTTTCAATTCTTTCTTCTAACATCCTATTCTTAATAACGTTGGTCTAGGTTCATATCATTTGATATCTAAGTCTCATTCATTTTTAGACTATCTATCATTAATTTGTGTATGTCATTGATTCTATCATTGCTTGTTTGTATCCCATAATCCATCTTATATAAAAAAGAACAACGTACAAAAATAAAGAGAATATTCAAATTGTGTGTGATTTTGTGGTAGTAGTATTGTTGTGTTATTTCACTTTTAGAGTCATGTGTTTCATTTGACTTGTTGCTTAATCGCTTGTGAGTTTGAGGTTTTGAGTTCCAACTACTTCAAACAAATAAGCCAAGAAAAAGCAAGAGAGTCAATTTAAAAACACTTCGCAAAAATTGTGAGCATCCTTCATATTTTTTTTCTTTGACCATTTTCTATTCTAATGAGTTTTTGTTTTTGTAGCAATATTTCCAAATGTCAATTTCAAGTAACAATACAAACAATGATAAAAAAAGATTATTCAAAAGCCATGTCATATCAGATGCAAGTCATGATGATGGAATTTCAAATGATGTTGTGAGATGAGTTGAAAATTGTGGATCCGAGGATTAAACAAAGTGGAGAATATGGCGCGAGATGAACAACCTAGAAGAGCGCCACAAGCGACTAAAAATCTCCAACAAATTGTTTTTGAATTTGAATAGGAGGTTGAATTTGAAGAAGAAGAAGAAGAAGAAGATGAGGTTAGAGTACAACGGGCTGTAAATCTAGTAAGGCACCACATGGATGACGATATTAGCAACATAAAATTGGAGATTCTGAATTTTCTAAACCGAAAAGTGATAGTGAGGCAACTATCATCACTATTTTGATCTCAAGAAGGTGAATATAACACCATCTAAATTCAACGACTACGCTTTTGCATGGTGGGATCAACTCTTTCTTTGTCAGCATAGAAATTATGAGAAAGTCATTACCACATGGGAAGAAATGAGGGCGAAAATGGTGAAAAACTCATCATCATTTGTGAAGAACCAAACTTAGGTTATCGAATAAGGTGTAGAAGAAATTGAGTTCGAGGTCATCATCGATGTGAGGCCCAATATGTGATTAAGCGTAGATAAGGCTAACTAAGAGAAAAGAAATAAAACAGCAGGGACAGCCTCCGTACGTCGGTCGAGGAGAAGAAAGAAGAAAAAAGGAAGAGAGAAGAAGAGAAAAGAGGGAGAAAGAAGACATTGGAGAAGAATCTTCAATTTTTCATCACGTTCTTCGTGGGTGAATTCTAATCGAGATTATGGTAAATCTCTAGATAATTTGTTGTGATTATTTCCTTAATTCGAAGATTTATATTATGGAAATTGATTAATTGAATGGATCTATTATAGGGAAAAAATTATTGGTGTTGTTAGGGGTATTGATCTCACTGAGTGCGTACTATGTACATGACACATAGTACATACATGTATTGATCTCACTGAGTGCGTATTTCGTACTCAACCTATTTGTGTGTTGTCGTGGATGGACATGATATGACGAGGAGAAAGATAAATGAGGTTGAACAACAACATGAGAACTCACTGCGGACTGATGGGAGAGGCTTGCAAGAGGTCTTGAGGAGTTTTATTTTGCATTTAGTATTTATTTTATTTATTTACCGTGACTATGATCTTTACCTATTTCATTTACTATTTGGTCCGGACCACTTTTATTTTGGAATAAATCATTGATTTGGTTTTATATATGCGTTTGAGTGGTGATATATATGGCCACCTCTTGGGGGTGATGGTGGACACTCCTAGTCTCGAGGTAGTTCTGGGACGGGGTTTTACAAATTGGTATCAGAGCTCCGGTTATCGTTTTTGTATTCATTGTTTTTATGGAATTTCAAAATATTTTGCGAAATGTTTTAATAAAGTGATGAGACCGGTAGCACGCGTGTCTTTTAGTGTCAAGTAAGGGCTCTAAGCCATAGAAAGCTATATTGCTAACCGTGTTTTGTGGATAGTATCGAGGATGATGGTTAGTTGACCCTTGCCATAAGGTGGATAAAGACTCATGGATTATTATGAAAGTAAAAAAGCGGGATGTATGGAGGCATCATAAGGGAAGTCTTAAAAGAGTTACTTCTAGAAGGTCGACAATGTGATCGAAAAGAGAATTTGATGATATTATTATCACCATTGAAGACACTGATACCGTCTAATCTGATGAATCAGGGGTAAATGGAGATTTCAACTTACTTCTATGCCGCGAATCACATGAATAGTTTCAGTACTAAGATATAATATAGAAGTTTGATATCTTTCAAAAGAGGGATAAAAAAATGTTTCGACTTAGAAGGACCTTTCAATTATCAAGATGTTTATTAGAGAGATTAAGTTGGATATTATGTTTTACTATTTGGTAGGTGAAAGGATTTTCTTGTGAGATGAAATCCAAAGGAATGTCTAGAGCATTGATTTCCTTGGGTTAAGTTCAAATAACCTTTTCAGCTGAAACCTGTGTCACACAATGTGTGTAGAGTGATGGAGTTGGTGTTCCTACACTTACGCATGGCCAACACATGTTGGTATGGAATGCATCCAGAATTCAGATGAAAAGTTGAAATGATCAAGTATGAATCATTGTCCGAGATACTTTAGAAGCTCGCTTAGTAGAGGAAAGGACTCATCAATGAGGACATCTTAAAATTTTCAAATGCAAAAAAGGAAAAACAAGTCATCCAACAACTTTGAAGGAGACATAATCATATAGATTGATTCAGATTTTCAATTGTAGTTATTCAAGTGCTCATGTATCACTGTTGAAGTAAACATGTTAGACAATGCTAAAGATAAACAGATGAGTAGGATGCTTATGATGTGACATTTTAAAGATCGAATTTGTAAATGTGCTTAACAAGTAAGAGAATGAGTTATATACAAGAAAAATATAGTTAAAGTACTCGCTAAAGTGTAGGGTGATGAAATTGAGGGTATGCACCATGAGAGACTATAAAAAAATGTGTGAGACTAAGAAGCAAAAGCTCAGTTTATCATCACATTGATAATAATGAGAGGTTTATCTACTCATATGTTTTTTGGCATCGGTGTTCTACATAGTTTCGTGAAATCATCGATGTCTAATCAACTACAAATTTCGGAGATTCTATAATATGATTCAACTTTCAAGTGCGTACTCTAGAAAGTCAAAATTTAGACTCTCAATAAATGAGGTATGCGTGCTCATAAAGGAGAAGCTAAACTAGTCATCAGTGTTAATTGTAATACAATCAAGATTTTGAGTTTGATATATACATAATGTATATAAATGTGTAAAGACGAGGTTAGGATGCTTATACAAGAAGATAATGTGATTGTTGAGTTATCGAGAAAATGAGCAAGCATGAATAGTAATAGATGGCTCATGATTTGGAAAATGCGTATATGGTTCTTGAGTTAGAGAACTGGATGGCATACCTTATAGTGATAAGGTATAGATTTGTTCAAGCTATAAATGTTTTAAGTATCTATTCACGTAGTCAGAGATGAATTTGCATCAAAGAAGGTGGATTGAGTTTGTTGCAGACTACTAGATAGACATCGCATACCATCTGAAAAAAAAAATTTGTTGCAGGTATCTTGAGCCAAAAGAGAGTTGAGATATGTGAATGCAAGAGTTCAGTGATTTGATTGGTTAGATAAGTACATTGAGACAAGAGGCAGTGCAGACTGAGTACGAGAGTCTTAGGTTACAAGCCGGAAATCAGACTGGTCTATTGAGTAGAATTCGTACACCACAATTATATGATGAGAGGTTGCAGAAGATTCGTAGTAATCAGCAAGACTCGAGGTACAAGGTGTATCAGATCAGGGAAGACGGTCTGATGATGATTAGTGGTCGAGTTTGTGTACCGAAGGATCTGGGGATCATAGAAGAGATTATAAGCCAAGCTCTCTGATCTAAGCTTTTGATTCTTCCGGGATTGACGAAGATGTATCGGGATGTTCGTCAGCTTTATCAATGGCCATTGATGAAGAAGGACATCACTCGATGGGTAGCGAAATGTCCAACGTGTCAATTAATCAAAACGGAGAAACAAGTACCAAACGGGAAATTGCAAAGTCTACCGATTTCCGAATGGAAGTGGGACCATATTACCATGGATTTCGTGACGAGTCTTCCAAGGATGCCATCTGGGTGGTCATGGATCGGCTAACTAAATCGGCTTATTTCATTCCAGCAAGGATATACTGTATAAATTGTGAAGTTGCATGGGGTTCTGTCGAGCATTGTGTCAGATCGAGATGGAAGATTCACCTCACGTCTTTGGCAGGCATTTCAAAATGAGTTAGGAACTAAATTATGCATGAGCACCGCATATCATCCACATACAGACGAACAATCTAAGAGAACTATAAGGACACTTGAGGTTCTATTACGAGCATGTGCGTTGGGAGAGTTATTTACCGCTTGTCGATTTTGCATACAATAATAGCTATCATGCTAGCATTATATTGCCACCATATGAAGCATTATATGGGCGACTATGTCGTACACCCTTGTGCTGGACAGAAGTGAGGGAGATATCTATCTTTGGAGTAGAGATTGTCGAGGAGACCATGGAAAGATAAGAATTGTTAAGATAAAAACAACGGCGGCTCAAGATTGTCAGAATAGTTTTGATGATCTAAAAAGAAAGGACGTTGAGTTTAACATCGAAGATATGATATATCTGCGGATTCAAGCGATGCGAGGGAGATCAGGTGGGACGCGAGTGAACAAGCTATCACCATGGTTCACGGGTCCGTTTAAAGTGATTGAGTGAATTAGAGTAGTGGGCTATCGATTGGAGCTTCCCTCATCATTAGAGGGATTACAAGATGTTTTTCATGTATCGTTGTTGAATAATGTTTATCAATATAAGAGAAGATACTTGTAAATCCACCAGAAACCTTGAGGAAAGACTTAACATATAAAGAACGTCCAATACACATTATGGATCACCAAGTGAAACAGTTGAGGCGTAAGAAAATTCCAAATGGTAAAAGTTATGTGGGAACATCATGACGTGGATGGAGCAACATGAGAATTAGATGAGAATATGAGACATGAGTATCCCGAGTTGATTGAAGATGAGTTGTATGATTCTTATATCCACTGAATACAAATGTTACCGTAAGAATCAGAGATACAGAATTCGAAGACGAATTCCTTTGTAGTGGGGGAGAATTGTGTGGCCCAATAAACGCAAGGACTAGGGTAATTATATATATATATGTATGATTAAGTGTAGATTAGGCTAATTAGAAGAAAAAAACAAAAGAGTAGGGACATCCTCTGTACGTCGATTAAGGAGAAGAAAAGAAGAAAAAAAAGAAGAGAGAAGAAAAGAGAAGAAGAGAAAAGAGGGAGAAAGAAGAAATTGGAGAAGAATCTTCAATTTTTCATCACGTTCTTCGTGGGTGAATTTTAATCAAGATTGTGGTAAATCTCTAGATAATTTGTTGTGACTATTTCCTTAATTCGAAGATTTATATTATAAAAATTGATTAATTGAATGGATCTATAATATAGAAAAATTGATTGGTGTTGTTAGTGATATTATCAATAATCGTCATGCTATCGGAGAAAGCTAAGGTGATGATTTTCTTCATCCTAATTTTGAATTTGTGGTTGATTTATAGAAGATATTATACTTTTAAAACGAGACATGATCACGATAGGATTTAAAGGATCATAATGGAAAAAGTGAGACGTTACAAGTAAAATTGGATTAAACCCTAGATTTGTCGTATGAAAATTGATGATTGTAGATTTTGTAAACAAAAGAAGATTCAGCGGAAGAAAATTTAGAATGATTGAGAGCGAGCAGAAAATCAAGAGATTTAGAGAGAATAAGATTAACTCTTCTCTTATGATTTTCTTAAGATACAAAGGTACATATTTATACAACACTCCTAACACTAGAAAAGTGAAAAACACAAGTACAAATGCAAATCACAAGTGTAAATGTATCATGCATGAGCAAGAATGGTCAAAAAGGCATAGGAGAGCGCGGAGCAAGAACGCGGAACGAGACGCAACAGAATGGGGCACAGAGCGGGAGCAGGATGTGGAACCGGATGCCAAGAAAGCAGAGCGGGACGTTGAGCGGGACACCAAGAAAGCGAGACGCGGCCGATTTTCTTCATATACTTAACATTCCCCCTCAATCTTAGGCGTTCAAAAGCAACATAAGTAGAGCCTCATTAAAACCTTTTCGGAAAAACCCAATCAGAACAAAAACCCGACAAAGGAAAAAGAGTACAACAGCTTATGAGATCGAGGGATGATCGACTAAGCTTGAATGCGATGCCTTAGTACTGAAGATATCAACGAGGCTGATACAATAATTGAGATATTTGCAAAATTTTCACTTGTGGCTTTGGTGAAGACATCGGCCAACTGATCTGAGCTTCTTGTGTATGTGAATTCAATGACACCATCTTTGAGCTTCTCTTGAACAAAATGACAGTTAACTTCAATATGTTTTGTTCTTTCATGGAACACCGCCTGATTGTCGCAATGAAGCACCATGGTCCGCGAGGGTGTGAGGCCAAGATATTTGAGGAGAACCCAGATCCATATAAGCTCACATGTTGTATTTTAGCTCAGTACTCGGCCTCAGTGCTGGAATGAGAGACCACTGATTGCTTTATATTTTTCCAAGTGACGAGATTCCCCTCACAAAGGTATAAAACCCCATCATTGATTTTCGATTTTTGCGGTCACCGGCCCAATCCACGTCACAATATCCAATTAGACTATTATTATTGTTTTTACTCATTAGTATACCTTTTCCTGGAGTGTTCTTGATGTATCAGAGGATTCGGTCCCTCATTTTCCAATGTTGTTTCCGGAGCATGCATATGCTGGCTGACCTGATTCACAGCGTAACATAAGTGAGGTCTTGTTATCGTGAGGTATATTAGCATACCGACAAGGCATCTGTATTGTTCCATATCATGAAATGGTTTCTCCTCATGCAAGTATTTGAATTTTTCTTCGATGGGGGTCTTCGCCGGCTTAGATCCGAGTTCACCTGTTTCATTCAAAAAAATCTAAAGCTATTTTCATTAATAAAGAAATAAATTATCATTAGATCTATTTACTTCAATTTCAATAAAGTACTTAAGTTCACCTAGATCCTTTATTTCAAAAGTTTCTTTTAGAAAACATTTAACACTTTCTATTCCTTTATTATCATCACATGTTATGATTATATCATCAACATAAACTAAGAGAACGATGATACCGGATTTGTTTCGAATGATGAACATGGAATGATCAGCCTCACTCCTCCTAAAACCATACTTTCGAAAAACTTAAGCCTAGTGTACCAAGTTCCTGGGGATTGTTTAAGTCCATAGAGAGTGCCCTTTATTTTGCATACGATTCCTTTTTCGGTTTGGACGCACGGGGGAGATTTCATATAGATATCTTCCTTTATTTCCCCTTGAAGGAAAGCTTTTTTAGCATCCATCTGCCACAAACTCCAATTAAGATTAATAGCAACAAAAAACATAATGCAAACAGAATGAAGTTTAGCAATAGGGGTAAAAGTCTCTGTATAATTTTACCCATACTTTTGATTATACCCTTGCGCTACAAGGCGAGCTCACCATTACTCTTATATTTGATTTTGTATACCCATTTGCCTCCTATGGGCTTCTTTCTTTAGTAAGCGGGACAAGGTCCCATGTTTTATTCTTTTCTAAGGCTTCTAGCTCCTCGGCCATGGCTTCCTTCAATTCTGGCTTCCCTTCAGCTTCTTTATAGGTTTGTGGGTCGATATCCCTGTCAATTTTACTAAGAAAAGCTTTGTGATTGGTAGAGATAAATGCTAAAGAGCAAAAGTTTTGAATAGGGTGTTTGGTTGCCACGCCATTGAAATGGGGTGTTTGGTTGCCGCACCATTGAATAGGATTTTGAATCCAATCCAAGATTAGTTGCCTTATTCTAGTGCTTCTCCGATGCACTATCTCATTTAGAACCCTTCCTTCGACTTCATCGATGTCATGATCCTCATTTTGATTATGATCATGGCTTTGTTCTTCGCTCTCATAATTTGAGGCCCTAGTTTCATTCTCATGATTTTTTTAGAAGGTATGTTCTCATCATGGCTTTCTTATTCTTCATTTTCTGGATTATTTTTGTCTTCATGACGCCCTTGTACACTTGGCAGGGGACCTATTTCATTGTTAGTTTTCCAAATTTAATTTACTAAGTTTTAAAGGACAAACCTATATCATTTGGTTCCGAGATTCTTTAATCTCTTCCCAGGTGATCATATCATGAAAGCTCTTGTCTTCGAGGAACATAACATCTCAAGGCACCATTAAATGTTAAGATTTTGGATCGAAACACTTATACCCTTTTTTATTTACTGAATACCCGATGAACATGGGTTTAGTGCTCCTTGTTTCCAACTAGTTTCGCGGTGAGTCAGGAACAAGAACAAAACACACACAACCGAAAAAGTTTTAAATGCTCAAGTTCAGGTTTTATAGAGTTTAATACCTCATAAGGTGATTTTTCCATTAGAAACTTTGTTGGAATTCTATTAATGATGTGATATGCGGTCATGACTGCAGCGGACCAAAACTTTTGAGGAACATCTCGATCGAACATGATAGTTCTCGAGAATTCCATTAGGTGTCTGTTCTTCCTTTCTGTCACTCCGTTTTGTTGCGGAGTATAGGGACCCGAGGTTTGGTGTGTAATGCCTTGTTTTTCAAGGTACCTGCGAAACTAAAAACTAGTATACTCTCCACCATTGTCAGTCCTTAGACATTTTATTTTAGCATCATATTGAGTTAAAACATGCTTATGAAACTTTACAAACACATCATAAATACAAATCTTAGATGAGAGAGTATAAAGCCATGTAAACTTTTATTTTTCATTGATGAAGGTTACAAAATATTTCTTTTGATCACGAGAAACATATGGAGCTGTCCAAACATCTGAATGGATCAGCTCAAAACAGTTTTTATAAACCAAAACGGAGTTTTGAAAAACTTGTTTTACGTGCTTTTCTAAGATGCAAGCTTCACAAGCTCTATGTTTATCTTTAAGATCAGAAACAATGATACTTAGAACTTTGCTATGAGGGTGTCCAAGTTTCGCATGCCACATAGAAACTTTATTAATATTTGAATTTGATAGAAACACGAACTCAGGATCACAAGATATAGACTCGAGAATATAAAGACCATTGATGAGCTTTCCTTTGCTGATTACTTGTTTGCTTTCAATATCCTATATCCAAAATGAGTTAGAATCGAAACTAACATAGCAATTAAGGTCTTTTGCAAGCTTTTAGACAAAGATAAGATTATTAGAAAATTTTGGAATGAAGAGACCCGTTATATCATGACCGAGAAGCTTAAGCTTCCCTGTTCCTTTAATTGGATTACTCTCCCCATTCACAATAGAAATATAAACACTATGAGGTTTTATATCTTTAAGCATGTCATGATTTTTTATCATATAATTTATAGCTCTAGAATATATTATAATATGGTTTCGAAAAATAGAGAAGGCAGAAATAACATTACCTCTCTTTTCATCAACTTTGCTCGTTTGATTTCCTACCATAATCATTTGGAAAAACCCTTCGAGGTCTGCCTTGGTGACAAACTCAGACTCAGAGGCCATATTAGCCTTACCTTAGCTGTCACGTATTATGTTTCTCAAATGGAAGTGAAAGATTCAACAACGATCCTTTGTATGATCTTTCTTTTTGTAATACTCACAAGAGAACTGCTTTTTGAAAGGCTTGATAGTAGTGGCTTGCCTAGAGGTGCTTTTGGAGACATTAGCTTCCTCGGTCATTCTTTTAAAGAGACGGTTTCCGCCTTCCTTTCTTTTAATCATCATACAAACTTCGTTAAACGAAGGAAACTCGTTTGGCGAAGTATGTGATGACTAAGATCGTTGTATTTGTTGTCGAGGGAGAATAAAAGGCAAAAGAATTACTCCTGGTTTACTCTCTGAGCTATTTCCACATGATCCGCAGTATAAGGCCTTAGAGAATCGAGTTCTGACCATAATTCCTCAAAATCACCCCAAGCCTGGTTAAAAGGCTTTCCCTCTCGCCTTAGATTATTAAGAGCTTTCTTTACTTTATACACACGGTTAAGATTGGATTCATGCTAAAAACTTGTTTCAGCTTGTCCCGAAGCTCCTTAAGAGACTCTATGTGCCCATATGTACGAAGTATATGAGATTTGAGAGAATTTTGTAAAACAACCAAGGCAGTGAGCTTATTTTGTTCCCATTTTTCTGATCCGACACTTGAATTGACCGGTTTTACATCCGATCCGGTCATGAAATCCCAAAGACCTTGCATGCCAAGATTACCCTTAACAATCTTCATCCATATGGAATAATTGTTTCCATTGAACGAGATTGAGATGATTTTGCTCGAGTCCATGAGGAGAGATCAGAGAAAACAAAGAGAAACTAAAATAAATAGAGATTGAACAGGTTTGACCAAAAACAAATTTTGAAAGAGATTAGATTTCAAAAGGAACAAAATCGATCAAAGATTTTCCGAGATTCAATCATCGCTCTGATACCATATAGATTTTGTAAACAAAAGAAGATTCAGCGGAAGCACATTTAGAATGATTGAGAACGAGCGAAAGATCGAAATATTTAGAGAGATTAACTATTCTCTTATGATTTGCTTAAGATACAAAGGTACATATTCATAAAACAATCCTAACACTAGAAAAGAGAAAAACACAAGTACAAATGCAAAGCACACGTTTAGATGTATCATGCATGAGCTGGAGCATTCAACAAGGCATAGGAGAGCGCGGAGCTCATAAGTTGGCTTTGACCGGCTAGAACAGGACGCAAAACTAGACAGGATGCAGAGTGGGAGTGGGATATGGAACGAGAACCAAGAGAGCGGGAAGTGACCAATTTTCTTCATATACTTAACAATGACAAGTATATGAGTTGGGGTCGGAGAACGTCAATATTTTGGTTCGTTGTTGAAGCGAGTGAACATCTTGTTAGTGTGGTCGATTGAGTGATTTCACACTCAAACCTTCGGAAGAAGGCGTGTGCGAGAGTGTCGATAAGAAATGCCACGTAAGGAGAATCTAGTCGACGATGTTAGTATTGCGATACTTGGATCTGGGCCAGCGTCATACCGTGTTAGATTGTGATAACCTTTTGAGCGACGAAACAGCGTATTAGTCAGATCAGTGGATCTGCCAGCGTCGTACCGTTTTAGGGTTGTGACAAACTTTCGAGCGACGGATCGCTGTTTGTACTGATGGCTGGGTACGTTATGGTCCTCTGGACTTTGCGAGCGTGAATAGCCAAAAGATCTCTTACCATCAAAGAATGAGTTTTATACTTAGAACCCGTAGCTTCCACCAATACAAAATATATAAATTACCAATATCTTCTTCAAATTCTTCTGACAAATATTTTTTCAATTCTGATTTCACAACCCCTACTCCTTGATTTTTACATTTCAAATAATCTTGAAGGAACCAATAAAAAGTTTTTAAATTATATTTGTAGTCATCCAAATTTTAAGTATAGTAACTATTTGTTTATATATTTTATATTTGATCTTAAAATAAAATTAATAATGTTTTTATTTATAATTTGATCCTTAAAATTAATTTTATTATATATATCTGTATATTTAATATATTAAGTATTTAATACTTACGGATACAAATAATTCATTATAAAAAAACTCGCACTTTTCCAACGGACGGGGCAACGGATCCGTCTGTTGGAAACACTTACCAACGGATTTTAACGGATTTGGTGAAATTTTCAACGGGAAAAACTCCGTTGCAATCCATTACAAATTCTAACGGAATTGTAATGGATATTATCCGTTGCAATATCCGTTGAAATCCGTCGCGATTTTTAACAGAGTGTAACGGATTACTTCCGTTGGCCTTGTCCGTTGGAAGGTTCGTTAGAAATCGGGAAAAAGGATTCCAACGGGTGTCCGTTGCACGGTCTAACGGATGCCCGTTAGAGATAGTAACGGATGGCCATTGATATTGTGAATTTCGAGGTTCAACTGTCGAATTAAATTACCGCGCAGGAGCAACGGGCATCCGTTGCTATTTCCAACGGATGTCCGTTGGAATATTTGCTATTTATATCGGAACCTAGGGTTACCCCAAATCATCAAATACAATCATCTTAATATCTATTGTTGAATCCAAAATAACTTTTATGAACTGTTTCACCGCCGGGATCGGGAAAAGGATTCCCGATGGTGTTACAGTTTATAAAGGTTGTTTTGAATTCGATAATAGATATAAAGATTTCGATTGTAATGCTAGAGTTATCTCAAATATCTTAATGTCTAATGTCGAACCTAACACCGCCTTCTGAAACTGTTTCATCGCCGGAACCGGGAAAAGAAATCCAGACGGTGATTCAGTTTAAGAGGGGGTTTTTTGGTTCGATAATAGACGTAAAGATGCCGAATGTAAACCTAGAGTTACCTCAAATCATCAATAAAAATATCTCAATGTCTAATGTCAAACCCAAAACACCCTTCTGAAACTGTTTCACCGCCGGAACCGGGAAACGGAATCCAGACGGTGATTCAGTTTAAGAGGGGTGTTTTAGTTCGATAATAGACGTAAAGATGCCGAGTGTAAACCTAGAGGTACCTCAAATCATAGGTTCGACAAATATCTCAATGTCGAACCTAAAACACCTTTCTGAAACTGTTTCACCGCCGAAACCGGGAATTGGAATCCAGACAGTGATTCAATTTAAGAGGGGTGTTTTTGGATCGATAATAGATTTAAAGATGTTGATTTCAGTTTTTGTTCACTATTAGACATCGAAATTAAATGAATTATAATTATGAAATTGTAATTCATATGATCTAACTATTGTAATATGAAAAAAATAATAAATTTGTAAGCATTTGCATTAGGCATTAACCCGTTGGATAAGATTTCAACGGGTATCCGTTGGAATTGGCAACGGATGACCGTTATAATTTACAACGGATGCCCGTTTAAATTGTTAATTTCGAGGCCGCCGGTTGAAACTAATTCACGTGAACCTTCTTCAACGGTCAGCCGTTGCAACTTCCAACGGATGACCGTTGGAAATGTCACTATTTAGATCACACCATAGAGTGCATCAAACCATCAATAATAAAAACATTTTCAAAAAATGTCGTTGTCTTCGAATCGAAATATATATAGATCAAGAGAGTGGATGTATTGAAGAAAAGATCCTGTAACCGAAGAGATAACACAAGAATTCTTACACGGATTGGAGAAATTCATGAGTTTTGCATCGATGCAGCCTTTGTATCAAGAACACGGGACAATGTTATGTCCATGCAAAAGATGCAAAATCATGAAGTATCGAAGTCAAGAAATATTTTGCAAACATCTTTATAAGGTGGGTTTCGTTGAAAATTACGAAATTTAGATTTTTCACGGTGAAAATTGCGGTGTTAGAGATATTGTGCACGATGCACAAGTACAACGAAATGAAGAAGTTATTTATGAACCATCGACAACCAATCCATATGTGGGCATGGTGTCAGATGCTTTTCCTATAGCTGTTAATGAACAAATGCATGAAGAGATGCCGAACATTGATGCACGTCAATTCTTCAACTTATTGGATTCAGCGAAACAAGGTTGTCGTGAAGGTCAGTCTCGTTTATCTTTATCTTCAAGATTGATGTGTATTAAAACAGACTACAATGTGGCTGAAAATTGCATGGATTCATTTTGCAAAACAATGCGAGAATATTTACCGGAAAATAATCAAGCTCCTGATACATACTATGAAACAAAGAATGTGTTAAAGGATTTGGGAATGCCACATGAGAAAATTGACATTTGTAGAAACAGTTGCATGTTATTTTGGGTAATTGATAAAGACTTGTTGGAAAGCAAGTTTTGCGGTGCAAGCAGATTTCAGCCTAAAAAACCATCTTCACTTAAATATGTACCATACAAGAAAATGTTCTATATGCCTGTTGGAAACAGGTTGAGAAGGTTATATGAATAAAAAAACCGCTGCAGCAATGAGATGGCACATAGAACACTCAACGGTCGAATGTATAATGCAACATCCATCGGATGATAAGGCTTGGAAAGATTTCAATGAAATATTTCCTGAGTTCGCGTATGAAACGAGAAATGTCTATCTTTGCTTATGCACGGATGGTTTTAGTCCCTATGGATAATCTGGAAGTCAATATTCTCTGTGGCCGGTGATTTTGTCCACGTATAATTTGCCTCCCGATATGTGTTTGAAAAGAGAGGTAATGTTTTTGACGTTGTTGATTCCAAGACCAGAACATCGGAAAAAAAGTTTCGATGTCTTTTGGCAGCCCTTAATTCATGAATTACGACAGTTGTGGAACGAAGGAATCCTTGCTTATAACGACAATACTAAGCAAAATTTCACATTGAAAGCAGTCTTGTTATGGACAATTAGCGATTTTCCTGCCTATGGAATGTTATCTGGATGGAGCACGCACGGAAGATTGGCATGTCCATATTGTTTGGAGGATACAGATGCATTTCGACTAGTACATGGTAAGAAACCATGTTGGTTTGATTGCCATAGAAGATTTCCTCCTCGTGGCCATGCTTTCTCGAAAGATTAAAAACATTTTCGGAAGAACGTGGTACAAAAAGAAGAGGCACCGTGCATGCAAACCGGAACACAAATCCTTTACGAAAGATTGAACACAATGGGTGATTTACAAGAATCGATTGAATGCGGTGGAGATCGTGGGCATCGTAAACCAAAAGGTCAAGGTGAATGGCATAACTGGTATAAACGTAGTATCTTTTGGGAACTACCATACTGGAAATCATTGATATTA
>CM071860.1:65168420-65203528 GCA_036759665.1 Gynandropsis gynandra | reverse complement strand
TTTTGAATGTGAC
This sequence comes from Gynandropsis gynandra, assembly GCA_036759665.1. Classification (NCBI taxonomy): domain Eukaryota; kingdom Viridiplantae; phylum Streptophyta; class Magnoliopsida; order Brassicales; family Cleomaceae; genus Gynandropsis; species Gynandropsis gynandra. The sequence continues at coordinate 65,203,515 of CM071860.1, read as the reverse complement.
GGGTAAAACCAAGGATAATATACAATCAAGAAAATATTTGAAGTCAATATGCCGACGACCAGAGTTGGAATTACGAGATGGAAGATCACCTGTCCCGATATTCAGATTGTCTGGTCCGGCGAAAACATCATTATTAAAATGGTTAAAAGAGGACGTTAAGTTTTCCGATGGATATGCATCGAACATTGCTCGGTGTGTGGATATTGTTGGTTCGAGGCTGATCGGATTGAAAAGTCACGATTGTCACGTTTTCATGCAGCGGCTCATTCCAATTACATTTGCTGAACTCTTACCACGGAATGTTCACGATGTGTTATGCGGAATCAGCATATTTTTTAGAGATATATGTTCGAGGAATTTAAAAGGTGATGACTTGGAAGTAATGAAAAATAATATCTCTGAAGTATTATGTGCATTGGAAAAAGTGATTCCACCTTCATTCTTCGATGTCATGGAGCATTTGCCAATATATTTACCAGATGAGGCAACACATCTATGTAAATTAATTGCATATAAGAGTATTAATTTGTTTTTTTATACGTACAGGTGAAATGTTCTGATGAAAGACTTCCTACGTGGATAAAAGATTTGGCTAATGGTCCCGCACGAAATGTCATGTGTTGGCCAATCTTGTTTACTCGCGGCTACACGTTCCATACGTACGAACACGGATAACATAGAAGCACATACAACTATGGTGTTTGTGTTAATAGTGATATAGAGGGTGATAACTTCTATGGAATTTTGCACCAAATCATACAACTGGAATATCCCGGTCTCGTTGTTTTGAAGGTGATGCTTTTTAAATGTCAGTGGTTTGACCCAACCGTAGGATACAATATGGTAAGTATGATCCATTCATCACAATAGATCAAGCAGATCAAGTATGTTACGTGCAATATCCAACAACATTGAAATGTCGAAGAGAGGAGTGGTGGGTCATAGTAAAGATAAAGCCACGAGGGATCATAAGCTCTGATGATAAAGAAGATGCATTGCAACCCGATCATCCACAGCCGATTCGCTTAATTGATACAGATCGCGAGGAGATTCTTGCGAGAAATGACATAGACGGAGAACTCATACGCGATTATGAAGACGTTGAACCGGAAGATGCTGAAGATGAAAACGGCAATGAATTCAATGAACAAGCAAAGGAAGACTCACCCATCGATGAATCTACTAAAGAAGAAATTTAAATACAATAATGTCCATTATGTGTAATAAATGTAGACGATGTGATGTAAATGAATTGTAACGTTCATAATGTGTAATCGAACAATCGAAATGATAATACAATCGAATAGTAACTAAACGATGTATTAAAACATAGAATTATCTAATACCAACGGGCATCCATTGAAAATTGGTAACGGATGCCCGTTGATACACGAATTTGCCCCCGACACTTAGAAAAATTTTCAAAGTTTTCCACATTTCCAACGACCATCCGTTGGTAATGTATACCGAATGCCCGTTAGAAATCTTCCAACGGGCATCCGTCGGTAAGTTGTAACGGACGCCCGTAAAAAATTTTCCAACGGGCGTCCGTTACACTTTTGTAACGGAGGACCGTTGGAAATATTCTAACACAACTGTTCTAACGGACATCCGTTAGAATATACCAACGGATGCCCGTTAGTCTAGGTAATGATGCCTACCCTAGTCTGCAGAGATTTCCAACGGGCATCCGTTGGAAATTCTAACGGATGCCCATTGCGAGGGGAGACGAGCCGCCATTTTAGCCGTCTGTTGCCTCGGGAACACGCATTCCCAATGGGCATCCGTTAGAATTTCCAACAGATGCCCGTTGGGAATGCAACACGTCACGTCAATTTAATCCTTTTGTTGCGATTACGTGTTTTCCAACGGGCATCCGTTGGAAATTCTAACGGATGCCCGTTGGAAATTTAGATATATATAAACCCGTTGAACGGTTCTTATTTCAACACAAATCACAAACCAAAACTCCTCTGAAATTTTGCCGATTCACCCACAAATAGGTAGTTTTCTTAGACAAATGATGAGACCGAGACGTTTCATAGGTTCGAGGGGGTTTATTGGCTGGTTCTGCGGGAGCTCCTCCCCCGCCGCCACCACCACCATATTGTCCTCCGTCACTAGAATCTACACCGCCGATATTTGATGACGATGATGATATGATAGATATCGATTCGTTGATCGATGATATCGACGGGCGTCCAACCCTTCCGATCATCGATCCAGAACATTCTCCTAGGACGTTATAGTAAAAAAAATTACTATTTTGATTTGCTTTATTATATGTTATAAATATTATCTAACTTTGGGTTGTTGATTTGCAAGTTTTCTGTTGATGATGTACTCAAACACACCAACAACCTCATCATCCAAGGGTCCTTACAGGCAGAATTGTACTATTCCTGCCAAGTTACGCTAGAAGTTGTGCGCCAGTGATGGTGGCGCACTTTTATTGTAAGTTTTTTAATTAAATTTCAAGTTTTTAGTTATATATATATATATATTATAAAACTAACAATTTTATAACTTTGTTTGCAGCGCTCATACAGATGGAAGCGAAAGGATACGTTGTGCATCTACACAGCATGGATGCGCGACATGCAGGTTTGGATGCGCCTAATCATGATCGGTGCGAAACGCAACTACTACGCCAGCAATAGCAAATCGAGATGGGCAACAGAAGTGGTCTTCAGCAAAATGATTCAGCATTGGGAGTCCGCAGATTTCAAGGCCAAGAGCGAGAAGACCAAAAAATGTCGCTATGGTGAGAAGGTTCCCAAAGATGGTCCGCATCGCCATACTTCGGGATCAAAATTCTTCCCAAAACGAAGAAAAGAATTGGTAAAATTTTCTTTATTTAAATTTTTTATTTATTTAAATATTTATCTAACTACATTTAATTTATATTATAGCTGCAACGGATAGGAAGAGAACCGACTCTTCTTGAGCTGGTATTAGAAACCCATGCCAAGAAGAAGCCAGTTGTCGGGGAAGAGGCCGACGAACCCGAACTCGTCGATCCTCGAGCGGAGCGAACCCTGAGAGCTGTGACCGAGAAGATCACACAACAATCTCAAGGTTGCGGTTCAAGCCCCGACGAACTCAGTCTTTTACAAAAGGACAAAAATTATTTAGAGGTAACAGTTTATTATTTTATTTCTCGATTATTAATAAAATAATTTGTGAAAATCTAACGTTACTTTTGTTTTTCTTGCAGTCGGTGAGACCGTATAAGAGACGTCTATATGGTATCGGGGCGCTTCAAAAGGATACCGTCGATGACGCCACGATGGTACCTCCCGTAGTGCAAGAGAGTTTTTCGCAACAATGGCGTATCCAGGGGCTCGAAGCCAAAGTTCAGCACTTGGGGAGCGTCATCGAGTTGATGAGACAAGGAAGGGGATCAACGTCGCATCCAGAACCGGGTCTCGATTTAGATGCAACGTCATCTCGCGGTGATGGCGATCACAAAGACGATATCGACCCCGCCGATTTAAGGAAATGTAATAGGGTAGATTAATGTAGTTTTAGTTTTAGTTTTTTGTGAACAATTTAATATTTTAATTAAAAACTTTTTATTTTAAAAAGTATTTTTAATTTTTAAAATTTTTTTATTTTTTTTCAAGCGTTCAAACGGATTCCCGTTGGAAAATCTAACGGGCATCCGTTGGACTCGATTTTCCCGCCAAATGTTAACTGACGTCCGTTTCCCTTTTCCGCCACTTTACAACGCACGTCCGTTGCTCTTTCTCGCCATTTTGCAACGGATGCCAGTTTGAAATCTAAATTCCCGCTCATTTTGGCCGCGTAAATAGCAACGGATGCCCGTTGGAAAGCTAAATTCCCGCTCATTTTCCCCGCGTGAATGGCAACGACCGTCCGTTGAAAGTTGTAACGGACGCCCGTTGCCCTTTTCCAACGGCCCTCCGTTTCACAATTTGCAACGGTCATCCTTACAAAGATTTCCAACGGGCGTCCGTTACCATTTTTCTAACGGAGTCTTCCGTTGAAATGTCCGTTACAATGTTACAACGGATATTATCCGTTGGAAGACCGTTGCGAATTGCAACGGATCGGAATTTTCAACGTCCGATTCCCAACGGACGGGAATCCGTTGCCATCCGTTGGAAAGAGCCCTTTCCAACGGAATTTAGGCATTTTCCAACGGATATGTCCGTTGGAAAATGCCTGTTTTTTGTAGTGATTACGAATAATTGAATATTCTATTTGTATTTGTCGAGTATCTAATTTCTAGTATTTATATTTGTATTTATTCCTTTGGATATTTGCATTTTTGGATCAAATACGGTTCGAATACGAATCGAATATGAATACTTCGAATATTTTGTCCAATCTTAATAGAAATGCTCATATTATTATTCTTATTATTATTATTATTATTAATATTAGGCTATACAGAGACTGTAGCAAATTTTGAATACATTTTGTACATATTTATATACAACCAATAATAATAAAAATAATAAACTATTATTATTATGTAATATTGTACACACATTACGTATAACTACAATTCAAACTAATAATAATAATATAATATATTAATAATAATAATAATAATAATAATATTTTTATTATTATTATATTTTATTAATCTTGATTATTATTACTATTATTATTATTAAATATTAAATTTTATTAATACTTATTATTATTATCATTATTGTTGTTGTTATTGTTAATTTTTGTTGTTATTGTTATTGTTATTTTAGTTATTATTATTACTATTATTATTATTAGTAGTATTATTAATAATTATTGATATTAGATTATATTAATGTTGATTATTATTAAATATTAAATTTAATTAATATTTATTATATTATTATTGTTGTTGTTAACATTAAATTTTATTAATATTGATTATATTATTATTATTGATATTATTATATTTTATTAATATTTAGTTGTTATTTTTGTTATTGATATTAATAATATAGATTGTATCATAAGGTGAATTATGTTATACAAAAGTATTATTATTATTATTATTATTATTATTATTATTATTATTATTCATATTTAGGTTGTACATACGTTGTATCAAATTTTGTATACATATTGTACAAATAATTATAATATTATTATTATTCTAATAAAATAATATGATTATTTTTATTAGATTTTATTAATATCGATTATTAACATTGTTATTGTAATTGATATTAATAATCTATGTTGTATTATAAAGTTGTACCACAAACGTTTGATCTTTTGTTCTTGTTTGAGATGTTGATTTAAAAAAAGAATGTATTAACAAAATAGAATGTGTGAAAATAGAATGTATTAACAAAATTAAAACTTACCCCTTAATTTGAAAAGCTGAGGAAAACCACAGACATAGGACTCCATATTTGTGTACACATGTTCTTTGTTGTAGAGTTCATCATCTGAATCCCTATACCGTTCACTCCGACAAGTTGATTGTACTTTCGTACTCCTCCTTCATCTTATGAACTATACTCCAAACGTTGTTGTAGCGATAAAAGCCCCACATATTTCCAAATATGTGGAGCCTTTATCCCAACAAAGATGTTTAGAATTCGTGTTGATGAAGGAAGCGTACGAACGTACGGTCGATTTGTCGGAGTGAACAGTATCAGGATTCAAATGATGAAATCGGTTTGATTTTCTTGTGGTAGGTATTTTTTTGTTTAGGAAGTGGTACAACGTGTGAGATACACCGTATGTACAATGTGTGGTTCTATAACGTGTCTGTTGCATAAGGCGGGGTGGCACGAAATTATCCCACAACATGGTACAACGTGCTTGTACAACCTTGGTACAATGTGTGTGTAACACGTGAAAAATTTTCAGAAAATTGGTGAAAGATGAACATTTTCATAGGAAGATGATGAAAATCTAATGATAAACTTTCTCATGTACACATACTTCTTTTTATGGCACCACATGATACTCATCCGAAGAGGATGATGAAGATGATGAGATTTCAAGATTTTGCGATAGTTTTTGATAAATTTGGAGAATTTATGAAAATTTTCGATGAAATCAGAGGGAGATGAAAAAAGGTGATTAACTCTGAAAACAATAAATAACAAAACTTCTCATTTAAGACAAAATGATATTTTTTTGTATACCGTAAAAGTATTGAGATTTGTAATCTATTTTCTATAAAGCATTTTTTTCTCGCACAATGTTCGGGATACCAAATTTAGAATCAATGGAACCATAATTTTTTTTATAGAGGTTGTCCAGTTATCCACCTTTGGAACATGATAAAGCCTTCATCTGGTTTGTAATCAATAGTGTGTCCACAACCCTACAAATCCGGAATAGTCAAAGAAGAGCCAAAGGATAAAATCTTGTTCAACATTGAAATCTCATTATTGTAACGGCAAAAGAAAATGCTTCTAGGGGAGAGAAAAGAAGACTGACTTTGACAGTTGCAAATGTCATCTTATTGGCGTATGTCCTCGTGTATCTGTTCGAGTAGACGATTCAAAAGAGAAAACCTGTGGTTATAAATATGACTTATGAACAAAAAATTTGTAATTGGTATTTTTCGTATTTTTGTTGTGAATTGATGAAGAAAAATAAAAGAAGATATATGCTAAGAGAAGGGTTTAACCCGGCGACTTGGTTGTTTATCATCCACGGCCTCCAATCATCAACAATGGAATAGTTTAGAGATCTTATCCATGCTTGAGTTCCAAGGAAAGGCACCGACAAGTCGTGGTCACCGCTGTTTTGAAAAATAATCCGTAAAAAGCTTCAAGGAATGAAAGCAATTCTCGAGAAGAAGAGAGATAATCTAACCTGAAAATCAAAGATCGATATCCTTTGATGCTATTGTTTACATGGTAAGGTATGCTGCTTGTGATGTCTTTGTCGTAAGGAATACTATTGTTGCATCTTATCCATTCTCCAATACTTCCCTGCAACATGCATTTTTTGGGATCCTCCATGCCTTAGTTTAACGTTGTTGTTTTATCATCATATCTTTGATAGAACATTTACCTTCACCACATGAAGTGCTCTCCGCACAGTCTCATCATTTGCCCAATACGAAGATAGCATATACTTGTACGTCTGGATGTGAGGGCCAAAGCAATCACATTCACATTCTTCTCTATTTTAACATAAACAAATCAAAGATCTATCACATACATAGCAATCAGAAGATGGGACCAAAAGAGTTGCATTTAGAAGTCCTCTATGATATCTTCTTGTGGTAGAATCTTGTTGAAACGGCCTCAGAGATGCCAACTCACACAACGGTGTCAAAATGAATCCCTTATCTATCCTTGAAATACACTAAAATGAACCACAAGTTTGTACATGAGGATACATTCGTTTTTGACAAATTTGTTTGTATATGTGTGTTGAACTTAAACCTTGATCTATGTTCACCTATACTAGACAAACCAAACAAAAAACATCAATGTGTATACATCATTCCGAGAGAAAATCATATAAACATCAATCTATCAAGTTAAAAAATATAACCAAACAACTGATAAAAAAATGAAACATTAGGATAGAAACCCAAATATCGATATCCATTAACTAAAACCTAAATACCCTAACTTTTCAAAAATTCCCAGCTTCCTTCTATGAAACAACTGAGATATATAAGCTAATACAATTCTGTCAAATATGGACTTGGGTCTAACTAATCCCAAAAGTTAGCTCAAGAGTTTAGGGTTGCCTAGTACCAACTGAGATATATTATCATAACATAATATATTTTGTTTGTATATGTGTGTTGAACATAAACCTCGATCTATGTTCACCTATACTACAAAAAACATCAATGTGTATACATCATTCCAAGAGGAGTCATATAACATAATAAACATCAATGTGTATATAAGCCAATACATTTCTATCAAATATAGTCTTGGGCTTCACTAATCCCAAAAATTAGCTCAAGAGTTTAGGGTTGCCTAGTACCAACTGAGATATATTATCATAACATAATACATTTTGTTTGTATATATGTGTTGAACTTAAACCTCGATCTATGTTCACCTATACTAGACAAAACAAAACAAAAAACATGAATATGTATACATCATTCCGAGAGGAAATCATATAACAAGAAACGTCAATGTGTATATAAGCTAATACATTTCTGTCAAATATGGATTTGGGACTAATTAATCCCAATAGTTAATTCAAGAGTTTAGAGTTGCCTAGTACAAACTTAGATATATTATCATGACATAATAAATTTTGTTTGTATATATGTGTTGAACTTAAACCGCGATCTATGTTCATCTATACTAGACAAAACAAAACAAAAAACATCAATGTGTATACATCATTCAGAGAGGAAACCATATAAACATCAATCTATCAAGTTAAAATATAACCAAAAAACTCATAAAAAATGAAACATTAGGATTGAAACCCAAATATCGATATTCATTCACTAAAACCAAAATACCCCTTAACTTTTCACAAATTCCCGGCTTCATTCTATGAAACAACTGAGATATATAAGCTAATAATTTCTGTCAAATATGGACTTAGGCCTAACTAATCCCAAAAGTTAGCTCAAGAGTTTAGGGTTGCCTAGTACCAACTGAGATATATTATCATAACATAATACATTTTGATTGTATATATGTGTTGAAGTTAAACCTCGATCTATGCTAACCTATACTAGACAAAACAAAACAAAAAACATCAATATGTATACATCATTCCGAGAGGAAATCATATAACACAATAAACATCAATGTGTATATCACCTAATAAATTTCTATCAAATATGGTCTTGGGACTAACTAATCCCAAAAGTTAGCTCAAGAGTTTAGGGTTGCCTACTACCAACTGAGATATATTATCATATTATAATACATTTTGTTTGTATATATGTGTTGAACTTAAACCTCGATCTATGTTCACCTATACTAGACAAAACAAAACAAAACACATCAATGTGTATACATCATTCCAAGTGGAAATCATATAACAAAAAACATCAATGTGTATATAAGCTAATACATTTCTATCAAAAATGGACTTGGGACTAACTAATCCCAAAAGTTAGCTCAAGAGTTTAGGGTTGCCTAGTACAAACTCATATATATTATCATAACATAATAAATTTTGTTTGTATATAAGTGTTGAACTTAAACCTCGATCTATGTTCACCTATACTAAACAAAACAAAACATAAAAAAATCGATGTGTATACATCATTCCGAGAGGAAATCATATAAACATCAATCTATCAAGTTAAAAATATAACCAAACAACTGATAAAAAATGAAACATTAGGATAGAAAGCCAAATATCGATATCGATTCACTAAAACCCAAATACACCTTACTTTTCACAAATTCCCGGCTTCCTTCTATGAAACAACTGAGATATATAAGCTAATACATTTCTGTCAAATATGGACTTGGACCTAACTAATCCCAAAAATTAGCTCAAGAGTTTAGGGTTGCCTAATACCCACTGAGATATATTATCATAGCATAGTACATTTCACCAAAACAATTACCCAGAATGAACCCTATGAACTATAACAAACCTATGGATTATTTACAATAGAAATGCAATCTGAAAAAACCCTTCTAACGCCTTACTAATTGTATCATATTCCAATACGAAAGAACAGATTTTATCTTATATAATCTTTGTTATTTAAAACGCTAGGAACATACCTCATTGTACTCTTGAAGGAGTTTCAAGCATTCCAAGTTACTAGGATCGACCTTGTAGTAATTTCCTCTGCAGCTTCTCTTCAAAGACTATAAAAGAATAGTTTTGACAGATTCCATACCTATGTTATTGGTGGAAGAAAGAAGATCATGGTGTCATTCTGTACCTCATAGAGCTCATCTGAGATCAATCCCATTCCATGAGCATATGAAATTTTGTAGTTTCGGTCAGTATTATTATCTGTAATCGGATTACCGAGAATATATCCCTATAGATAATTGTAAGAAGAAAATAAAAACATCTTAGTTATTGAACATATTCATCTAGAGATATGCATGTAAGCATAAAAAATCAACCAAATTGATATTGATGAACCTGGATATTTATTAAAGGTCCAAAGCCTTGTTCATTTCCTGCGATTTCGTTATGTTATGTTGTTCCAAAGTGAAAAATATTACAATCAAACAAAAGAGACCATAGAAACGAAAAGTCCAAAGCCAAAATCTATATACCTTTTGAGATCTCTTGTACAATAGCGGGAACGACCATACCCGAGTATGAATCTCCTCCGATATACAAAGGATTAGGGATGAATTCTGGATGATCCATTAGCCACTTCAAGGGAATAAACATAGCAAAATTATTACAATTTTCTGGTGAGCTTATCAAATATATTGGATCTAACTAAATTCAAAAGTTTAGGATTGTCAATTATATATATATATATATATAGATATATATGAATCCATACTTTTTAACCAATGTAGTACAACACAAACTAACAAAATTCTAATGTGATATTAGTGTAAGGTTTATAGAGTTTTAATTCAAAACTCTGAAGTCAAATTTTCTGATGTACCCTATTCAAACGGAATCTCAGATAATGATAATGAATAGATGACCTATATATGTGATAAACCAGATTGATATGTATGTAGTATTGGAACCTTCTTTTTGTGAACTTATAAAGAAAATATGTGATTAAATGTTGTAAGGTGGAATAACATTAGAATGGATGACCTATTGGGAAATCTCGACTTTCCCACTTTGTAAAGTTAAGATGAGCACTTAGGATTAAAAAAAGAAATGGGAGCACAAGAGTACAATTCTCGAAGTGAAGATTCTTCTACTATATAGAATAATAGTATGATTACAAAACTGACTCACACTCGGTGGCTCACTCAAGCTTGAGGATGGACTCTTCCCAAGCTTCTTCTCTTCTCGCACAAAGAGACTCTCTTAAGTTTTCTCACTCTATATGGCTTCTCTCTTGATCCTTGAGTTTTTGGATTCAAACTTGAGGATGGAATCTTTCCAAACTTCTTCTCTTCTCTCAGAAAAAGGGTCTCTTAAGTTTTCTCTAAGTGGCTTCTCTCTTGATCCTTACATCTTAGGATGATTCGAAATGGATGTCACTACCCCTATTTATACTACTCCACCTCCAAATGAATGGTGAAGATTATTTGCATCCAATGGTGGAGATTGATTCTATAGAACTCTTCACATTCTCTAGGAATCTTTACACCCTTTCACCACCTTCTTCATTCTTCTGTACTCTTCCGTAAGGTTCCAGAAGATTCAACACATCTCTAGAATATTCTAGAGGGTTCCACACTTTCCTACACATTTCTAGAGAGTTCTACAATTCTCTAGAATTCTCCGCAACGCTGTAGAGACTTTTACATTTCTTTAGAAATCTATAGAAAATAACTCTCCAATTAAGGATGGATCCCAACATGACCTACCGAAAAATACTCGTACATATGTAAGTGAAACCAAAATACACGAGAAATGATTTGTGGTGTATGTAGATTTTATATCTTCCAATGCGAGATTGCTAATAAATACATTTATGAATTACCCCAAAACTCATTATATACCTTTTGAACAAATTTGTAGACCTGTTTGGTTTGTCTGATGTCACTAGGCTTGTTAGAAAGCGTAGTTCTTGAGTAGGAGAAACCAGTTCCAACAGGTTGGTCCAAAAATATAATGCTAGCAACCTAATCACAATCAACTCAAATTAATCATATTTTTTTAAAAAAAAATTAGTATTCGTTTGTAAAGAAAAGCCTTCAAGATCCTTCTCTCACTTTAGTCCAAGAATATGATGTAGAGACCAAAGAAGGCACACCTCCACTGTAATTTTCAACCTTAAAACTCATAGGACCTAGCTTCCATTGAAGAGAAATGGGTCAATGAATGAATTGAGTCGGTCAAAAACTTACTAATGTTTGGATCTTTAGAATACCGATTTCGTAAGCTAAGCCACTTAATGAAGTACAACCAGGTCCTCCACTTAACCAAACCATTAGAGGGTCTTCTTCTGGGCTTCTCTCTGACTTTATGAAATAGTAGAAAAACTGCACTTCCTCTGTCTCACCAACACCAACACCAACATATCTACACCAATAACGTACGTGATTTTTTTAAACTATGAATCACTGATCTTAATCAAGATTAAGAGGTAACCCATCATGGAAAGCTAACCCTGTTTCAAGCTCGAAAGGCAGAGGACCCTCGAAACCAGGAAGAAACATAACGACCGAACCCGAATCAACATCATGGCAAACGAAAATAAACAGAATTAAATAAAAAACAGGGTAAATATATGTTTTTTCCATTATTTTAGTTGAATTTCAGACGAGGAATGCTCTTTGTGTTGCAGAACAGAGGATGTTACGGAATACAAAGGGTCCGGTTCCGTGTGCTATTTATGCAATTTCCCTTATACGTCTTTAATTTTTTTTATTTATTTTAGGCTAAAAGTGCTATTTACTAAGGTTTGTCTACTTTGTCTATTTCCCCCTCATATTTTGCACTCATCCTATTTCCGCCTCATATTTCGACCAACATCTTATTCTCCCATCATGTTTAAAAATCCTACCTATATCTCCATCCGTTTAAACTCCGTTAAATATTACAATTTTGACTCGGTTTAGAGTCAATTTTGACCCGGTTTAGACCTAATTTTGACCCGGTTAAGGATTAATTTTGACTAAAATTTTGGTCCAATTTTGACCCGGTTTAGACTCAATTTTGACCATAATTTGGGTTCAGTTTTGATTTTTATCCAAATCCAATCCGAATCAATATGAAATTCAACAAAAATTAAACCGAAATTTAAATAAAATATGATTCTTATCGATTTGTTCGATTTTTAACCCGAAATTAGTATGATTTTTACTCAAATTGTGTACAATTTGACCCAATTTTATTTTTATACTATTCAAAACTTGAATCAATATGAAATTCAACAAAATTAAACCGAAATTTAAACAAAAATTGATTCTTGTAGGTTTGTTCGATTTTTAACCCGAAATTAGTATTATTTTTACTCAAATTGTGTACAATTTGACCCGATTTTGATTTTCATTCCATTAAAACTCAAATCAATATGAAATTCAAAAAATTAAACCGAAATTTAACCAAAAATCGATTATTATCGAATTGTTCGATTTTTAACACGAAATTAGTATTATTTTTACTCGAATTATATACAATTTGACCCAATGTTGATTTTCATACCATTAAAAACTTGAATCAATATGAAATTCAACAAAATTAAATCGAAATTTAAACAAAAATCGATTCTTATCGGTTTGTTCGATTTTAACCCGAAATTAGTATTATTTTTACTCGAATTGTGTATATTTTGATCCAATTTTGATTCATATCATTAAAAACTCAAATCAATTTGAAATTCAAAAAAATTAAACCGAAATTTAAATAAAAATCGATTCTTATAGGTTTGTTCGATTTTTAATCCGAAATTAGTATTATTTTTACTCGAATTGTATATAATTTGATCTAATTTTACTATTTCGGTGTAATTGCGTTAAGAATCGATTTTTCTTTAATTAAAGTTTAGATCGGTTAAAGTTTCATATTGATTCGAATTTTAATCGGGTAAAAATTAAAATTGGGTCCAAATTTTGGTTAAAATTGGTTTCAAATTATGATCATAATTAATTATAAACCAAGTCAAATTGGACCTAAATCCTAGTCAAAATTAAGCCTAAACCGGATCAAAATTGAGTCTAAATCGTGTCAAAATTGAGTCTAAATCGGGTGAAAATTGAGTATAAACCGGATCTAAATTAATTTCGGGTCGGGTTAGATCGAAATTGGATAAAACCCGGTTAAAATTGAAAGATTTAACAAAATTTTAAACGGAGGGGTTATTGACTGAATTTTTAAACATAAGAGGGAATAGGATGTTGACTGAAACATAAGGGGAATAGGATGAGTGCGAAATATGAGGGGAATAGACAAAGTAGGTAAACATGAGGGAGAAATAGGAGTTTGTTCCTTTATTTTAACTTATAAATTTTGTGACTTTTAATATTTGTCAATTCATCACGATTACGAATTCACGATCTTAAAATAGTAAATTTGATTAGGAAAAATAGAGTTTTAGATTATTTAAGATTCGTGCAGATTTAGAGCTATGGAGTAATATTTTACATTACTCGACGTAGAAGTTGGTTATAATTTTAAATTTATCATACTAAACTTCAAATCTATATCAAACTGATCGAATAATGATAGTAATATAAAATCGTTCGATCTTCGTCGCATTATTAAAACTACGTAAAATCGTGTTTTTTTTTATTTTAAATCTTATAATTTGCATTACAGGTTATCGAGATTATCCACTAAGATTGGGTAGTTTTTATTCCTAGTGTTAGAGTTAAACGGATGAATAAATTATATAAACTATCAATTTTATCCAATAATTGAATTTTTGTTTTGAAGAAGAAGTCATATTAATTATTTTATATTAAAATGATGTAAAAAGTATACATTTTCGGAGGAGTGAGAATGAAAAAAATAGAGAAACCGATTTCTAGACATTTTGATCCATTAATTATTGACGACGAAGAAAAATCTTGATATAGATATTAATGGATGTTTCATAATATTAAAATTCAATTTCAATATCTAAAATTCGTATCAAGAACAATAGATTCAATTTATATATTATTTGTGAAATGAAACTGTTGCTCTGCTAATCGGGTGCGGAAGCGTGTTTTAACAATCCAGATTGAAGATATAGTCAAGTTCGGATTAGTTTTTTTGGGGTTTCAACGAATTACAGATTTAGAAACAATTTCGATAATACATGTTACGTTAAATGTTGTGATTGTCGAATGTAAGACTTGATAGTGCAAGCCATCTATTCATATCCACGTCAAGATTGGATATGCATTCAACGATTGGAGCGGAATTTTACGATGAATGAAAACGGTTTCGTTCTTCGATTTTCTCTCTGACAGTTATTAGGATTTTGTTTTGATTTTAGATTATGAAATCTGATTAATAAAAACCTATTTTTCGTATCTTAAATACTTATTAAACCTTTTAATAATTACACTTAAACCCAAGACTATTTAAATATTACATAACAGGCATCATACTTTCAATCTCCCACTTGCTTTTACGTAATATCTCAAATAGTCGAAGTATATGTATCTTCATACACATACTTGCACGTACATTTTATGTACTAACCCCAAAAGAAAAACAAATACAATTATATTCTTCGGTGCTAGCGGATGAATATAATTGCATTCCACACTGATTGTCTAACAATCACAAGTAGATACCGAGACACTCGTATGCGTGTGACCTTGTAGGTTCATCACTAAACCGGTAGCCAATTAGTCTCCAATAATTAACTAATCGAGGTTGGCGTCTAGCAACACTCCCCAATGACTAGATAGCGTGAAGCAGTACTCTTACTCATTTGAGTAACAATCTTACCCAAAACAAACCACAATGAAGTTGACGTTAGTATTTCCTTCCATCTTCACTGCTTCGGATGCATCATAGGCATGGTCATAACTGTCAGCCTTACGGATCATCAACTATGTTTCGTGTCAATCACAATTGACTGATGAATGAACCTAAGAAACACCTTTCTTCATTCATTCAATGCACTCTGGCCAGAGATTCATACAGTCATTGTGATTATTGATAACATAGAGCTCAAACTCTTACTAAGAGTTGACGATCTCATCTTGATCAGTACTACGCAAATATCTAATTATTCTCAATATCTATTGAGCTAGTACTATAAGATACTAGGTGTCCAGAATCAAAGAATAATAGATAGGATGCTGGTTACTATGCTGATCTCAGATCTAAGGAAAAACTAACTATCAAACTATCTAGAGAAATCTTAATGACAGTTTATTGGTTATTTAATCATTAAGCATTTCTCCCTTTAGGTCAGTCCAGTGATCACATCATCATGTATATCACCCACATATGTGATTCAATATAAGAGATCTACTGATTTCTATCAACATAGAAACTTATCACATACATGTTGTTCTTTCTAGATCACTATAGTCCGAGTAGTGATCCTACGAACAAGAACAATTCAGATTAAATCATACCAAAAACTTGACTCTGTTTATTATGATGTCTATCATAATGTCAAGTTTCCGATTTAATCTTGGACTCTATCATACAACTATGAAACTCATCATATGAAAAATAATGCCATATATTATAAAAATAAAATCGATGTCTGAAATACAACTCGCTACATGTCTATTAACTAATGCCAGCTAGTCATCTCTCTCAATCTGATCCTCAGCTTATGCTTATCAATCTCCTTTGACCCAAGCGCCTTCGTAAAAAGATCTGCTGTATTTTCCTTTCCATCCACCTTCTGGATTTGCACGTCCTCACGCGCGTTATGATCTCCGTATCAGGTGAAACTTCTGCAGAACATGTTTCGATTTCTGATGAGACATTGGTTCCTTCGTCTGAGCAATAGCTCCGGTGTTATCACACAATAAAGGAACGACTTACTTTATCGAAGGTAACACACCAAGTTTATCTATGAATTTTCTCATCCAAACCACTTCCTTAGCTGCTTCGCAAGTTGCTATACATTCTGCTTTAGTCACCGAATTTGCTATAGTAGCATGCTTGGAACTTTTCTAACTCATTGCGCCTCCATTCAGACAAAATACATAGCCTTAAATGGACCGATTGTCATCCTTGTTTGTCGAGAAACTCGCATCAGTGAATCTTTCTAACTCCAAGTTAGAACCACCATAAATGAGGAACTGGTCCTTAGTCCTTCGTAACTAATTAAGGATGTTCTTAACAACCTTCCAGTGTTCCTCACCAGGATCTACCTGATATCTACTCACTACACTTAGTGTGTAGGCTACATCAGGCCTAGTACACGTCATGGAGTACATGATGGCTCTCACTATGCTAGCGTAGGGAAGCCGACTCATGCTTTCTCTTTCTTCTGGGGTCTTAGGACAATCCTCCCTAGAAAGAGAAATTCCAGTGCATATCAGTAGATAGCTCTTCTTAGAAATTTCCATGTTGTATCCTTTCACGATACTACCAATATACTGGGATTGTGACAATCCAAGCAACCTCTTCGATCTATCCCTATAGACCTTTATTCCTAGAATACAGGCTACTTCTCCTAGATCCTTCATGGAGAACTGATCAGACAACCATGAATTCGTCTCTTGCAACGTCGGAATGTCATTCCCTATGAGCAATATATCATCCACATAAAGCACAAGAACGCTTATTTGACATCTCATGTCCATGAGCTTGTGTTGGTTCGTCGGGTTCTTGAATCTCGTCAAGAACTACTTCTTCACCATGAATTCCTTCCTCAAGGAATTCCCTTTCAAGAAACGTTGCCGTCCTAGCCACAAACACTTTGTGCTTAGACGGGTAGTAGAAATAATATCCCATAGTTTCCTTGGGATAACCTATGAACCTACACCTGTCAGACAAGTCATCTAGCTTGTCTGGCTGCAGTCTCTTAACGATGGCCGAACAATCCCAAACCTTGATGTGTCTCAGGTTTGGTTTCCGTCCCTTTCCTACCTCATATGGAGTCTTAGAGAATGCGTAAGTGGGAACCTTGTTTAAGATATAAGCAACTACTTCTAAAGCATAACTCCACAAGTTTATTGGAAGATCTGTGAACCCCATCATGGATCGGACCATATCTAATAACGTCCGTTTTCTCCTTTCGGACACACCATTATGCTGTAGTGTTCCAGGAGAAGTCCACTGAGAAAAAATCCCATTCTGCCTTAGATAATCGATAAATTCATGACTAAGATATTCACCACCCCGATCAGATCTCAACACCTTGATACTCTTTCCGGTTTATTTCTCCACTTCACTGCGGAATCTCTTGAACATTTCAAAATATTCGGACTTGTGTTTCATTAAGAACACAAATCCATACCTTGACATATTATTAGTGAACATGATGAAATATGAATATCCACCCTGGTCTGAACTCTCATCGGTCTACATACATCAGTATGTATGAGTCCTAGGAGTCCTGTAGCTCTCTTTCCGGTTCCACTAAACTGAGATTGGTCATCTTACCAAGGAGATATGACTCACAAATTGCATAAATTCATAATCAAAATAACCTAGAAGACCATCTTTATGTAGCCTATTTATCCTCCTCTCACCGGTTCTATGCTCGTGTTGTTTATGGAGTTCGCCACTCATTGACGCTAGGATAAGACACTTCATAGTGATGCACTTTTTCTCGTACTTGGTGTATTCACTGAAAGTCTCGTCATTCGCTGGGTCTGGTACTGGAGGAGCTGGTTTGTCGATTACATCGATCAGCTTCTCGTGTGTTAGCACCAAGTGCAAATTGCCTTGCCACTCATCGAAGTTTTCACCAACCAGCTTGTTGGTCTCGATGATTGGACGCAAGTTGAACTCAGACATTCTCAGGAGATCTGAAAACAAAAGGAAAATTTAGCAGCAGAGAGTTAAACATCGTGAATATCATAAAGACATGGACTTCATCTAAATGATATTTTTCGCTAATCAACGTTACAATAACATTAGAAATCTTATTTCTCATTAGCAATAATCTGTAATTATATGTCTGAGCCCCTTGGTAGTCAAAATGTTTTCAAACATATAAAATAGATTCTTTATAAATTTTATCCCCATAAAATTTATAGTGACTTAATCTCGGCTCTATATCAAATAGTCACCTGGTAGTCAGGTCGTTCCTATCGATATAGTTGAGTTCATCATTCAGCTCATGGTCGGATAACAATTAAGTTCATGTCCCCTGAGTAGTCCAGGCGTTTACAAGAACTAATTGTTCCCTCCCACTAGACATCTAATGTCATAGAAGTATGAATCAAATTCTTGAACTACATGCCTCCTAGTAGTCAGGTCGTACCATGTAAACAAGAACCTATTCAAACGTCTACGACGAAGGAAAAGCCTTATGATAAACAATTTATCGTCTAAGAACTCAATTATTAATTTTTAATTTAAAATTATTTAATTTTAATTTTTAATTTTTAATTTTTTTTTAATTTTTACACGCGCGGGTTACACGCGCCTGTTCGGGCTCACCCCTCGTGCCTGCTCGGGTAGGAGAGACGTTAGGGTTTCGGAAAACCCAGCCATCGCCGCCCTCTAATCGGTCGCTCGGTCCGGGCGTAAAGAACCGCCGGTCGGGCTGGAGGCAAGGTTCGGTGGAACTGGAGGCAGGGCTCAATCGGGCTGACAGTGGCAAACCGCTCGATTATAGAGGACCGCCCGTTCGGGCTTGGCTGAGCCCCCGCTCGGGCTGACCGGACGAGCACATGTTAGGGTTTGCAAAACCCTTGTGCCACCGCCTCGTGTGTCGCCCGCTCGGGCTCCTTCGAACCGCTCGCTCGGTCTCGAAGGAGCGGTTAGGGTTTTTGATACCCTATGCTCGCGCCGCTCGCGCTGTTACAGTCGCGCTCGCGCTTGCTCGACTTTCGCTGCAACTGCTCCAAACCGTCGTGAATTTTCCTCATCGCGCACCGACCCTTGCACTACGCCCCTCACGCTCGACCGCTTGCAACGCTTCAGGGCTCTCACGGCTTTGCGATGGGCGCACGAAACACCACCCAACTTTCAGCCTTCGCGATGAGAGGTTGTGGCGCGCCGCCCTTGTGCCTCGCTGCCCCTATGCCTTAGACCGGTGTCGAACGCGCGACCGGCTAGGGTTGCGGACGTGCGCTGTTCTGGCGATGGTTCGTGTGCACGCGCACGCCTATACGTTTATCGATCCGATTTTTTCACAAATAATCCAAAAAACTAATCCTAAACAGACGACCAGACGCTCTGATACCACTGTTGGTCTGCTAATCGGGTGCGGAAGCGTGTTTTAACAACCCAGATTGAAGTTCTAGTCAAGTTCGGATTAGTTTTTTGGGGTTTCAACGAACTACAGATTTAGAAACAATTTCGATAATACCAATTACGTTGAATGTTGTGATTGTTGGATATAAATCTTGATAACATAAGCCCTCTATTCGTATCCACACCGAGATTGGATCTGCTTTCAACGATTAGAGCAGAATTTTACGATGAATGAAAACGGTTTCGTTCTTCGTTTTTCTCTCTGGTGACTATTACAGTTGTGTTTTGTTTTTAGATTATGAAATCTGATTAACGAAAATCTGTTTTTCGTTTCTTAAATAATTATTAAACCTTTTAATAATTACACGTAAACTTAAGACTATTTAAATATTACATAACAGGCATCATACTTTCCGAAACAAACCGAAACTTTATCAAAATATTTTACATCTATCATGAATTATTAAAAATATGTTTTCTTGAATAATAACCCTATAAAAACCAATATTTTTTAATATTAAAGAATGATTTAGTATAGTCTAGTTTAAAATTAAATATCCATAAAATTTCTAAATTTATCATTCGCTAAATTTGTGAAAAATCACCTTTTTGATTACTGAAACCTAAAAATAATTACAATACTTTTGTAATTATAATATCTTTGATTTTAATATGGTAAGATGTGTATTACAATATGAATTCTATTTTTGAAATATAGTACAAATGCAATTAAAAAATAACCGCAACTAGCCATTACGTCCAACCGTAAAATAGGTTGCACAAACGGAATCTTGAGTCGAGGATTCATGATGAATGTCAAATACGTTTGTTTTACATGGATGAAAATAAAATAATATAATAACTGAACATTATCATAATTTTATATATATATATATATTAATATTCACTATATAGTTATAAAACAATATCCGATGTGAGAAGAGCCAATGGGTTTTCGTAGTGATCATGTAGCATTTGATTTTTCTACTTGATGGGTGTCGGTTCAACGATGGTGTGATCTTTTATCGCGGATCACACGGGACACGCCATTCCCACTGTTATATCCTTATTCTTCACTTGGTTTCGTGGCGTGGCATAATCTTAGCTCCATTTTTTTTCGCTTGGCCCTTAGTGACTATTCGATCTAGCCACCAACATTGTTTGTCACTTATGGCCCGTGGATTTTTTTGCACATATAGAAACTATTAGAACTTATCAATCAAAATTTATTCTATCTCTAAGATTTAGATAAATTTTCTTCTCATCTCTAAAATTTTGGCGGATTTTAGTTCATTCCTAAATTTGGAAAGAATCTTTATCCATCCCTAACTTCTGAACATATTACACACGAATATTAATTCATGAGATGGGTTTTCTGTTCATTCATAAATATTAGGAACGAATTTAGTTAAACTCTATATTTAAGGACATATTAGGAACAAAACCTGTAATTCATTTGCCAACAGTTGGAGGAGGAAGAGGCCGAGAGAAGAAAAAGAATAAGATATAGAGCGACTGTAATAACATAGAGAAAAAAATTACATTTTGGTTTAGGTTTATGGTAAAGTAATAGTTAGTTTTAGGTAGATAAACATTTTCTTTAAATTTGTAGTTTTGTTTATATATATTAGTATTGTGATAATTTTATTATTTTTTTATATTTTTTTATAATTATTTATATATTTAATGGGATCATTAATTTTTAATATATTTCAAGTAAAAGAGTTTAAAATGAAGAAAAATAAAAAATACACTTGCTATGCTAATAAGACTTCAATCATACCCTTCCTTTAAAACAAAATCTCAACTTTAACTCTACCTTTATAATATTGAGAATATCATATTCTTTGAATCGATAATTTTCTCTCCCTCCAAAGCACCACGATTTTTCTATCTCTTCTGGCGCGGAAATTTCTCTTTACCCACATCAAATTCACCGCGAGTAGCTTCAAACCGGCATCACATTCACCGCAAGTAGAAAATCAACATGAGATTCGTCGCAAATAGGTTGAAATAGTTTGTTGTCAATAAAGAAGCTTGAAGTTAAGTATATTCTGCAGAACAAACTAGTATATGTAGTGAGTTTTTCGTGTTTTTTTGTGAAATGGATAATCCAAGTGAGTAGTGAGTAATATGTATAGATTTGATTCTCTCTTTTTCAAAACAAGTCTTATATTGATGTAGTTAAAACGAGTCACCGGGTGAAATGGAGTGAGTCAAATGATCGCAGTGAATCACAAAGTCTCACTGAGTCGCACGATCGTACTGGGTCACAGAGTCATATTGAAACACAAGATCTCAGTGGGTCACAAAGTCGCATTAAAGTTAAGCTATTTGCCCAGTCAAATAGGAAGCCAACATAAATAAGGAATGACAAATATCTTATTTGTTATATGTTGTATCGCATAGAAGGAATTTAATCATTGCTGTATGTGGAGATAGAATCGGAAAGTATGAAGTGTGAAATGAAAATTGAGAGAGAAGTTGAACCTTTAATTCCTTCTTTTGGAAGCATTGCTAGAGGAGGTGAGAATGGAGGTATTATAGATTATGATGACTCTGTTATTGCAGGTTCAAATAACAAAAGTAAAGTTGGGAGTAATCCGACGCAAACAATAAATAATTTGGATTTGGATAATTCTGATAGTGAATATACCAGCGAGTTAAGAGAAGATGGTGGTTGTGCCATGAATATGGTTGTTCATGAAGTTGTTAGTGCCAATAATGAAACATAGCTTAAGCTGGTGATGGTGAGAATAATTTGGAAATGTTAGTTTATGAGAAGCCAAAAAATCGAAATCAGTCTTCGAGTTCAAAGATTAATTGCAACTTAAAATTGGACAAGAGTTTGATAGCGACTACAAAGGGTACAACACAATTGGTTAAAGATTATTTGAATGAGGAATATGTTGGGAAATATAAAACACCTCTGGGAAAAGAATTGATGACTCGTTTAAAAGCAAAGTATGGCGCCAATGTAACGTATTTGATGGCATTAAGAGGCAAATGAAGTG
This sequence comes from Gynandropsis gynandra, assembly GCA_036759665.1. Classification (NCBI taxonomy): domain Eukaryota; kingdom Viridiplantae; phylum Streptophyta; class Magnoliopsida; order Brassicales; family Cleomaceae; genus Gynandropsis; species Gynandropsis gynandra. The sequence continues at coordinate 65,180,683 of CM071860.1, read as the reverse complement.
CTCAAAAGGAGATTTGTGGTAATGACTTTGATCATTATAGGAAGCTTCAAGGGTGGTTGCACATGTTTTCAGAATGAAATCCCAAATCTGTTGCAAATCTTCAGCTGGACGGTGATGAGAAAAACTTTAAATACCTTTTTATGGTTGTGGGACCGGCTATAAGAAGATAGAAATACATGCATAAAGTGGTTGTTGTTGATGCGACATTTTTGTAGGAATGTTCAAGAGAGCATTGATTGTGGAAATCGCGCAAGATGGTGAACATCACCAATATCCTCTTGCTTTGGGAACAATCGACAGAGAAAAGGATGAATCATGGAGTTGCTTTATGTTAAGGTTGAAAGAAGTTATACCGGATGAACATGATATCGTTGTGATATCTGATCACCATAAAAGCTTGATAAAAGTAGTCAAACAAGTGTACAAATAAGCTAATCATGGTTTTTTGTGCGCACCATAAATTGCAAAATATAAAGAGCTATGTCAATAAAAACCCAAGTAGAAAGAGTTCAAAGGGTGATACTGTGGGAGAAATGTTCTTCAAATATGCATCAACATATACGGCGAACGAATTTAAAGAGCTATTTAATGATTTGAAGGCCAGGTATAAATATGACAATTGTGACCTTTTTTACCATTGTGACATCTATGACCCTTGTGACTGTTGTGACCTTTGCAAAGGGAACCATTAATGGGGCCGAGTCAATAAATTTCAAGTTAAAGACGGTAAAAAGGTGTTTGATCCTAGCAGTTTTAGATATTTATTTGGAAAAGACACTGCAATGATTCAATAGGTATAGGTTGGATGCAACTATTAGTGATGATTCTTATTAACATCGTATGCTGAAAATGTTACATGAATTGTTTGGACTAGCATCCAAGTATGAAGTTATTGAATTGAAAAGGTTGAGTGATGAATATGAGGTGAGAAATAAGAAGGGTAGAAGATTTGTACTGAGTCTTAAAAAAACGTGCGACTGCAAAATGTTTGATGTGGATAAGTATGCATGCAGTCACACAAATCTGGCTAGAAGTTCAGAATGATAAGGAAGATGATCTAGTGAGATAAGATTTGCTTGAAAGATTTTCTAGTCGTTGGAGAGGATTTTCTGGCCGTTGAAAAGGATAAGAAAAGATCTTTATCTTTCGCCTTTCCTTATCCGTATCGTCCGAGCCCGTCGGTCTTTAGGTCGGCGGATTGAGGTCCACTTCAATGTAGAAGACCGACGTGACGTTTGTTTGGTTTGGGCTCTTTTTTCTTATGAAGAGTCTCACGTGCCTCCATTACAATCTCCGCTGCCCTGTTACACAAGCTCCTAGCTCGTCCACGTGTGAGTAGGCTGTGGGAACATTAGGTCCGCTCATTTCATTGCGGTAGCTCCTCGTTCGTGTGACCTTCCTTTGGTTCCATCTCGAACATGATGTTCTCATCATTCTCTCCCACTTACGAATGTTCCGTCCTTGGAATGTGATAATCTACATCGAAAGGTGATAGATCAGCAATATTGAATGTTGTGGACATGTTATACTCACGTGGTAGTTCAAGACGGTAATCGTTGTCATTGATCTATTCTGGCATGCAAAATAGATCGCCTCCTCTTGGTGCTAGATTTAAGATTCTTTTGTCGGGGAAACCTTCTGGCCTCATATGCACCCACACCCAATCTTCTTCGTCAAATGTCATTCTTTTCCGCCCCTTGTTGGCTTGTTTAGCATATTATCCAGTCCTTCACCTTATGTTTCCTGAACATTCTCGTGTAACCTATTGATAAGTTCAACTTTCTTCTCGCCATCCAAGTTGGCGACTTATTTGCTTGGTATAATCGAAAGGTCTAAGGGAATGATGAGGTTGAACCCATATACGACCTCAAATGGCGAGTGCTTTATGGCCGAGTTTTATGTTTGGTTGTAAGCAAACTCGGTGTGGGGTAGATAATCCAGCAATTTCTTTAGGTACGATCTAATGAATGATCATAACAGAGCTGCTAGTGTACGGTTGACCACCTCTGTCTCATCGTCAATTTGTTGATGGCATGTGGTGGATAACACGAGCTTTGTCTCTAGCTTCCACCAAAGTGTTCGTTAGAAATGATCAGAAACTTGCTATCCCGATCTGACACTATCGTCTTGGGTAGCCTGTGGATACATAAGATCTCTCTGAAGAAAAGTTCCGCAATACTTGTTGCGTCGTTGGTCTTCGAGCAGGGTATAAAGTGCGTCATTTTTGAAAACTTGTCGACAACAACAAAGATGCAAATTTTTTCGGATCTTTGGAAGTCCAAGAACAAAGTCCATCGATAAATCAGTCCATGGATGAGTTGGGATAGGTAAAGGAAGATACAAACCGTGGTGATGGACGCATTACTTGTCTTGGTGATAGGTGATACATCGTGCACAAAGCCGTTCTACATCTCGCTTGCGGCGTGGCTAGAAGAAATGCTCTGTTATGTTGGCCAAGGTTTTCTTCACGCTGAAGTGTCCCATGAGTGCTCCTCCATGTGCTTCTTGAAACAATAATTCCCTTATCGAACTTTGTGGAATGCAAAATCGTCTATCATAGAAGAGATATCTATCATATATGTAGAATGCTCTGCTAGATCCTTCTTTACGCATTCAAAATATCTCGCCAAGTTTAGATATTGTTCATATAGCTCCTTAATGTGCTCAAACCCTAAATTTCTAGCCTCCATGGTGGTAACAAGGGTGTGTCTCCTTAATAGGGCATCAGCTACCACGTTTTCCTTACCTTTCTTGTACTTGATTATGTACGAAAAATGACTCAATGAACTCCATCCACTTATCATGTCGTCACTTTAGACTATTTTAACCCTTGAGATGTTTGAGGATCTCGTGATCAGCGTGGATGGTGAACTCTTTTACTAGTAGGTAATGCTGCCATGTTTCCAAATTTTGGACAAAGGTTTAGAGCTCCTTGTCGTACGTGGGGTAATTAAGTGTAGCCCCACTTAACTTCTCATTGAAATATGCCACTGGTCGTCGTTCTTGAACAAGGATCGCACCAATATTGATCCCTAATGCATCACATTCCATTTCGAACATTTTGTTGAAGTATGGCACTACTTGGACAGGTGTCGTGGTGAGACTCTCCTTTAATACTTTTAACGCCTTAATTTGTTATTCTCCCCATTTGAAGGCCTTATCCTTTTTTATAACCGCGGTTAGGGGTGCGGATATACTGCTGAAATCCTTCTCGAATCAGCGGTAGAAACTTGCTAGCCCATGAAAGCTTTGTACGTGTGGGAAGGTTGTCAGTGTTGGTCATTCTTGTATGGCCTTGATTTTGTCCTCCTTTACATATAGTCCATGCGAACTTACAACAAAACCTAGGAAAACAATATCATCAGTGCAAAAGGATCACTTTTTGAGTTTTACGTAGATTTTATGACCGTTGGGAATCTTCAAAATGGGAAAGAAGATGATCCGGTGGGATAAGATTGGCTTGGAAGCTTTCCTAGCCATTGGAGAGGATTTTTTGGCCGTTGGAAATGAAAGATCTTTATTCGCCTTTCCTTATCCGTATCGCCACGCCTATCGATCCTTAGGTTGCCTGATTCAGACCCACTTCAAAAAAGAGACAGGCGATATGTTGTTTGGGTCGAGCCCGAATCCTCTTTCTGATTAAGAGCCTCCCTTGCCTCCATCACAATTTCCACTATCCTACTACGCAAGCTCCTAGCTCGTCCATGTGTGAGTAGATCGTGGGAAGATTCAGTCCACTCGTTTCTTTGCGGTAGCTCTTCGTTCGTGTGTCCCTCCTTTGGTTCCGCTTTGAGCCCGATGTCCTCATCAACATTTGACCTTTCTGACCCTTGTTGCCTTTGTGTGTGACCTATGTGACCCTATGTGTGATATTTGTGACCCTTTGTGACCTTTATTATCGGTATTTGTTTGGATAGTTATTCCCTTATGACCTTTGTGACCCTTTGTGTGTGACATATGCGACCCTTGCAACATATGTGATCTTTGTGACCCTTGGGTGTCCCTTATGCGACATATGTGACCCATGCGACCCTTGCGATATATGTGACCCAGACGATCCTTGTGACATATGTGACCCATGCAACCCTTGCGACCCTTGTGACATATGTGACCCATGCAACCCTTGCGACATATGTGACCCATGCGACCCTTGCGACATATGTGACCCATGTGACCCTTGCGACATATGTGACACATACGACTCCTGCGACATATACGACCCTTACGACATATGCGACCCTCGCGACATATGTGACCCATGCGATCTTTGCGATATATGTGACCATTGTGACCATAGTTATTATTATTTTTATTTTGGGTTATACACACATTGTACGTTTAAAAAAAATATAAATCAAGTTCAAACTTAAAAAAATATGAATCAAGTTTAGTTTAAACCTAAAAAAAATGAATCAAGTTAAAAAAATATATGAATCAAGTTAAAATAATATATGAATCAAAATTATAATAAATGGATCAAATTAAAAATATGAATCAAGTTCAAGGATGCGATGATGGGAGGCGTTGGTCTGGGGTACAATGAAACCCTCCAACTTGCAACATCTTAGGTAAAGCTTTTCTTATAATCTTCACCACTAGATCGATATGTGTCTCCTTTAATCTTTTTCAGTAGTTGTATAACGTGATGCATCGACTATTCAAATTTACTTTAATGGATACCCAATGGCAAGGCATATATCGATCTGTATGTTATGGAATGTTTAGAATCGCGAGCAAGCCATCGTAATCTGCCACTATCTTCGACGTGTCTCTCAATGCATATGTACCTTCTAAATAATCCTTAAGAACATCTGACAATTCTTCCATGCTCTTTTCCATCCACATCTTGAGCGATTGCATGAACAACATATCACAAACGAAGTAATTCTTTAACCCATATTGAAATGGATATTTCAGGATACAATTATGCAGTTTCCACAATGCATCATCCAATTGTTGCAAAAAAATTAACACACATGAATACATATGACCTAAAATGACCTATGTGACCTTTGTGACTAAGGGTTAAATAAACTTACATCATCTTCAAGCCATACATTATCTTTTAGTATGATCTCCCAAAACTCTAGTCCAAGGGGAAATCCTATTTCCACTAACGCTCTTGGAGAGGTTTCATCATAAACTTATATAGACTAGTCAACTAAAAACTACTAGCATCAATGAATGAAAGAATTCGGAAAATCTTGCCTTGTACCAATCGATTGGACTTCTACACAAAATTCTGATTCCTTTCATATGCAGATTCTTGAACCACCTTTTTCTGTAGGTTCTTGAACCACATTTTATGCGGGTTCTTCTACAACAAAAACTTTATCTACACCTCTCCCTGCCCTCTCCCCCTTCGTCTTGCTGCTTTTGTTGTTCGTCCACCCCGTGAATTTTGTTCTCCAAGTTTTTTTAGTCTTTTCATCAGTGGCTCAGTCGATGGAGGTTCAACATATGGCTTCTGTCTTGCCTTTGATGGTTTTAACTTTCGTTTAATTATGAATAGACCATCATACTCATCCGATGAAGCTCCAACATCTACATAAAATCACTTCATTCATTAGACTCATCCGATGAAGCTCCAACATCTATATAAAATCACTTCATTCATTAGACTCATCCTCTTTACCCTTGCGACCCTTGCGACATACGTGACCCTTGTGACATATGCGACCCTTGCGACATATGTGACCCATGTGACATATACGACCCTTGTGACATATGTAACCAATGTGACATATGCAACCCATGTGACATATGCGACCCTTGTGACATATATGATCCATGCGACCTTTGTGACCCATGCGACCTTTTTTGACTCATGTGACCTTTGTGACCCATGCGACCTTTGTGACCAATGCGACCTTTGTAACCCTTTTGACTCAAGTGACCTGTGTGACTTAATATTACTTACTTGATGGAACTTTGACAATAAAATCTGCATCAACTTCTTTGATTAGAACTTTTGTACTTTCCTCAGCACCAACATCAATGACAACCTCTTCGACAAGAACCACTGGAGTATCCTCTATAGAAATCTCATCAGAAACACCAACGCCAGCATCAGGAGCAACCACTGGAGATATCTCTCAGGAATGTATTCAAGTAGAGAAATTTTGGACTAAATCCCACTTGAAGGATTAGCGGCAGATGTAATATTTTCAATTATTGTTGAAATGTTTGTCACTTCCTCTTCCGAGCTATCTCAAAGCCATTTTCAGCCTCTGACTCCACCGGCTCTTCTATTGACACATGATATGGACAGTGAAGGAATTCAAAATCATTACCTCTTAGATTACAATAACATTCGTGTCTGGTGCTTGTATCTTTCTAGGGAAACTTTGATTTTGCCGCCTTTTGGCCTTTATTCTTTTCTACCTTGTCACCAATCTCCCTGTAGAATGTGGAAGTAAGCCGTTCGCCCAGATAGCGTGATTTAGTGGTTTCTGGCCCTTTTTCAATTTTATCAATAGATAGGTGCGCTGAAAGATTCTCCCCGTTGAGTAGGAACCACCAATGGCTGGATTGAAAACTAATTTCATACTGTCTCACCCACAGGCTGACCACAACAAAAAGAATTGGACTACGGCCCATGAGAGAATAGGATGGTAAGGTTGTAAGATCATCACCAGCTTGACTGATAAGTATCTCGTGACATACGGTACTTGAACTCCATCCAACATCACGGTTTCTATATTCGCTACAATGAAGGGACGCCTCTCTTTTATTTCATTTCCCTTTAAAGCCTTTATATTAGAAGGAAGATGACTCGGTTTTGTCTTCCTTTGCTCGTCCTTGACTCGGAATCCCGGACCTTTGGGATTTTCCGTCTTTAATTTTTTTGGCTTCTTTATTTCCTTCGATATGTTTGATCACGTCTATATACTTCGGGTTAAAATTTGATTTAACCCACTTGTTGCACATTCTTCAGCATGATGGATCAACATCCATAACTTCAACGTACCATCCATTTCACTCAAACTATAGATGATTTCGAATGGAAGTAACTAAAACATTAAAACAAAATGACAAGAACACAAAAAATATGAAAAATTCATGATATTCTAATAATATATACAGCTTATCATGAGTGGGTCACGAAACCGTCAAAATGTCATTTTGGTTTCGTTTATTTCTAACATACTTATGGCAAGTATCCACAAGCTTCTAAAGTGTGTAAAGCCCCCATGGAAAACCTTTATAAAATTCCAAGTTATCAACCATGCCAATCAGATCATGGCTAATAGAATTGTCTGATGAAGACTTGTGATCCAGAACTTTCCACAACACCATCAAAGCTGTCAATCGGTTCTGGTTGGCAGAATTCTTCGCCTTCACAAGCTTTTCACTTACTTGTGTGACGGTCACATTTCAACGGCCAAAATTTCTTCAGCCTAAACGTGTCACACCTTTTGAACTCCCATCCTCCGAGATAGGATCTACAGTTCAATCCGGTAATTAGTGCATACTCCACTATAGAGTACCAGATGAGAATACCATTTACGACAAACCACAACTCCTTAATGTCTCGTACAATCACTGAGTGATTTAATGGGACATACATTTAAATCTTAGTTAGGATGGAGTCACATTGGAAATGGAATATATGTCTAACCTGTGACTCTTTATTGAAGTAATGCAACTCATTTTCAATTAATATTCCTATCAACTTCTTTATTGTTTCGAATGGCTCGGTGGACATCTTCGGCATTCTATCCATGCGCTTGAATTCATAGAGAAACTTTGGCTTTGACAAAGCCTGCAAAATCACCAATTAAGAATACATTAGATTTCTTACGACCTTTGCGACTCTAGCGATCCTTGAGACCCAATGAATCTCTTGAGTCGAAGAGGGTCATGAGTTTCAAGCGACTCACTGAAGCTTCTAACCCTCTTGGACTCAAGCGATTCAGTGAGACTTAAGCGATCCTTGAGACTCAATGAGTCTCTTGAGTCGAAGAGGGTCATGAGTGTCAAGCGACTCACTCAAACTCTTGACCCTCTTCAACTCAAGCGACTCATTGAGACTCATGACCCTCTTTGACTAAAGCGACTCATTGAGACTCACATCCATTTGAAATCAACAAACAATTTTGCTTTGAATAACCTGATCCCTAATGTATTTCATCTGCAACATAAAACCCTACAAATGGATCCACTCACAGACGCCAATGAAGATTGAATCGTGCTCTCTTCTTCATTACCGATCCTTGGCATTATTTCTTTCTTTCTCACTTCAAAATTTCCTTGCTCTCAACTTCGAAATTTGTTTTCTTTATTTGGAACTCGATCCTTGCTCTCAACCTCGAAATCCCCTCTTGCTCTTTGCTCTCAACTGTGAAATAGGTTTCGTTTCAAAATTTCGTCAAACCGTGAAAAAAAAGTAAGGACACATTTGTCTTTTCTCCTTTTTTTTTTCTTTTTAATCCTTACGTTTTCGAGGGTATACGTGAAGTAAGGATGCCCTAGAAAGGTATACGTGAAGCAAGGATGCCCTAGGAGGGTATCCTTGCTATTTCGCCGATTTAGAGCTATCGATTCTATATTTTTCTACATTACTTTATGTAAAAGTTTGTTATAATTTTAAGTTTATCATACTAAACTTCTAATTTATATCTAGTTCGATGGTCTTTACTTTATTGAAACCATATAAAATTGAATGTTTATTTAAAAAATATAGTATTTTATAGTTTGTGAAGAAATACACATTAAACTTCAAAATTATATCAAATTGATCAAATACTTAGTTATCATGTAAAATAATTTAATGGGTTTTGGATTATTGAAATCACATTAAATCGCGTGTTTTATTTTAAAAAATCCCGTTTTATTATAGTTTGTAAGAAAGTTTATACTAAACTTCATATTATATCAAACCGGTCAAATACTTTAACCATATAAGATAGTTTGATGGTCTTTAGATGATTGTAATCACGTTACATCGAATGTTTTAGTTAGAAAAATCTATTTTTTATACTAAACTTTAAATCTAATGATAAAGTAATTAATAGTTATATGACGTAGTTCTGTGGTCTTTGGATGACTGAAACCACGTTAAATCAAGTATTTTTATTTAAAAAATATAGTTTTTAATAGTTTTTAAGAAAAATTCATACTAAATTTCAGATAATATCAAACTAATCAATTTATTAGTAATCGAATGGATAGTTCAATGGTCTTTAATATTATTGAAATCATATAAATTCAAGTGTTTTTTATTTAAAAAACCTAATTTTTTTATATATATAACTAGGTCATAATCCGTATGATGCACGAGTTGCAATATAAATTTTTTATTGTAACAACAAATTGATATTTTAAATATATTTATTAATTATATAAATTATAAAAAATAAATAATACAATAAGATATAACAATTACACAGAAATTTTAAAGATTCGAATGAAATTTCAAATTTATTTTGATCAATGTTATATTTTAAAAAATTAACGTAAATTTAGAAATCAATTAAATCTAAAAAATTTTCTTTGTAATGTATTTATTTCAAGATCTATATATACATCTAAATATTCTAGTTATAAATATTTAAAACATTATTACATCTTATAAAAATTGTGAGTTCAATTTAGTTTAAAAAAATTCTTAATTTTTTCATTATGAAAAGATTTTTTTATAATAGTTTAAGATTTATATGACCAATAATTTCAAATATTTTTATTCACCTTAAAATATTTTATAAAATAAATATTTGTTTTTTAAAATATAAATATTTATGTCTTTAAAAATATAAAACATATATTTTTTGTTTATTGATCAACCCATGTATCTTAGAGGATAAAAAAATATTTTAATATAAATATAAGAACAACCAATAAAGATTCTAATGAGTAAACAAAAAATAATTAATTGATTGTAAAGTGTTTTGTAGATTTATAATAATAATAATAATAATAATAATAATAATAATAATAATAATAATAATAATAATAATAATAATAATAATAATAATAATAATAATAATAATAATAATAATAATAATAATAATAATAATAATAATAATAATAATAATAATAATAACAAACTATAATAATAATAATAATATGTGTATTTGATTTAGAATTTAGTTAAGTAGATTTTACAATTTTTTATTAAGTAAATATAAATTTGTAATGTTTATATATATTTTGAATAAAAATAAAATGAATAAAAATAAAATGAACAATGTAATATTCAAATTTTAATTTGTGATAATTGTTATCTAAATATACAATTTAAATTAACAATAATAATAATAATATAGGAGTGGACTAATCATATCTATAAAATATATAAAATATTTGAAAGAGTAATATTCCTCATATTCTAAAAAATTGTATTAAACTAATAACAAAAAAAATAAAAGAAAATATATACACAATTACATATTGGACACTGCCTTAAAAATATGATAATTCATGATATATTATACATTTCATTTTACAATAAAACAAAAAAATAAGAATAACTTCTAAATGTTGTGATTATTGCTGACTTCAACTTCATTGACAAAAATACCTAAATATTTTGATTGAAAAAAGAAAGAAAATATTTACACAATTGCATATTCACCATTACAATAAAAAAAATGAAAAAAAATACATTATATAGCTAAAAAACTTGTAAAACGTAATAAACAAATATGTAGTATGTATGTATAATTTATTGTGTTAAAATTGACACTCACATTTTCATCTAATAGAAATATATCACAACTAATGAACTGATCACCTTTTTTTTTAAATTTCGAACCTCTCAACCACGGAATAATTGTGCAAATATTAACTATTGACTAAGGCCGATCATCAAATCGTTAGAAACGACGCGAGAGGTTGTAGAACGGTTAATTAGTCGTGTCAATGTATCAAATGCGAAATATGTATCGAATGTTTAAGTAAATAGAGTTTTGATTTGCAATGGAAGTAGGTGATTGTGTGTTGGTAGGATAGAAGATCAATATGTAGAGAACATCAATATATGCGGTTATTATTGTTAATGGCATTCAATGAAATAGATACTGAAATTTTATTATCATAGTAGACATTAGAGTGGTTATGTAAATTTAATAGTCTTAGGTTTTATTATATATTTTTTCATATTATATATTAAATTTAGTGGCCTTATACGTAAATAAAATATTATTATCATACTAAATGCAAAGACTAAAACTGTTCTACTACAATTGCTTTATTCTTCAACTTTTAATATAATATGTGTCATCCATTGGTATAATCAAAATATTGATTCAATGTGTATGTAACATATGAACCTGAATGTAGATTGTTTCAATTATTGGTTGGTTATCATATTGGATTAAATTTGCATTAAATTGTATAAATGAGATTTCTATAGTCTAAATATTTAATTAATTTTTAATGAGATACCTTGAATGTAATATTATTATAATAGTAAATACAATTACTAAAACGGATTGATTTGGCGGAATATCAGATATATCCTCGTAGGGCTAAAACGCTTCAAAAATACCCTTCCCTAAAATAATTATTTAATCGGAAAAAAAACTGTAGAAAAGACAAATTTACCCTTAATTTTCGAACGTGAAAACCCCGCATTCTGGGAGAGTAAAAGCCAAACCCGCATTCTGGGAGAGTAAAAGCCAAGAAAGAACAAGTGATTTCGAACTTGAAAGGGATCAATTCGAAGTTGGCAAGAAGGAAATGGCTAGAATCAGCAGCGGTGGAGTAGAGAGCACGAGTCAATCTTCAATGGCGTCAATAAGTGTAAGTAGATCGATTTCTAGGGTTTTGGATGATGTCGAGTCCCAAAATGGTTTATTGATTTGAAATGGGTGTGAGTGTCAATGATTGGTTGAGTTCTCAGTGAGTCGGTTGAGTCGCAAGAGTCGGTTGTCTCAGTGAGTCGGTTTGGGTCGCGATGGTCGGTTGAGCGTCGATTTCTAGGGTTTGCAGGCAGTCGAGTCCCAGAATGGTTTATTAATTTGAAATGGGTGTGAGTGTCAGTGAGTCTATTGAGTCTGAGTGAGTCGATTTGGGTCGCAATGGTCGCTTGAACGTCGCAGGGAGTCTAAGGGTCGTTTGAATCGGTTGTCTCAGTGAGTCGAATTGGGTCACAATCGTCGCTTAAGCGTCGTAGGGGGTCTAAGGGTCGTTTGAGTCAGTAGTCTCAATGAGTCGGTTTGGGTCACATGGGTCAGTTGAGTTGCATGGGTCGATTGAGTCGCAGGGTCGGTTGAGTCGGATGGGTCGGTTGAGTCGCATGGATCGGTTGAGTCGCACGG
>CM071860.1:65145001-65159213 GCA_036759665.1 Gynandropsis gynandra | reverse complement strand
CCTTTGATCCCTTTGACCCCTCGATGAGACTCTGTGACCCAGTGCGACCATACGACTCTGTGATCCACTCTGTCACCTTTGACATTGCAGTAAATATGACTCGTTCAGACTCGTTTTCAATAATTGCAATAAACACAAGAGAAACACGAAAAACTAACTATACATACCTGGTTTTTCTACGGAACGTGCTTAATTGCAAGCTTCTTTGTTGACAACAAAGGATTTCAACCTATTGGCAGCGAATCTGATGTCGATTTCAAGCTACTCTCGCCGAATCTGTTGTGGTGTGGGGGAACAGTAATTTTCGCGCCACGAGAGAGAGAATTATAGGTGCTTTAGAGGAGAGAGAAAAATTGTCGTCAAGGTAATATGGGATTATCAATATTTTAAGGGTAAATTTGAAGTTGAAACTTTTTTTTTTAATCAAGGGTATTTTTGAAGCACTTTAGCCCTATAAAAATATTTTTGAAGTTCCCCGGATAGATTATACTTGCTCTATCTCTGTCAATTATAACACAATATGTGAAAAAGCAATTTGTTAAGTATAATATGTACGAAGTACTAACTATACTATATTTTTCTTGCGCTATGTATATAATATTACCTTTCTCGGAATAGAGCAGAATACCCTTTTATTTAATGTAACAAATACTTTTTTACATAGTTTAATATAATATCATATTTTATTTATAACAATATAATATAATATATATATATATATTATATTTATGAATTTGTATGAATGTGAAACAACTTGTATTACATATGTTTATTTTATAAATATGGTTATTTATTTTTTTGAAAAGAATAAATATCTAAATTGACTTTATGATCAGCAAAATTAATTTTTTACATACAAGATTTGTGAAGAAATTCAACGGTGTCTATTAGGTTTTATGATCTGCATTACAAATTATTAATGCAGATTAATTGGTCAATAAATAAAACCCATTAACTCCATCTAGAACTATAATATATATATATATACTAATTTTGATCCATTTTCCAAACGAAAATTACTAATTGGGTTGTTTACTGAACACGAAACTATAATATTTAATTTTAATATGGTAATATGTGTATTAAAATATTGGATTCTATATTTGAATTATTGTACAGTTCCCGCCAATTTCTATGAAATTTCTCTTGAGTTTTCTCATTCATCACTATAGATTTTATATACATGCGTTGGTACAATACAAGGAAACCATGAATAAAGAAAGCATGATACAAGAAATATACACGATACGGGGAATATGACAGGGAAACAGAAAATGGGAAACAAATATATGATACTGCATAATTGCAGTAGATATGATATTGCATAATTGTAGTGTAATACACCCCCTCAAGTTGGAGCGTGAAGGTCTCGAACGCCCAACTTGGAACGAAGTCGTATGAAAGAATGCAACTCAAGAGGTTTTGTGAGGATATCTGCGAGTTGATCGAAAGATCGGATATAGGAAGTGATGATCTCGCCCCGTTGAATCTCATCGCGAATGAAGTGACAGTCAATCTCGATGTGCTTGGTACGTTCATGGAAGATAAGGTTAGCCGCAATGTGAAGGGCAGCCTGATTGTCCCCAAACATACGCATAGGTATCCGATGAGAAATTCCAAAACACTTAAGCAATACCTTAAGCCATTTGAGTTCGCTCGTAAGCATTGCCATAGCGCGATATTCCGTTTCGGCCGAGGAGTGGGAGACAGTGTGTTGCTTTTTCGTCTTCCACGAAATAGGAGAATGCCCGAGATGGACAAGATATCCCATAACCGAACGACGAGAAATCGGACATGTCGCCCAGTCTGAGTCGCAATACCCATAGAGACATAAATCACTGTCAGAGTGGAGGAAGATGCCTTGACTTGGTGACCCCTTAATATAGCGGATGACGTGTAACGCAGCCAGCCAATGGTCTATACGAGGCTGATTCATAAACTGGGACAAAACATGTATCGCAGAAGACAACTCGAGGCGTGTGATCGTCAGATAAATCAAGCGTCCGATTAACCGACGATATTGTTCCGGGTTCTCGTACAGTGGCTCGGTAGAAAAGGCTAGTTTCGGGTCCTGCTCGAGAGGAAAGAGAACCGGCTTGGCTCCTAACAACCCACACTCAGACACAATATCGAGTGCATACTTTCATTGAGAGAGGTAAATGCCATCATCACTGCGAGAAACCTCAATCCCAAGAATGTATTTGAGAGATCCTAAGTCCTTCACGTAAAAACAATCCCGTAAATAGTTCTTGAAAACGGAAATAGATGTGTCGTCGTTACCTCCGATGAGAAGATCGTCGACATAAACCAAGACGTAGAGGGACGAAGAACCGCGGGTAAGTGTGAACAAAGAGTAATCAGCCCAGGATTGGACAAACCCGTAACGAAGAAGTGTCGATGTCAGCTTCGCGAACCAGCACCGAGGAGCCTGACGAAGTCCATAGAGTGACTTGTTCAGTCGACAAACCTGCGTAGAGTCAGAACATTTGTAACCCGGGGGCAGCTTCATGTAGACCTCTTCTTGTAGATCTCAGTGTAAGAATGTGTTATGTACATCCATTTGATGTACCGACCAGCATTTCGTCGCAGCGATGGAAAGAAATAAACGCACTGTGGTCATCTTTGCCACCGGGGCGAATGTCTCTTCGTAGTCTACCCCCTCGGTTTTTCGATTTCCCAAAACCACCAAGCGAGCTTTGTAACGTTGAATTGTACCATCGGAGTTATACTTGATCTTGTATACCCACCGACAGCCAATGGTCTTTTTCCCTTGCGGAAGTGAGGTGAGAGTCCATGTACGATTGGCCTCCAGAGCTTGAAGTTCGTGAGACATTGCGGAAACCCATACCGGTGACAATGAGGCCTCAGAAAAGTTTCGTGGCTCGAAACCCGCGGTGATAGCCACCAAAAATGCTCTGTGAGAATCAGAAAATTTTTCACATGAGACAAAATTAGCAATGGGATAAGAACATGTACCTGAAGACGGCTGATCAGAGAAGGGTGGAATGCGAATGGGTTCTTCAAAGAAATGGACAGAGTACGTGACAAATTCCTTAAGCAAGACTGATTTCTGACGAGCCCGTTGCTGCCGAAGGAGCAGCATCGTCCGAGGATGCTCTGTTTTCAGCCGGCAAACCGGAGACAACATTGTTCCGAACCGATAGATTCGAATGTTTTTCGACTGCAGCAGTTTCCTCAACTGCAGTTCTTGTCTCATGTCCAACGTCGTTGTTGCGTCGGCCCCTATCAAGCGACGTGGGTGAAGAAATCACGGGAAAGTCAAACACGGCCGGATGTGGAGGCACTGCAAAACCAGTCTTCGGAACTGGATTAATGGCTTCGGCGAACGGGAAAATCATCTCGTGGAAATCCACATCACGTGACACAAAGAACTCCTTCGTCTCCAAGTCCAAAACATTCCATCCCTTTTGAGTTAAAGAGTATCCCATAAAAGCACAACGTCTACTCCGAGGAGCAAATTTGTCTCGCGGTCGAAGTCCTTTGTGGGCATAGCAAAGACAGCCAAATTATCTTATCCGTTCATAACTTGGTGATGAACCATAAAAAATTCCGTAGGGGATTTTGGCATGAAGAAGGACTGATGGGGAACGATTGATCAAGTAAGGAGCTGCGAGAATGCATTCGCCCGAATAAGTGACAGGAAGTTTAGCTTGAAACATCAAAGCACGCGCAACATTGAGTATGTGACAATGTTTCCTTTCAATGCGTCCATTTTGTTGCAGTGTATAAGCGCATGAAGTCTGATGAATGATTCCATGTGTAGAGAAGAATGCTCGCAGTCCCATAAACTCCAAGCCATTATCGGACCTAACAATCTTCACATGCTTATGATGTACCATTGAAATGAAGGCTGGTAAGATACGCCTAACGTCACTTTTAGCATGCAACAAATAAACCCATACAGCATGAGCATAATCATCTACAATGGTAAGGAAATATGTTGTACCGCAAGTCGCAGAAGTGGGTTAAGGTCCCCAAACATCACAATGAACCAAATCAAAACATATCGCAGCTTTATTATCATTCTCATAAAAACGAGCTCGTGTCTGTTTCGCTCGCGAACAAGCGTCGCACTGAGATTTATTTGCTACATGCTTCGAAGAGCCAACCAAATCAGAAAGAAAAGATAGTACTTTGTCAGACGGGTGCCCAAGTCGTCGGTGCCACAATTCCCATGAATCCAATTTTTCTGCTTGACAAAGACGCGCTCCAACTGTTCCACGGAAATGGTAAACCCCATTGCATTCTTCACCCACTCCAATCAGGGTCTTCTTGGTACGGTCCTGTATCACACAAAGACGATCAGTGAATGTAACGATACAGTCATTTTGCTGAAGCAATTTTGCAACATAAATCAATGTGAGCTTCAGCCCCGGCACATAGAGAACATCGTGCAGATGCAAAGTAAGTCCTAAATGCATCGTGCCAATTTTCGTGGCCATAGTATCATGCCCATCAGGCAATCCGATATGACTCGGACATATTTCCGCCACAGAGACTAGCAAAGATAAGTTTCCTGTCATGTGATGCGAGATCAAGCAAAATTTCTGAAAAATTCGTATTACCGGAATATCTATTATCACATTCGGGTTTCTGCATTTTAAACAGGTTCATTAGTGTCGACCACTGCTCCTCCGAGAACCCCCGGTAATGAGGTCCTTTCCGGCATATTTCCTCCAGCTGAATGCACCGTGACAGCACCAGATCCTTGAGCTGCGTTGGCACGTCCAGAAAAACCGCGTCCAACACCCGTTGAAAAGCCGCCTGCGGAAGAACCCCCACGCGATTTGCCACGAGCACCTCCTTTGCGGGGTCTTTCTCCCCACCACTCCGGCTACCCATGCAACAGAAAGCACGAGGAGATCGTATGACCGGGTTTATTGCAGTGAGTACACATCAATCCTTTATCGCTAGTCTGAGCAGCAGCTGCTTGAATCGTCGACCCAGCCAGAAGATTAGCCGAGAATCCAATCACCTCTTCTTGTTCCTCCTTCTTCCTCGCCATGATCTGTCTCCGCTCCATTTGCACCGCCATTGAGAGTATGCGTTGCAAGCTTGGAAGTGAATCCATGGCAAACACCTGAGAACGCAATGTGTCATAGCGTTCATCGTCCAAACCGTGGAGAAACAAGCTGATACGTTCCTCTTCTCTATCCTGCGATAACTGAGATTGCAATTCCCCGCAACTACAGTTACAAATCGGCTTGTATACATCGAGTTCATCCCATAGTTTCTTCAAGGACCAAAATAGGTTTGAATAGTTTGTCCCTGTTGTGAACAACGGAACAATTCCGAACGAAGCTGATGAACTCTTGCAAGATTACCAATAGAGAATTGATGATTCAAATCATCGCACAACTCCTTCACCTCTTCGGTAATGGATATTGATGTGCGAAGAGTTGGCTCGATCGTGTTAAAATTCATTCGACGAGCATAGAATTCACCAGTGCCCACTCATCAAAACCTTCTTCATTAGGTTTTGGTTTCGTGATGGTTCCGTCGAGGAAACCAATTTTTCGTTTCGTGCGAAACGCGCGACGAATATGCTTCGCCTATTCTTCATAATTCTCATCCCCACAGAGCTGCACCGAGGTCAGGATCGTCCCGGGACCCTCCGAAGGATGGAGATAGAATGGCGAGTTCACAGGAATCTCGTGCGGACGACGAGCAGGGGAAACACGACCTCGGACCTCCGTGGAATCATCATCATGTCGTTCCTCACTGGTTATATTGCGGCCGTTATCTCTTCTCGGCCCATCATGGCTGGAACTCATCGTTGTCGTCGTGAGTGGAACGTGTGTTTTTGTGTGAATCAAAAAATCGACGGCCGAGAGCGGTAGGCTCTGATACCATGCCTATTTCTATGAAATTCCTCTTGACTTTTCTCATTCATCACTGCAGATTTTATGTACCAGCGTTGGTACAATACATGGAAACCATGAATAAAGAAAGCATGATACAAAGAATATACACCATACGGGGAATATACCAGGAAACAGAAAATGGGAAACAAATATAAGATACTACATAATTGCAGTAGATATGATATTGCATAATTGTAGCGTAATAGTTCCATTTAAAAAACCAAAAGTTCCATTTACGTCAAAACTTTAGGTAACACAAACAGAATCTTGATTTGTGATGGATCCATGTGTTACTAGTGTATATTTCTGATGAATGTCAAACACGTTTGTCATGGACGAACATAAAATAATAAAAGTAATGAACTTAATCATAATTCAAATCGTCGGGGAAAATTATAGTAATTCCTATGGAGATTACGTATAAATTTGTTTAACTGAACAAAGTTCAAAACAATACATTCGTTCAAAAGTTATATTACCTTATATCATCTTCACCAAACCATTTGATAACTTGTCTTGTAGAAAAGAAAAAATTGTCATGTGGTTTGATTATAATTTGATTTATTTTATCATTTTGATATTTATTTTATAATATTATTTGAGATGAAACGCATAAAAATATATTTTTGATTGACTGGTTTGAAATAAACAATAAATTATCGAGAACTACTGGACGATACTGAACAATAAAAATATTCGAGGTGATTATTTGTAAATGCATATTCTTACAAAGGCGTGAAACTTATCCACCTTTGGAACATAACAAAGCATTCCTCCGGTGTAAACTCCGCCGTGTGTCCTCCGCCCTACAAAATACAAAAATCATACATATAGATGAATGGGTTATTCATTTCTTTCTTTGAGATTTTCATTTAATGAAGATTTCCATTTTCTTCGTATTTTTTGTATTATTATTGATATTTTCGATTGTATTAGATATTTGTAGATTTGACAACATTCACAAGACATTTGAAAATATTCTAAAATAAAAAACCCAAGCAACTTCACAATTCTATAGAAAGGAAATCAATGAGCAATTTGGAAAGGAGCTTAGTATTGAAAGTGGAAACTGGGTACACGTCCAAACTACTCGCTCAATCTTATTGGTGCGCCGAAACTCAAAAAAAAGAAAGAAGAGAGAGTAAAGTGCTTTTGTGTTCGTTTGAGAGCATTGGAAATAGTGTATGGAACATAAGCCTTAAACCATAAAAGTTTGGAGGCTTATGACTGAGAGTCATTCGAAAACCTATGAATATTGCGAGAATAGTTCTAGGCGGTTCATACAAGTGTTTGTGTGGCGTTTTGCTTGTAGTTTAGTTTCAAGATGGGTGTTGTATTGAGGGGGTGCTCGTGTAATCCAGGTATAATCACATAATCTGAGTTATACCTAGTGACCATTTGAAATCTGAATAATGTAGTGTTTGAATGTGGTGTTGCGAGAACATCACGGAAAATCGTTGTGTGTCTTTTCTCTAATCTTTCAATTGGTATCAGAGCTTGCAACGAATCAGAGGAGTTAACCTCACATATCTATGAGAGATCTAGAAGGAGAGATGAACACAACATGCTAAATCTACTCGTATTGCAAAACGGAAATTCTAATTCATCCAACTATTGGTATTGGAAAGTTAAGATGAAGATAAACATTCGTGGAATTAATGAAGACAGTTGGAGAGCTATCAAGTATGGGTGGAATCCTCCAATGATCGATGAACATGGAGATAAGAAGGATAAGTCACTGGAACAATGGACGCCAAATGAAAATATACTCTTCACTTACAATGCGAAAGCTTTGACTGCAATAGTTGCTTCAATTGATATGGACAAATTTAAGCAAATATAAGGATTTGAATCTACTGAGGAGGCTTAGGAAACGCTTGAGACAATATATGAATGTACTCCAAGTGTGAAGAGAATAAGACGAGACAATCTTGAACACCAATTTGAGAAGATTGAAACTGGAGAAAACGAGAACGTAAAGGAGTTGGGCAGAAGACTCAATGCACTTGCAAATGAAGCACATCTGTTTAGCCAATCATATGAAGATAAGAAGCTCGTAAATAAATTTTTTTGTTGTCTCCCTCAAAGATTTGTTGCTCAAAAAGCTGCCATGAAAATAGCTTTTAACATCAGTATAACAAGCTTCAAGGAGATTGTGAGAATGCTTTCGGTATATGAGATGGAGCTACAATTGGGGCAAGGATTTACCAACAAAGAAATCGATCAAAGAATAGCCTTACAAACTTTTGAGGAAATAGCGGAAGATGTGTCTCTCTTAGTGAAAAAGTTCAATAAGTTTCTAAAGAAGTCTGAGGTATACATCAAGTGCTCTAAAGCTTATCCAGAGAAAGGAGGCAAATTAGGAATACAATGCCATGAATGCAAAGGGTATGAACATATGAAAAATGAGTGTCATAGTGTTCAGAAAAGAGAATACATGTTGAAGACTTTGATCACAACAAAATGTTTCAACTGTCAATGATTTCCTTTCTTTGAGATTTCAAAAAGGGGAGATTGTTAGTACATGAAAAATTTTCATTTATTTGAGATTTCGATTTTATGAAGAAATCATTAATTGTTTGATAATCCATATTTTTTATTTTTATTTAGATTCAATATTGTAATATTTCCATTATGCATATTTTCCATTATTATTGATATTTTCAATTGTGTTAGATATTTGTAGATTTGGGAACTTTCACAGGATATTTGGAACTATTCTAAAAGCTCTGTTCTAAAAATCGGCCTAGGCGGCCGCCTAGGCGCTAGGCGGTGGTCGGGCGCCTCGATTAATCACTAATCGGAGGTTCTAGGCGGACCGGACGCCTGGGCGGTCTCGGCGGGCGCCTAGGCGGGCTAGGCGGTCTAGGCGGCCGCCTAGGCGGACGATTAATCGCTAGGCGGTCGTCTAGACGGGCTAGGCGGCTGCCTAGGCGGTATTCTAGTTTCAAAGGTAGAAAATAAAATTTAAGACAAAAAAAACTTTAACAACTAGTTTTTCAAGATGATAACGAAATTATAATACTTTAGAATGAGTAAATGATTACAAAATTCATTTATTTAGCTTTCATTATAGTTATATAAGTAATTATTTGTTTCTTGTGTAAGTATGTATACACAAAAAGACGAAACCGACTTGATAGTAAAATGTTGAATAATCTTGTTTATTTTTAATTCAATGTGAGGTTGATGGTTTAAAATAAAAATAAATGAACAAGACTTTGAATGTGTTTCTATCTAATGATCCGTATCATTTTCAAGATTGGATTGTTGATAATGGAAAAACGGACGATGAATCAATGGAAGAATATGAAGGATCAAACCAAAATATGTCGACGTATGAATGTTCAAGAGATCGAGCAAATGGATGATTTTCTTATAGATAGAGAGTTTGATGAATCATATTTTGATCCCGAAGAAGAAGAAATTAACATACAGTTTGAATTTGATTAACAACATTTCAATAAAGAATATAAAAAAAGTTGAATGGTTATAAATGTTTTAAATTAAAAATTTGGATTAATATTACATTGTATATATATATAAATCCGCCTAGCCCGCCTAGACACCGCCTAGGCTCCGCCTAGGCGCTCTAGGCGCTGGGTGTCCGCCCGCCTAGCGCCTAGCGCTTTCTTGAACCTTGTCTAAAAAGGAGAAAATCAAACAACTTAACAATTCTATAGAAAGGAAATCAATGAGCAATTTGAAAAGGAGCATAGTTTTTAAAGGAGGAAGTGGATGCACATCCAAACTACTCCCTCAATCATTTTGGGCGCCGAAATTCAAGAAGAAGAGAGAGCAAAGTGTTTTTGCGTTCCATTGAGAACATTCGAGAAGAGTGTTTGTAACATAAGCCTTAAACCATAAAAGTTTGGAGTCTTATGGATAAGTGATTCGAGTAAGAGTTATTCGAAAAAGAATAGTTTTAGACGGTTCACACTAGTATCTGAGTTGTGAAATCCAAGTATATTCCATTTGAAATCTGGATAAAACAATATTTGAAAGTGATGTTGCGAGAATATCACGGAAAATCGTTGTATGTTTTCTCTCTAAACTTTCAGAATGCATACGATATTGTCGTTCTAATACATTGATGCAAATATTGTCTATTTGTCGTTTAGTAAAAAAAATGTAACGAAAATCACTATTGCAATACGAGAAACTTTAAATGGTAGAAATTAAATATCATTAGGAAGCAAAATGGAATTACCTTGATAGTGGCAAATGTCATGTTATTGGCATACGTCCTCGTGTATCTGTCGAAAGTGAATCAAATGAGATGAGAATGTGTGTTTGATGACCACAAAATCGAACTAAAAATTATATGATATTTAAGAATTTTATAAAATATTTTCAAACATTTTCGTATATTTAATTTTAGTTAGATTTAATTATGATGTGATTTGTTTTTAAATTTTATATTTTTATAATTAAAATTAAAATTTTGCTATATTATTATACATTATAATTTTATAGTCATACCCGACGACTTGGCTATTGATCAACCAAGGCCTCCAATCGTAGACAATGGAGAAGTTAAGAGATCTTATCCATGCTTGAGTCCCCACGAACGGGATGTATATGTCATGATCTCCACTATTCGTAAAGAAGACGATTACACGTATATTTGGAACATTAAATCACGGAAACAATCATATATATATATATATATACATTCGTCACCTATAGACGAGAGATCGATATCCTTTGATGCTGTTGTTTAGATGATAAGGAATGCTGCTTTTGATATCATTGGTATATGGTAAATCCCAATTACACCGCACCCATTTACCGATACTTCCCTGAGATTTCAACGCAACATTTAACCAAATTTGCAGAGATGTATGAAAAACAAGACTCGTGATTTCGTACCTTTACAACGTGAAGTGCTCTACGTACATTTTCATCATTCGCCCAATAAATTGATAGGATTAACCTGTATTTCTACACAAATCAAAAGAAACTATGCATTGTAAACATACTTTGGAAAATTAATTTTTTTATGGAATTAGGTTAAGTAGGACGTATTTTCTATAGCATAACCACGGAGTAATTACGTAAATCCAAAAGTAGATGTAATTACGTAGCAGTGAGAAGGCGGGATAGAGAGATCCGCATGGAGAAACTCCTCAAGGTATCTGCTTCGTGCAGATTCAAAAGAAGATAGCTTTAGGGTTGAAACGTTGCAAGATGGACTGAGAATAAGAACTTTGTTGATCCTTGAAATACACTGAAAATGAATTACAAAATCTACATTGGTTTCATATATTCTTATTTCTCCATAAAATTCTCGAATTTCAATCAAAATTAGACTGAATCAATATTTAAGACGACGTATCGAACCTTACGATAATGTTTCATGCATCTCAAGCACTCCAAGTTGTTAGGATCTATGTCGAAATAATCTTCTTCGCATGTTCTTTTTAACGACTGAAAATCATGATTTACGAATTTATTGGCAGTTGTATATATAGAATTTTCATTCATTATGACAACCAAAACTAAGGTAAGCTTGATTCGTTACCTCGTAGAGCTCATCGGAGATCAGTCCCATCCCATGAGCAAATGGAATACGGGAGTTGAGATCAAAACTAGGATCGGTGAAAGGATTCCCCAGCACATAACCCTAATGAATTCCATGACATTTAAAGATAACATATACGCGCAACGTAATAATCGTTATATACGATCGTGACTATATCGATGAACCTGAAGATTTATATAAGGTTCAGAGCCATGTTCATTTCCTGCATTGTAATCTTTAGAGTGTTAACGAATGGAATGTTCAAATGAGAGATGAACCGATTAGGAAAAGTGTATGTACCAATTGAGATCTCTTGAACAGTCGCGGGGATTACAATGCCAGAGTACGAATCTCCACCAACGTAAAAAGGATTCAAAACGAACTCTTGATGATCAAGAAGCCACTGAAACATAATCTTGAACCAATCGAAACAACATAACAAATATACGTACGGAACATATTCGGATAATACATATCATGATTACCTTCCTAAGAAAGTGATTCACATACTTTGCCTCTTTCGTGTCACTAGGATGATTACCGAGGGGATTTCTCGCATACGAGAATCCAGTTCCCACGGGTTGATCCAAAAATATAATGCTAGCGACCTAAGAATCATCCACGCTACTTGAATCTAGAACTAATTAATCTGCAGCGTTATATATATATTTACATGAATTGATCCTTAACCTTAGTCCATGAATACGTCGTGGACACCAACTTTGGTAAACTCCCATTGTATTCTTCTACCTTGAAAGTCATAGGACCTGTGATTTAACTTCCAAAGGAACCGTCAAAATCACAACATTTACACTTCACCTCTTGTCAGATTTATCAAACAAATCTCCTGATAACAATTTTTAGAATGTAATGAATCACAATTTCGTAAGTACCAATTTCGTAAGCAAGACCGGATAGCGAAGTGCAACCAGGTCCTCCAGTTAGCCAAACCATTAGAGGGTCTTCTCTTGGATTTCTCTCAGACTTGATGAAGTAGTAGAAAAGCTGCACTTCCTCTCCTTCACCAACACCAACATAACTACATACATATATCTATTACAGATCTAACTCAACAATATAGATCAGAATGAGAGAAACCCATTTTGGAAAATCCAGAAGAACACACACCCTGTTTCAAGCTCAAAGGGAAGAGGACCTTCGAAACCGGGAAGATTCCGAACGATCGAACCGGAATCTGCATGTTGAATAACTATTAAAAGAATAAGCAGCCAATGCATTACCAAAGAAAAACATAAAATTTCCATTATCTTGGATTTAAGTCTTAAACTAGGAATGTCTGGTTACCGAATCATATGAAATCTAGAATAATAAGAAGGAACCAAACCACATGCAATACATGCAACAGATGGAGCATGCGCATAAGTTTTAGAGTAACACGTGCCTTCCCTCGTCTACTGACAGAATACGAAACCATTACCTTTGTCTTGTTCTGTTTCTGCAATAGTTTCCACTTACTCCGTTTTCGCTTTGGCGATTTAGATTTTAAGTACATCTATAAATTCTGGACAGATTTTTTTTTCCGACCCTAATTTACAAACAGATTTTTGTCGGTATTTAATCTTTTGACAGATTACTGAAAGAATTTTTTATTTTTTTGGAAAAAAAATCGATCGACCAAAATATTTCGTCCCTGGTTCCGGACGCAATAAAAAACTTTGTGTCTAATTCTGGATGAATCAAGGACAAATTCATTAACTTTTATTTTTTTATTTTTTTTTGTTTTGTCTTTGTAGTTCTAGTGTTGTTACAGTTCATGAATGATAATTTGAATAAGTCATGAGCTATTCATTGATCTTATCCTTTAGATTGTGCAAACTTGAAATTAAAATGTTGAAATCCCAAGTTGTAATTAGTATGTTCTCCTCACTAGTGTTTCTCTTTATTTTTGGTGGTGAATAATGATGAACAGATTTTGTGAATAATGCAATACTCATATTATCCGATTGTTTCCTTACATATAGTCTGTTTTTGGGTTGTTAAAAATGCCCACCCATAAGCACCCTCCTGCTAACAAACTAACCATAAAATATTCCCTTGGTCTCTAAGTAAAATACCAAATTAGCCTTATGTTTTTATGTTTTTCCCATTCTGATCCCTTGTTTGTTTTTCCGCATGGGCTTCAAATCTTCTTGGGCTGGACGGTGTGGATATGGGCTTCCGCGTGGGCTTCATTCTGGGCCGCTTCAACCCGGTTCACGTCGAGCCTTGATCCGTTGACCTGCTTCAGCTCACTAACCCTAGGTGTTCGAAGT
Source organism: Gynandropsis gynandra (assembly GCA_036759665.1). NCBI lineage: Eukaryota > Viridiplantae > Streptophyta > Magnoliopsida > Brassicales > Cleomaceae > Gynandropsis > Gynandropsis gynandra. The sequence continues at coordinate 65,145,531 of CM071860.1, read as the reverse complement.
ATCTCATTCGTCAGCAAGTCCGCGAGCTGCTCTTCCCCTCTCACATGCCGTAAGTAGATCCTTCCTTCCTTCTGAGCCTCACGTACGACATGGAATTTAATTTTAATATGCTTTGTGCGCCTGTGGTCGATAGGGTTCTTAGCGATTGCGATAGCCGCCGTGCTATCGCTATAGATAGGGATACCGTAGGTTGTATCAAACCCTAGCTCCCCGAACAACCTTCGTAGCCATGTAGCGTGATTAGTAGCCGAGCTTAGGGCCATGTACTCGGCTTCGGCCGTTGATTGTGCAACCACTGAATGCTGCTGTGTCTCCCACGTGAATATTGCACTTCCTATTGTGAAACAAAAACCGGTTGTGCTTCGCATATCCTCTGTGTTACCCGCTAGGTCCGAGTCCGCAAACCCTAGTAGTTCTGACTGTTTCACTTGCCTGAAAAGTAAACCGTAGTTTATTGTTTCGCGAATGTACCTTAGGACTCTCTTAGCATTATTTAGACTCCATACTGTCGGTTTTGCGTTTTTCCTTGA
>CM071860.1:65118026-65134683 GCA_036759665.1 Gynandropsis gynandra | reverse complement strand
GAGTTAGAGCAATTTGTTCGAAATGATGTCTGGATTTTAGTTCCTAGACCAGTGAACTTAAATGTTATTGGCACGAAATGGGTGTTTAAGAACAAAACCAACGAGCAAGGGGAGATTGTCCGAAATAAAGCAAGATTAGTAGCACAGGGATATACCCAAGTAGAAGGAGTGGATTTCGATGAAACTTTTGTTCCTGTGGCTAGATTAGAATCGATTCGTCTATTGCTTGGTGTTGCGTGTTTCTTTGGTTTGAAACTATTTCAGATGGACGTGAAGAGTGCATTTCTTAATGGGATACTTCAAGAGGAGGTCTATGTAGAACAACCGAAAGGATTTAAGGATCCACATAATCCAGAGCATGTCTACAAGCTAAAGAAAGCCTTGTACGGACTAAAGCAAGCACCCCGTGCTTGGTATGAAAGACTTACAAGCTTTCTTGTGCAGAACGGCTACAAAAGAGGGGGAGTTGATAAAACATTATTTATTCATGATTCCGATGGAATTTTGTTGGTTGTGCAGATATACGTTGATGACATTGTGTTTGGCTCTAAATCACAGGAAAAAGTGAACTGGTTTGTGCAGACTATGAAGAGGGAGTTTGAAATGAGCATGTCTGGAGAACTAAGCTACTTCCTTGGTCTACAAGTCAAATAACTCGACGATGGACTGTTTATTTCTCACAGTAAATATGCCAGAAATTTGGTAAAACGATTTGAACTAGATCACAGTGAATCGGCGAGTACCCCCATGTCAACAACAACAAAGTTGACAAAAGATGCAGATGGTGAAGATGTTGAGGTTAAACTATACAGAAACATGATTGGTAGTCTTCTTTATCTCACTACAAGTAGACCTGATCTATGTCTGAGTGTAGGGATTTGTGCCAGATATCAAGCTAAACCGAAGAAATCCCACTTGTTTGCTGTTAAACGAATTATCAAATATGTCAAAGGTACAGCATAGTATGGCATATTATATTCAAAAGATACTAACTGTGAACTTGCTGGTTTCAGTGATGCTGATTAGGGAGGAAATGCGGATGATCGTAAAAGCACATCTGGAGGCTGCTTCTTTCTTGGAAACAATTTAGTTTCATGGCACAGCAAAAAGCAAAATTCGACATCTCTTTCTACTGCTGAAGCTAAATACATTACCTTGGGAAGCTGTTGCACTCAACTGTTATGGATGAATCAAATGCTTATGGGCTACGGTAATTAAATCCAGAACTTTTACTGCATGGTGTGACAATACTAGTGCTATAGACATTTCGAAAAATCTTGTTCAACATTCTAGAACGAAACATATAGAAATAAGACACCATTTTCTAAGGGAAAAAGTTGAGCAGAAACAAATGAAAGTGGAGTATGTGCCTACGGAACGTTAGCTCACGGATATTTTCACAAAACCCATGGATTTAAATCGGTTTGTCTCTCTGAGAAAATCACTTGGTGTTTGTGAGCTTTGATCGTTCCTTGCATATTACATTGGTAGAATTGTGTTTCGGAGTGTCTGATGATCTTACGTAGAAGAGGGAAATTACTGAAATGTCTGCTTGATTTAAGTACATTTAGCTCTTTGTTGTTCTGTGTTTGAACACTGTTACCATATTTGCAAGTTACAGGTCTTTCATCTGGTGACCTAAGTGCACTTAAAACTCTACTTACTCCTCTGACAACTTTTATGCGTATTCATAGGCAAAAATAAAATTAGTTCGTCATGAGTATATGCTCGGGTCTAAGTTGGGAGATATTCAGTTTCAGTTATAACGTCCTATGACACAACGTAAAGATTATGCTTAAATACTCCTCTATGCGTGCATAAGAGTATACCTAAAAAGGGTAGTCAAGGAGCTTGTTATATGAACAAAAGGATATCTACACAACGTCTTAGAAGCTGTAAATGAGTGGTTAAAATAAATAAAAAAAGAACAAAGAGAAAATAAAAAATGATAAGAAGTAATGCAATAGAACAGATTGTTTTAAGTGGAGAGCAATTATCAGTAAGTGTACTTAAACAATCAGCCGTTTACAGTTCTTGACTAATTCTTAATGGTCTGATTTTGCTTTGATTCTTTCTATCATGTTTTTGTGACAAGGAGTTCACAATGATCTGACGAGCACTAGCAGCACTTGAGTGTTTTTTCTCTTTAAGAGTAACCTGGCAGGTTTTTTAATGTGATGGGATAGTTTGTGGGCTAATGTGACTAGTGCAGTTACTTCAAATTTTTTCAAATCCCTAATTTTTCTCTGTAACTGCACTTAACTTCTCTTAAACTGCTGTATTTAACCTTTTGCTTCTATTTCTAAAACCCTAACTCATTTTCTCGAGAGAAAACGAGCAGCAGTTTCTTCGTTGCACATTCTTCTTTCACCATAATACAGACTCGCAACAACAACTTCGGCCTCAATACAGACGACATACTCCTGGTTGATAATCAGATAGTATGGATGGGGGGATCTAGTGTTTACACAAAATCCTTCTCGTGTAAATTGACGCCGCTACAAGGTGATGGCGACCAAATTTTTTGCACCAAATAAACGTGAAAATCTGAGATCAGGTGCAACTTCGATGGTCCACCTCTACACATACCCTGATAGTGACCTCAGAGCTCCCTTCATGTCGACCCCACAGAATGACCCATAGAATGACCCACATCAACCCCACCACGGGACACCCACACTACCTCGATTCCTCCACCGAGTGCTGCTCCTTCCACCATTCCATCAACGCTGGCGTCTACTGGAAGACCGGTTCTGGCTCATGGCACACAATCTTCTGCCTCTTTGAGACGAGGTGCCCCTCTATCTGTCTCCAAATCCTTTTCATACAAAATGTACAAGGAATCATACCTCGGTAGGTTTAGAACCCTTAAAGAAAGGGAAATTTTCTCTGAGAGAGGACTTAGTGTGCATCAATTTCAGCACCTCTCTGTGTGGGATTTATTGGTCAACAGGAAGCTGACAAACACAGTCACCACTGTGACTTCTGTTTGTAAGGAACTCGTATATGAGTTCTATGCGAATTTAGTTCCTGATATTGAAGAACCAGAATCGGCTCTGTTTGGCACCACGTATGTTCATGGTCACGTTTTTAGGTTCAATGCTGAAGTAAAAAAACGAGTTTTTGGGAATTTCGCATATCCCGGTGGCTCGCACCAAGGAACTCCAGCTTGACTTAGATATGGACGCTATCACAAAGGAGTTAACAAATGGTAAGCTAAGTACTTGGCCTGGGCAGATCCCAATGCGTTGTTGAACAAGATTTCCCGTACAAACTGGGTGCCTAACAAGAAATCGGATGCAATCAGGCAGGATACAACAGTCTTTTTGTACTGCTTGAAGATGACATACCCATCAACTTTGGCAAAGTGTTTCTGGACTTAATCGTTGGATTGGGTTTGTCTAACTCCACGAAGTTCATTCTTCCGTTCCCTTGCCTAATTCAGAATATTTTGTGCCAACAAGTTGCTGATATAATTGGAAGAGATGAGGTATGTGAGAATACCCCACCGTGGATCATACTGGAAAAGCGTTATATGGCCAAGATGCCATCTGCTTCAGCAGCCGGAACATCCAAGAATAGTATGGTTCAGGAACTTACTGAACTGAAACAAACCTTAAGTGCAGCGCTCAGATCCATTGATGGACTGCTCTTGCGATTTCAGAGTAATCAAGTGCACTTATATTGTTCTGTGATTTATTTCTAATTATTATGTGTCTGATCTGGTTTGAAATCTTATCACATAAATAGGGGGAGAAATGCAGAACGAAGAGGAGGTTGCGGATGATGAGGTAGAAGAGATTCGTGGGGAATCTACTGCAAGAAAGAACAAAGGAAAAAGACAGAGGAACTGATATGTTCCTATGTGTTCTTTATTTTTTTAAGTGCATTTAAAGACAATGCTTATTTTAAGTGTACTTAATGCTTTAATTTCCATGCTTGAACTTATGATGGTCTGGACATATTTGTGTGGATTAATTTTATGATGTTTGATCTTATATGGTGTTTGTCTTGTGCCTGAATGATTTTATTGCATTGTCTTGAATTCTATATGTTTGATTGGCGTATGTTTTTGTGATAAGAATTCAAAGGGGGAGATTGTGAATGCAATAAAAATAGGATTGCAGATTAAAATTGCTATTTCAGGAAGTTGAGATATTTAAGGAGCAAGAATTCAAATCAAGAAAAACTGAAGGAAGTCAACGAGAAGATTAAGGAGAAGAAGGAGGAGTCAAGTTGAATCGGGCGAATACAATGCTGAAGAAAAATCAGCAAGACGGCGCGGCTGAAGAACCGGAGAGGGTTGCTGAGCCGAGCGGAAGACAGATAAGTTAACCTGAAAAAAAAAGAAGGTTAACGATTCTGGGTGGTATCACTAGAGTACACGAAACAGAGAAAGAGAGAGTTCTAAGGTTTTAAGTGAACTTAGTTAGAGACTGTACTGTGCGGAGAAACAGTTGAGGTTGTATTTACGTCTAACTCAGAGGGAGTTATCCGCGGAGATCTTTAGTACATTGTATAAACTGGCAAGTGTACTTAAAGATTGACAAGTAAATAAACGAATACTGTTTGATATTTCTGATCTCTTTGGTTATCGATTCACTAGTTATCTTCTACAAGTTTTCATGGACAATAAGTGATTTTTCAGCTTATGGTATGCTATCTGGATGGACAACGCATGGTTGATTGGCTTGTCCATATTACATGGGGGAAAAGATGCTTTGAAATATGGACGAAAGATGAGTTGGTTTGATTGTCATCGTTGTTTTCTTCCTCCTGATGATACATTACGATGCAACAAGAGAAATTTCAAAAGAATATAGTTGTGCGGAAATCTCCTCCTCCAGTTTTGATCGGTGATGATATTTTGTATGAAGGACTTCTTGCTTTGGATATTCCTAGGAGTATATAGATTGCGGAGGGAACAATCATTCTAGAATTGATAGTTATGGAATTACCCATAATTGGTACACAAATAGTATATTTTGGGATCTGTCGTGTTGGAAAAATCTGAAGCTTCGCCATAATCTTGATGTCATGCACATAGAGATTTTCTTTATAATATCATCAACACGGTACTGAATGTCACAGGAAAAACGGAGGATAACATTAAATCACGGAAAGATCTAGAAGAGTATTTCTCACGGAAGGAGTTACATATAAGTGACGACGGTAAAGCTCAAGTTCCGATATTCAGATTGTCGAATGATGAGAAATATAAATTGTTGAAATGGTTGAAGAAAGATGTGAAATTTCCTGATGGTTATGCAACTAACATCGAAAGGTGTGTCGATATTCATGGAAGAAAGTTATCAGGGATGAAAAGTCACGATTGTCATGTATTTATGCAAAGACTACTTTCCATAAACAAAGTGAAAAGAGATACAGAGACAAAGGGTAAAACCTGTTTGGATGATAAATAATGTCTGGAAACAGATGTGCGTCTATTGGGATGATCCTAGTTTTAAGGAGAGAAGTCGATGCACTAGCCAATCCTGTCGTTTCGATAGAGAAGGATAGGAGATGAGTGTACATACTGCTGGTTCCCAGTCCTTCGCAGAGGTTTACGAAGATTTGGTAAGATTTTAAAAGTTTTAATACGATTTACATTTGCTTATTAGTAAAAACTTAAAATTTAAATTTGTTTTAGGCGAAAGAGAAGGGATCTGAACTTTCGTACGTGGAATTGTTAGAACGTACACACAAGAAGAAATCCGATGGTTCGTGGGTAGATGTCAGGGTGAAACATGTCCACGACGATGTTCTGAACATGGCATCGGAACGAGTGTCCCAAATCTCGCCGAGAGAAGATGTGACGCAACCTTCTCTAACTCAAGAAGAATACAACGAGTGTATTTCGAGGTAAATTAATTATAATTTTAAACTAAAATTCTTATTGATAATTTTAATTTAATTTCAATATTTTTGCAGCACATAACACCGTACAAAGGTCATTTATTTGATCTTGGAGGAATGACATCAAAACATGCAAGTTCCTCCAAAATACAAGGAAAAATTCGCGATCGAGGAACTTCGAAACACAATCTCAAAGATGCAAGAACAATTAGAAAACAAATTTCATCGTTCAACGCTCTAGAAATGGAAGTTGAACGATCAAGAACGGAACGTCAACAGTGGTTTAGGATGATGAAAGAACATATGACCAATATCAATTGGGATACGACCGGAAAACAATGACTCTGACGACGATAATTCCCAATTACCACTAACAAGCTTGTAAATACATAATGTTAATAATGTATAAACATTAATTAATTAATATCAATCTAAAATTTAATTTAAATTTTAAGAACGGTTCGCGACCCGTCCTCAAATTTCAAATTGTTTTCTCGTCATATCCGGGTCAGGTTTCCTGTTGATTTCCGACGTCCTTGTAGTTCGAAATTGCGAACGGATTGGAGACTTTATTTTCCTTTTGTATTTGTAGACGGTTTAATTTTGCGACGCGCGTTTGCAGAGAGATGTTAAGCATCTCTAACTCGTCCCTAAACTTGTTTAAGGACGAATTTGTCTGTCTGAAACTCAAAATTTCTTGTAGTGACTAATGACGGTAGTACACATATTTGGATTGAGGAAAGGAGACGTATTTTGAAAGTATCACATTTTTGTTCTTGAGGATGGACTTCGTCTTTGCTTTGCTTTGAGAGATTGAAATAGAACGTACTGATATGGGAAAGGGTTGAGAGTAAGCCACTGCAGACTTCCATTGCCGATAAAGAACTGCTGAATCCATTTGACGGTTCAAATTCATTGAACTCATGAACGGAGAAGATGCACTCTACAAGATCTAACGGTTCGTATTCATTTATATTAATAAATCTGCGGTTCAGATTCATTATTAAGAATATATCTGACGGTGTGTATACTGCCGAACACTCAACGGTCCAGATTCGCTGGATCTTATCCAAAGGTTCTAATTCTCTAAAAAGATAGAACGTTATTCAATTACCCTTGCGACATTCAATTACCTTTCCACTGGAACTGAGGTATCTTCATGAAGTGAAACCTGAAAGACGAAGAATCTCACAAGGGTTCTCCATCAATCCACCTCTTGAACATAACGCCACATTCGTCAGGCTTGTAATCCGCCGTGTGCCCTCCTCCCTGAAACCCGTACAAGACAAAAACACGTTACCATTCTGCGAAAAAGATGCTAAACAATGAACAGATCTTTAGAGGAGAGGAGGTTTTTCTTGCTTTGACGGTAGCAAATGTCATCTTGTTCGTGTAAGTCCTCGTGTATCTGTCAAAATACGATCAATGAGTCCTAACCAATACATAAAAATGGAATTCGGAGCAAAAAAGTTTATATATATTACCCTGCAATCTGATCATTGATCATCCAAGGCCTCCAATCATCAACAATGGGAAACTTCAAACTTCTTATCCATGCTTGTGTCCCCGTGAAAGGTACCATAAGATCATGATCACCGCTGTTCCAAAAATGGTAAATACAAAATCGAAGATGATGAAGAAGAAGAAGAAGAAGAAAAGAGTAGCCGTTTTAACCTATAAATCAGAGAGCGGTAGCCTTTACGACTGTTGTTCTGATGGTAAGGAAAGGCATTGGTAATGTCATATGTATAAGGTATGTTCTCGGTATTGCAACGCTTCCATTTTCCGATCCCCTTCAGCAAAAAAATATATACAAATATGTACGTGGCTATGTTTCCAATAAGAACATCTATTAACATACAAATCACGTACCTTCTTCACGTGAAGAGCTCTTCGTACGTTGTCATCGTTTGCCCAGAAGGCAGACAAAAAATATCTGTAGGTCTAAGCCCAAACAACACAATGTGTGAGTGAAAAACCGAACATTAGCCCCGAATGAGATTAACCAAAAGAAAATATGTAATTTAAAGACGGGCGCAGGAGCAATAGAACAATACAAAGCAACTCGGGGGTGGGAGGGACGATTCGTTGACAAGAGACTCCTTCAGTTCTCTTCTCTGACCAGGTCCTGATGTCGGCAAGACATAATCTACTTCACAATTCGGCAATAAAATCTGCTCTGTGTATATATCTGAAACACACTAATGGAAGAAGGAAGCGGAAAATTAGTTAGTGAAACCTCAGTCTTGAATTAGCTTGATCTCCCCTAATGATCTTTTGATAAGTTTCCAAAAGGGCATGAATGGTTTTGAGACACCGTTTATGATGAAATTATTTTCAATATGTTCATGTAGCCGGGTGGTATGAAGGAGTATATACCATGTCATATGCGAGGAGATCACTGGAGCATTTGACATTGCTCGGGTGAACGTTGAAGTATTTACCTCCACAACTTCTTTTAAGCGACTGCAAGAAACACAAGCTTTTAACAGCAAAGTCTAACAAGTTGTCGGAATTCTGCCTCTCACGGAGAAAAACGAAGCAAAATTTTAGTACCTCAAAGAGTTCGTCTGATATAAGTCCCATTCCATGAGCAAATGGGATTCGATGATCGAAATCCACATGCTTATTTGTTACAGGGTTTCCAAGAACATAACCCTGGTGAATTGTAGAACCAGTCAGGGCAAACACAAATTTAAACTGAAACATTTTGTTTGATCCACGAGTACATCATATTCGAGATTTAATATTCATCTGTCCGCTCTACAAGTACAGACCTGAAGATTTATGAGAGGTGTGACTCCTTCTTCGTTTCCTGTTTTCATGATTCAAGACAAGCTTAGATGCATAAAATGTAAAAAAAAAAAGATACCGAAAAGGCATAAAATGAAAGATGGTAAAATACCGAGTGAAACTTGTTGAACAACTCCTGGCACGACCTTACCAGAGTACGAATCTCCAGCAACGTAAAAGGGATTCGAAACGAACTCTGGATGATCCGTCAACCACTGTAAATTCTCAGGAAACAACATTACAAATGCATAAACTAAACAAATGGACAAAGTGATAATGTAGGCAACATATACTAAAACATTACCTTCCTAAGAAACTGGTCGATTTGATACATTTGTTTCGTGTCGCTTGACTCGAAAGCACGCGGAGATCTCGCATAGGAATATCCTGATCCCGCAGGAGAGTCCAAATATATTATATTCGCAACCTGATAATCAACAAATTCATATCAAAACAGCTCAAAAAAAGAAGGATTATATTAGATTTTACGAGGCGAAACACAATGTATATAACCTTTGTCCACGAAAACGTAGTTTTCACTAACGTGGGCACGCTCCCGTTATACTCTTCACCCTTGAAAGCTAAAGGACCTAATCAATTTTAAGAATGTTTAGTATCTCTAAGCAAATCCTAATCTGTTGGGATTAAGCAACAAAACAAGACAGACTACATAGCTATTTCCTTCTTAGTTTCCACTAATCACCAACGTAATTTCCCATTTAAGTAATCGAGTTTCTAAATCTATAAACTACAATAAGAACACAAAGCAATTACCATTTTCAAAGAGCATGCCACAAATGGAGCTGCAAGCTGGTCCACCAGTTAACCATATGATAAGAGCGTCTTCTTTTGGGTTTCTCTCAGATTTTATAAAGTAGTAGAAGAGTTGAACATCTTCAGAATCACCAACACCCACATACCTAAATAGATCAAATAACACACGTAATTAGGCATGTTAACCATATGTTAAGTAACTAAGTGAAAACAAGAACATAAAACGACAGAGTCATTACCCTGTCTCGAGATCAAAAGGAAGAGGACCATCAAAACCAGGAAGATATTTCACGACAGAACCAGCAAGAACAAGAACATGAAGATCAAAGACATGGATGAAGAAGATCATAACTGAAGTCGCCAAGAACAGACACCAGCTTGTTCCCATTTCTTGTTTCGCATTAACAAAGTGAGAGTCAGACTAAGAGGAGTTACACCAACTCTCGAGATAAGGAAATGGCTCACACGTGGAGTTGAAATACTTAACATAGAGTTGCGTGAGCTGATATGTCTCATAGACGTGGTCTTCCTAAAAAAATGTTTTTTTTACATAGAATTCATATCATTCATCTAGTTTATCTTTAAATATTTGATTCAAATGATTTAGTATTTTGTATATTATGATATTTTCTTATAAAAATGACAATATTTAATATTTAATATTTAATATAAAATGACATGTATAAGTTAGATGACAAATCTAAAAGAATTTTGAGTATCCTTAGAATTCTTTTTCTGATTTCCTTGATTTTAATAGCTGTTTGAATATTACTGTATATAGAAACATTATACATAGTATTTTGCAAATCTCAAATTTAAATGATAACGTAAATTAATACATTTGTCCTCTTTTTTATTATTACGAATTTCCATGTCATACATTATATATTTTTAAAAAGATTAATAGTAGGATAATGCACTAATATCAAGGCATAAAAAATATAATTCATTGAGACTAAATAGTAAGATGTTCGGATGGCACACTTTTTGCTTCACGTGTACTCTTGAAAATTTACAGAATAAAAGATAACGGTGAAAAGATTAATATGTTTTTATTTTTTGTACGTGAAAATACACACGTTTATTAAAATTTTGAAACGAAACAAATTTTAAAGATAAAAGTTAGAAGCGAGAGGCGATATCGAAGTTGAGAGTAAGGGTCGAATTCCAAGTGAGGAAGAATGAAATTTCGAAGTTGAGAGAAAGGAAATTTTGAAGTGAGAAAGAAAGATAGAAATGACAAGGATCAATAATGAAGAAGAAAGTACGAGTCAATTTTCATTAGCGTCTGTTAGTGGATCGGTTTCTAGGGTTTTACTTTGTAGATGAAATATATTAGAGATTAGGTTGTTAAAAATGAAATTGTTTGTTGATTTTAAATGGGTGTGAATCTCAGTGACTCGCTTGAATCGAAGAAGGTTATGAGTCTTATTGAGTAAAAAAGGATCACGAGTCTCAGTGAGTCGCTTAAATGGAAGAGGGTCATGAGTCTAGGGTCATGAGTCTCATTGAGTCGCTTGAATCGAATAGAGTCTGGAGTCTTAGTGAGTCTCTTGAGTTGCAAGGATCATTTAAATCACAAGGATCATTTAAGTCGCAAAGGAACATATGGGTCTCAATGAGTCGCTTGAGTTAAGGGTCGCTTGAGTTAAGGGTCGCTTGAGTCTCAAAGGGTCATATAGGTCTCACTGTGTCGATAGAAGTCTAATGTATTCTTAATTGGTCATTTTTTCAGTACCACCAAAGCCGAATTTCCTCTATGAATTCGAGCACATTGACAAAATGCCAAAGAGTTCTACCAAGTGTTATCCATTCGAAACAATAAATAATTTGAAAGGAATGTTAAGTGAAAATGAATGACATTACTTCAACATAGAGTCACAATTTAGGCATATATTCCATTACCAATTTGACTCCATCCTAATGAAGGTTCAAATGTCTGTCATATTAAACCACCTAGTGATTGTACGGGGCACAAGAAGGAGATATGGTTTGTCTTAAACGATGTTCTCGTCCGGTACTCTATAGTGAAACATGCACTAATTACCAGATTGAACTGTGGATCCTATCTCAAAGGATGAGAGTCGAAACGATGTGATAAATTCAGGCTGAAGAATTTATGTCGTCGAAGGGTGACCGTTGCACAAGTGAGTGAAAATCTTGTGAAGGCGAAGAATGCCACCAACCGGAAGAGGTTGGCAACACTGATGGTATTTTGGCAAGTTCTAGATCACAAGCCTTTATCAGACAATTATATCATCCATGATCTGATTTACATGGTTGATGACGTGGAATTTTGTGAAGGCTTTCCATGAGGGCTTAATAAATTTGAGAAGCTTGTGGATACTTTCCATAAGCATGTTACTAGGGAAACACCAAGATCAAAATGGTATTGTGGTAGTTTCATGATCCCACTCATGGTAAGTTGTATATATTATTAGAATAACATGAATGTTTTCGTACTTTTGTGTTCTTATCATTTTGTTTTAAAATTTCAATTACTTATATTTGAAATCATCCATAGTTTGGACAAAAACGGATGGTACGTTGATGTTATGGATGTCGATCCATCATGCCCAAGGATGTGTAAGAAGCGGACTAAATCCAATTTAAATCCAAAATATGTAGACGTGATCAAGCAGATTAGAGATTCTAAGGTAACAATTACACATGGGTCATAAGGATCACAAGGGTCACAATGTTATTTGTTGTTTTGGAGGATATTCAAAGTGTTCCTCATGCTGAAGACAACGAGGAAGCTTTACTTTTTTATCTGCAGTATTACGAGGGATGTAACGAGCTAGACGTTTAGATATGGATGAAATATCTACAAAGAAAGCCAAAGGGTATTATTTGGGAGGACATCCGTAAACTCAAACTACTAACACAAAAAGTAGTTCTTGATGAGAAACGGAAAGAGAAAGAGAAATAGAGTAAGATGAAGAAGAACAAGGAGAAAAAGCAATAGAGGTTGTAGATGTTCCACGCATATTTGAAGCTGATAAAGATGAAGAATTTGTAGAGGCTAAAGAAGAGGCTGAAACTTAAGGAGAAGAAGCGGCAGTCCATTTGACACTAGAACATAGATTAATGAAGAAAATAAAAAAATCGAAGAAAAGAATCATCAATGTCATAAAAGACCTTTTAAGAGATTTTGGATTTGATTTGCCTAATCCAAAATTAAAGGCGACAAATCCCAAATATGCTGATAAGATGAAAAACATTAAAGGCCAAAAGGAGGTAAAATCAAAGGTTGCCCAAAAAGATACGAGCATCGAAGACGTATCTTACAACAGTATGAGAGATGATGATTATTGTGAATTTGAATTCCGACATTGTCCATATACAATGTCAAGAGAAAATTCATGAGAAGAGCTAGTGGAGGTGCCAAACATTTAACCATTAATCGAAATGATTACATCTGCCACTAATCCTTCAAGTGGACTTCAGTCTAGCATTCCTCTACTTGAATACATTTCTGCTGAGGATACTCCAGTAGGATGTCTCTCATCGGAATCTTTGACCTATATAATATAAAAATGAATGATTATTATTATTATAACATTAATGATTTTATGTATTTATACAAAAATTTGTGTACTTACGTAATCTCTCAACCATGAGGCATAATGTTGGACTTTCATTTTGGTGAGTTGATGATGATATGTATCCATTACTTCTTCATAAGATCTCCTTTAACAAAAGTATGTTAACATATATATATATATATATATATTAAAAGATCTATTGTCATCGTTTTGTACCTTTCAAAAGGTAATAGCTATTGATAATTTAATAATATATATATATATATATGTGTGTGTGTGTGTGTATACGTGATTATAATCCTCTGGTATTGATCAATATTCTTTGGCATTCCCTTTTGTATGTCCAACTGGTGTAAGATCTCTAGAATTGCACCTAACTGAGGATTATATTGATATAGATAGTTTATGTGATCAATTTTTTATCTTCTCTGTTTCGTCAGAATATCTGATTCGAAATAAAATATGCTGAAATATGTGATTTCTTCCAGCAACTATTGTTTAACAATAGATCCTTCAATCGCTACTTTATTTTTTGTTTTTTCTTTAGATGAAAGAAAAACCTTTCGAATGGATACATCCATCTGAATTGAATTGGGCCTCTGAGTATTGCCTCATCTGGTAAATGTATTGGTAAATGTTCCATAACATCGAAGAAGGACGGCAGAAAAACTCTTTCCAAAGAGTATAATACTTCCGAGATATTATTTTTCAATAACTAGAAGTAATCTTTTTTAAAATTTTTTTAACATATTTCTCTGAAAAATATGCTAATTTTGCATAACACATCGTAAACGTTTCATGGTAATAGCTCAGCAGATGCAATTGGGATGAGTCGCCGCATGAAAACATGACAATCTTGACTTTTCGACCCGATCAGCTTTGAACTCACAATATCCACACACCAAGCAATGTTCGATGCATATCAATCGGAAAATTTAACGTCTTCTTTTAACCACCTTGATAATATTGTTTTTGCTGACCCAGACAATCTGAATGTTTGGATAGATGTCCTTCCATCATGTAAATCCAACTCAGGTATTCGACATAATTTTTTTAAATCTTTCCTTAACTTTATGTTATTGTTTATTTTCCCAATCACGTTGAAAATAGTGTTGATGGTGTTATTGAAAAAAAATTTCAATATACTTAACACCGAAATTATGACACAATATCAGTGATTTCCGATCATCTCGTTTTCATACGTATTTCTTGCACGATTTTAGAGATGTTTACGATATAGCTGCGATGTTTACGAATGATTTTGTATCCGTTTTACTTGTTTTCGTGTTTTCACGTTCTTACAGGTTTTAATGCAAATTCGGTTCATTTTGGAGCTAAAGGACGTGCACCAGACAAAGTACTAGCATCGAGGATCATCACGGAACAAACAGGACGAGAATCGACGAAGAACAAGCTCAGCCCGCGTGGGGTACACCCTTGCCCGCGCGGACATTTAATTTGGCAATGTTACGGGCCACTAGTCCAGCAAATTGAGCACGAGTCGGGCAATCTATCAACACGGTCGGGGCCAACAGCCCGAGCGGGACACACCCCAGCCCGACCGGGGCACACATCAGCCCGAGCGGGCACTCCCTAGCCCGCGCGGGTCGCCTTATTTTCCATCGCAATCATGCGCGATCATGCGTGCCGCACCCGATCGGGTCACACACTCAGCCCGCGCGGGTCGCATCCGTCACCTGCAACTTACAGATAAGTTAATTTATCTTAAAACGAAAAGGAACTTATTGGTGACTTATGCAATAAGGAAAACGACTTTAGAGAAGAGGAATAAGTGATATTTTGCTAGAGAAAGTAATGGAAACGTTGCCCAACTTAATCAAGAATGGAAAACTCATGAAAAGGCAAAATTGGTGGCTGCTGCAACAAAAGGAATAAAACGAACGGCGAGAAGGAAAATGAGGGAGAAAAGGAAAGAAAAGAAGAAACAAAAGGAAGAACAGGAGCTAGGGGTCGAGAGAGCTTGAGTTAGGGAGTTTTTGGAGAATACACACGAGGAGAGAGAGTAGAGAGGAGGAGGGATTCTTGCGAAAGAGACGTGCAAGGAGCATTGGAGATCAACCCAAGACTTCATTTTCGTTTGGTTTTCATGTTTCTTAGACTTTCTACTTCAATTATGTTTTTTTATAGACCCATGAGCGAGTAGTTTGTTTTGTTCTAGGAGAAGGGATTAGCCCATGGCTATCCCGAAACCACTTTGATTTATCTTTGAATGCAATTTTCCGTTTTGGTTTATCTATTCTTTGTCTGAGAGCTTAAATGACTTGTGTTTACGAAGGCCAAGTAGATACATGTGTTAGAGATTAGGAGAAGGACCAAAAGGAGAATTTTAGTCCTAGAAGATCAGGTTTGGAACAACCGAGGTTAGGCCATGAAAGTAGGGTAGCAGCGGTTGAGGGTAAAACGGATGAATCACAAATCTTATGGGTTTAGTTCAAGGTGTTAGCCTCGAAAGCAGGGGATAACTTGACTGGATCATGTGTCTATGCCTTGATAGAGGGTAGATATCGTATTAGGATCGTTTGTCTTAGATAACTTGACTGGGATTGCATGATAGATAGGTTGATTGTTAGTTTCGGTAGTCTTGTGGTAAAACCGGGTTCCTAGAACGTTTGTCTCATTGTTAAGAACTCGTTTGTTTATTTGCTTTTAGTATTTCATTCTCAAATCCTATATTCGTTCGTTGTAAGTTTGATTCATAGTTTGAGTTTAGGTTGTGTTGCCTAGTACTTGTGGGATCGACACCTAAAGTACTATACACGTGTCGTGCACTTGCGGGTAGTTTAGGTTAACTATTTGTTTAACTTTGATAACACATCAAGTTTTTGGCGCCGTTGCCAGGGACTATTGTCAACACGTCTTTGATTCGAGCCTAGAGTCTTTCTTGTTTGTTTTTGTTTTTTTTTATTTTTCTTTCGTTTCTTTCTACCTAATTTCGTTTATTTGTCCTTTGTTGATTTATGACCAGATCTCAAGGTGCTTCAAATCTACTCTGAATCGACCCCGAGATCGAGAGAACTTGCAGACAGCTGAGAAAGGGCAAGGAAGAAGGTAACACAGAGCCGTCAGATCGACGAGATATGGATAATCAGAACGGCCACGAACAGCTTCAATTACCTCTCGGTAATTTGGCCATATGCAGCAACAGCAACTCGCGCCTCAACCGCGAGAACCACAGGCTCCTCCACCATGTCGCCTCATAAAATTACGTGGTGTCGAACATGAACAACGTGCAAACAACCATAAGAATGCCTGATGTTGCTAGGGAACATGATGCGTTCTCAAAGTTAAATAAAATAACCTAAACTACCCGCAAATGCACGGCACGTGTGTAGTATTTTAGGTGTCGATCCCACAGAGACTACGCAACACTATCTAAACTCGAACTACGAATCAAACTTGCTAACGAACGAATGTGGTTGAAGAATGAAATAATGAAAGTAAATAAACGATTTTATTCTTAACGATAAGACAAACGTTCTAGGAAACCAGTTTCACCACAAGACTACCGAAACCAACGATTAATCTATCTATCATGCAATCCCAGTTTGAGCTATCTAAGGCAGACGATCCTAATATGATATCTACCCTCTCTCGAGGGATAGACACGTGATCTAGACAAGTTGCCCCCTACTTTCGTGGCTGACACCTTGAACTAAACCCATAAG
>CM071860.1:65081846-65111363 GCA_036759665.1 Gynandropsis gynandra | reverse complement strand
TCTCTTGCAACAGCAGGCATCCTTATGGCTGTTTGCACGTTGTTCATGTTCGGCACCACGTAATCCCTTAGACGACGTGGTGGAGGAGCCTGTGGTTCTCACGGCTGAGGCGCGAGTGGCTGTTGCTGCATTTGCCCCAAATTACCGAGAGATAACTGAGCATGTTCGCGGCCGTTCTAATTATCCATATTCCGTTGATCTTACGGCTCTGTGTTATCTTCTTCCTTACCCTTTCTCAGTAATCTGAAAGTTCGCTCGATCTCTAGGTCGATTCGAAGTAGACTAGAAGTGCCTTGAGACCTGGTCATAAACCGACAAAGAACGAACTAAAGGAATCAGGTAGAAAGAATCGAAAGTAAACAAAAGCAAAAAATAAAAACAAAGCAAGAAGGACTCTAGGTTCGAATCTAAGACACATTGAAATTAGTCCCCGGCAACGGCGCCAAAAACTTGATGCGTTCTCAAAGTTAAATAAAATAACCTAAACTACCCGCAAGTGCACGGCACGTGTGTAGTATTTTAAGTGTCGATCCCACAGAGACTACGCAATGCTACCTAAACCCGAACTACGAATCAAACTTTTCGTGGCTGACACCTTGAACTAAACCCATAAGAACTATGATTCATCCGTTTTACCCTCAACCGTTGCTACCCTACTTTCGTGGCCTAACCTCGATTGTTCTAAACCTGATCTTCTAGGACTAGAATTCTCCTTTCGGTCCTTCTCCTAACCCCTAACACATGCATCTACGTGGCCATCGCAAACACAAGTAAATTCAAGCACTTAGATAGAGAATAGATGAACGAAAACGGCAAGATGCATTCAAAACAAATCAAAAGTGGTTCCGGGATAGTCAATGGCTAATCCCTTCTCCTAGAACAAACAAACTACTCGCTCATGCGTCTGTAAACAAACATAAACGAAATAGAAAGTCTAAGGAACATGAAAACCAAACGAAACAGAAGTGTCGGGGCTTGATCTCCAATGCTCCTCGCTTGCCTGCTCGCAAGAATCTCCTCAATCACGAACTGAATCCAAGGTCGTCTTCTAATGTCGTCCTCTGGCCTCCTTTTATGTCCTTTAAGTCGGTCTAAATGTTGCCTTAATCCCCCACGAACTTCCTTTTATTTTAAGTTAAATTAACTTAACTTAACTCACTGCTCGGGTCGCGACCCGCTCGGGCACTCAATGTACCCGCTCGGGTGCGGCTAGGTCAGGTCGCGCGGATCGCGATCCGCATGGGGTGCCCGATCGGGCATGGTGTGCGCCCGGTTGGGTGTAAGGCATCTTCTCGGGCGTTTCCTTGCCCGAGTCGTGCGTGAATGCGAACCAAATTTTGCTGTAGCCTTTGCCCGATCGTGCATGAGTTGTGCCCGATCGGGTGGTGGCTCTTCTTGCCAAATCTCGTCCCGTTTGTCCCGTGATGATCTTCGAAGTTGGTCCTTAGCTCCGTGCATGTCCTTTAGCTCCAAAATGAACCAAATACGCGTAAAAACCTGTAAGAACATGAAAACACGAAAACAAGTAAAACGGATACGGAATCATACGTAAAGCAACACATATATATCATAAACATTTATAAAATCGTGCAAGAAATACGTATGAAAACGAGATGATCAGAACACTTTGAGATTAAGCCAACGATGATCAACATTCTTTATCAGAAGCAATTCATGGGCGGAAATCACAAGGATCCCCATCAGTACCTCAGAGACTTCCTAGAGCTTTCCAGTATGTTCAAAATATACGGAGTCTCAGAGGACGCGATCTTACTGTGTCTCTTCCCTTTCTCGATTGGGGGATGAGCAAAAATATGGCTGCAATCGCTTCCCGCTGGTTCAAACACGACTTGGGATCAGCTCTGCACATTGTTCTTATCACGCTTCTTTCCTCCGAGCAAGACGATTCATATGAGGGAGGAAATCACAACGTTTAGATGCAGAGATAGAGAAACTTTGTTTGAAGGGTGGGGCAGATTTAAGGATCTTCTACAGATGTGTCCATACCATGGTCTCGAGCAGTGGTACGTTATCCAAACCTTTTACAACGGAATTTCAAATGAACACCAAACGACATTGGATAACGCTGCCAGAGGATCATTTATGGATCTGAGCGTCGAGGAGGCATACGAGCTGATCGATAACCTTTCCATGAACCACACCATGTTGTCAATACCCAGAGGTATGCCTAACAACACTCGTCGCCTATACGAACCAAATCAGAACAGAGCGACGGGCAACACAGGGAACACAATGTAATGCGTGAATTGTGGAGATACAAAACACGTGGGTTATCAATGCACACTGCAAGAGAACGTGGAATACATGAATTATGCCTAGCAGCAAGGAAACACACAATTCGGGAATACCTACAACCCAAATTGGAGGAATCACCCGAACTTATCAAACGGAAACCAATGAAGTATTGAGGATTTCAGCAGCCGTACCAGCAAAATAATCAGCAATTTCAGAATGCTCAGCAAGTTCTGCAAGCTCCTCAACCTCCTCAAGCCCTTTCGTCAAACCTTGAGGCGGTAATGCTCGAATTTATAAGGAGTAAAGGCAGCAACAATCGACTCAAGCCAAATTCAACGCAGATATGGGGACACCGATCAACGAGCTCAAAACTCAGGTGGAATCTTTGAGCAACCATGTGAAGAGCTTAGAAAACTCCGTAGCACAACAAGCTGCCTCATCCTCTCGGAATCTCGGACAACTTCCCGGTAAACCCGAGAGAGTACGTGAACGCTATTTCTGTGTGCAGCAGTGATGTGATTGAGCATTCGCCCACGAAAAAGCAAGAGCAAGCTGCTGGTACGTCCATGAAAAGAGGCAAAGGTACGGTTGCGATTATGAGTTGAACCAGATTTGGACAAACCATACGTTGCTCCATCGGCATACAAACCTCCTATACCGTTTCCTCAACGGTTGGTGAGCAATAAGAATGAAGAACGAGTGGACAGATTTGTGGAGGGTCTCAAGAAGCTTGACATCAACATCCCAGTCGTGGAAACCCCCCAAAAGATGTCTAATCATGCCAAACTCATCAAAGAGGTTCTTTCCAAAGAGAGGCATATCGAAGAGAACGAGACTGTAGCACTCACCGAGAAATGCAGTGCTATCCTTCAAAACACGTTGCCACCAAAGTTGAAGGACCCTGGAAGTTTCTCGATTCCATGCACAATAGGTAACCTTGATATTGAAAATGTTTTGTGTGATTTAGGAGCAAGCGTGAGAATCATGCCACACTCGGTTTTCAAGCGGATGGACTACGGGAATCTCAAACCTACAAAGATGTGTCTACGCCTTGCGGATTGTTCGGTAAGATATCTGGTGGGAGTTGTTGAAAACGTTCCCACTAAGGTAGGTAAGCTTTGTATTCCCACTGATTTTGTTGTACTTGAAAAAAAGGAAGATGTTAGGGTACCTATTATTTTTGGTAGACTGTTCTTAGCTACTGCAGGTGCCATGATAGACGTACAACAAGGAAAGCTTTCCTTACGTGTCAGAGATGAGACGATAGAATTCAACTTGTCCAGCCCTATGAACGGACCCTTATCCAAGGATTCTTGCTTTACTATCGATTCGCTGGACGAGTTATCAAAAGACACGCTTGATCAAGTAAGTGCTTCTGATCCTCTTGTACGATATTTAACACAACTTTGCGAAGATGCAGGATTTACGGACGAAGGAGCCAAGCTATACACGAAACTCATGAGTGCTATTGGAGCAATAGGAGACGCCCCACGTGAGGAGATACCACACGAAACGCACGCTGGTTTCGCAGTAGAGAAGACGTCCAAACTTGAGCCCGAGCCACCTCCGTCTTCTTTTTGGTATGAGCACGTTCAATGCGATAAAACATATCCTGCTGTTATGAATGCTAATTTGAGTGTAGATAAGATGTGAAAACAACCCACACGCGTCAAGAAGCGTAGGAGAGTCAGCTCTTTAATATGTACGCACGGAACTTATACGGAAGACAGTCACGAACCTTCCATCGAAACTCAAAAGAGGTTGCACCCGCACTTGCAAGAGGTAATGGAAAAAGACGTCATGAAACTTTTCGATGCAGATACCATTTATCCAACCTTGGGCAGCGAACGAGTGAATCCCGTGCATTACGTGCCAAAGAAAGAAGCAGTGACTAAGGGATGGCATGACAAAAGGACCCTACCTCATGACTTCCAACTAGGTGATTTAGTTCTACTGTTCAATTCTCGTCCTATGCTTTTCTCGGGCAACCTACGATCTCGTTGGTCTGGTCCTTTTCAGGTACGAGAAGTCTTCACACACGAAGACGTGAAACTATGGAGCGATTCGAGCGGAACATTCAAAGCTAATGGACAGCGACTAAAGCTCTACCAAGCCGCTCAACCGATCGAAAGTGGAAACTCCATTTCCCTTTCCGATCCACCCGTCGCGCATGCATGGGGAATGGAGACGTCAAAGCTTAAAGACATTAAATAGCGCTTTATGGGAGGCAACTCAGCTGTTTGTTTCTATTTTTCTTAGTTTTTTAGTTTATGATTCGTTTAAAAAAATAATACCACCAAAAACGTTACTTCACTTCCCTTACCCTCTATCGGAGCTTCACGTCGAGGACGCCGTTCAATTCAAGTTTGGGGGAGCAGCTCACATTTGTCAGGTGATTTCGTTTTCTTTGATTTCGTGGTTTTTAGTTTGTTTTTGCTTTCGTGAGTCAGAGTCGTCCCAGGCACTTGTCCGGTGCCACGTTTTGAGATGAACCCTAAACCTAGGATACTTAAGAAGTTGGCCTTTTCCGTGAGATTTTGCATGTTTGAGCTACCGTCATCGGTAGTCTGGGTCTAAGTAGAAGCTGGATCCCTTCAAATCCACGTCCTAGAAGCCTAGTGTGCCTGCATAAAAAGAAAAAGAAAAAACAGAAGACATAAAAATAAAAAAAATAAAAAGAAATAAAAAAAAAGAAAGAATAAAGAAAGAAAGAAGCTCGAAAAGAAACAAGTATCCTCGGTTGTTCTAGGTTTAGCATTTGTCTGAAGTCTTGTTTGTGGAGAGAGTTACGGTGGCTTGTTTAGTTTTACTTTGATTTACTTTCTCGTGGTTTGCCTTGTGAACCTAGGATGAAAACTGAAAACTTAATTAGGTCGAATTTTCTCTCGACTTGCTAGTTGATCGGTTAGTTTCGCTTTAGCGGTATTTTTAGGAGAAAGGGGAATTCTCGGATTTTGTATACCTCACATGTTCCACATTTACATTTGCTTAGTGACAAGCAAACATTAGTCTGAGGATTTTGATAATCTCGTTTTCATACGTATTTCTTGCACGATTTTAGAGATGTTTACGACATAGATGCGATATTTACGTATGATTTTGTATCTATTTTATTCTTTTTCGTGTTTTCATGTTCTTACAGGTTTTAATGCAAATTCGGTTCATTTTGGAGCTAAAGGACGTGCACCAGACAAAGTACCAGCATCGAGGATCATCACGGAACAAACGGGACGAGAATCGGCGAAGAACAAGCTCAGTCCGCGCGGGGTACACCCTTTCCCGCGCGGGCATTTAGTTTGGCAATGTTACGGGCCACTAGTCCAGCAAATTGAGCATGATTCGGGCAATCTATCAGCATGTTCGGGGCCAACAGCCCGATCGGGGCACGCATCAGCCCGAGCGGGCACTCCCTAGCCCCCACGGGTCGCCTTGTTTTCTATCGCGATCATGTGCGATCATGCGCGCCGCGCCCGAGCGGGTCACATACTCAGCCCGCGCGGGTTGCGTCCGTCACCTACAATTTACAGATAAGTTAATTTGTCTTAAAACTAAAAGGAACTTATTGGTGACTTATGCAATAAGGAAAACGAATTTAGAGAAGAGGAATAAGTGATATTTTGCTGGAGAAAGTAATGAAAACGTTGCCCAACTTAATCAAGAATGGAAAACTCATGAAAAGGCAAAATCGGTGGCTGCTACAACAAAAGGAAAAGAACGAACGACTAGAAGGGAAAAGGAGGAGAAAAGGAAAGAAAAGAAGCAAAAGGAAGAATATGAGCTAGGGGTCGAGAGAGCTTGAGTTAGGGAAATTTTGGAGAATACACACAAGGATATAGAGTAGAGAGGAGGAGGAGATTCTTGCGAAGGAGACGTGCAAGGAGCATTGGAGATCAACCCAAGACTTCGGTTTCGTTTGGTTTTCATGTTCCTTAGACTTTCTATTTCAATTATGTTTGTTTACAGACACATGAGCGAGTAGTTTGTTTTGTTCTAGGAGAAGGGTTTAGCCCATGGCTATCCTGGAACCACTTTGATTTATCTTTGAATGCGATTTCCCGTTTTCGTTTATCTATTCTTTGTCTGAGAGTTTAAATGACTTGTGTTTACGAAGGCCAAGTAGATGCATGTGTTAGAGATTAGGAGAAGGACCGAAAGGAGAATTCTAGTTCTAGAAGATCAGGTTTAGAACAATCGAGGTTAGGTCATGAAAGTAGGGTAGCAGCGGTCGAGGGTAAAATGGATGAATCACAGATCTTATGGGTTTAGTTCAAGGTGTCAGCCACAAAAGTAGGGGATAACTTGACTAGGTTACGTGTCTATGCCTTGAGAGAGGGTAGATATCATATTAGGATCGTCTGTCTTAGATAACTTGACTTGGATTGCATGATATATAGGTTGATTTTTGGTTTCGGTAGTCTTGTGGTGAAACCGGGTTCCTAGAACGTTTGTCTCATTGTTAAGAACTCGTTTATTTATTTGCTTTTAGTATTTCATTCTCAAATCCCATATTCGTTCGTTGCAAGTTTGATTCATAGTTTCAGTTTAGGTTGTGTTGCGTAGTCCCTGTAGGATCGACACCTAAAATATTGCTCATGTGTTGTGCACTTGCGGGTAGTTTAGGTTAAATATTTGTTTAACTTTGATAACGCATCAATTTCTAATATTGTAGTTCCCAACAAATACTACATTTATACCAGTTATGTCATTCACCTTATCCATGTAGTTTCTAATATGGTAGTTCCCAAAACGTACTACGTTTATATTGATTCCTAATTAAATATCTACAATGAAAAAATTTTGAAAATGATATTTCTAATGACACGCATGGGTCGAATATGTCGCAAGGTCACAAAGACCACACTAGTCCTTTTGCGTCAATGAGGAAAAATATATTCGAACTTGACTAATTTATCGATTTATATGAATGAAAGGACGTAAATCATGCAAAATAAGACATTTTTAATGTTTAATTTGCATCATACTAATTTATGCAAATTGAGAATGGCAGGTGGGTCATATTGGATCGTATGAGTTGGATAAATTCTCGAAATATTGGGTCACGTGATTTGCACATAATGAGGAAAAAAATGCAAACTCGAAGAATTTGCATATTGAGTCTCATGAGTCGGATGAAATATTGGGTCGCATGATTTACAAGGTAGTTGTTGAGATAGTTAGGAAGATTCACTTGGTCAAAATGTGGGAAATGTAAGGTTTGACACATTATCGATACAAAATTTTTCAAAGATTTTTCAAAGACGAAGGTAAAGAGAAGAGAAAGGTGAGATTAAATCTCAAATAGAAGATGGTGAGAGTTAGAGAACTTGACGAACCTTTAAGAGAGAGATGTGTAGACAGATAAGGGTGTGTTGTAGACACACATATTAAAAAAAACATATTTGGCATTCGAAAAGACATGAGTCTGACATCGAAACAATGAAACGGTGCCCAATGGGTCCCACATGTTCCTTGAAAATCGTAGAAAGGTCACAAAAGGTCACAAAGGTCACAAACTCTAGAAAGGTCACAAACTATAGAAAGGTCACAAAGGTCACAAATTACTTTACAACATCAAACAATAGTTAAAAATGTAATAAAGGTAACAAATGTCACAAATCACAAAAGTCACAAAGGTCACAAATTACTTTACAATATCAAAAATAGTTAAAAATGAAATTTCTAAAAAGACATTGCATGGGGTCACAATAAGGTCACAATAGTCTTTTTGCGTTAGTGAGAAAAAATAGATGTGAATTTGACGAATTTATCGATTTATAAGGATAAAAGGGAGAAAAACAAGATTTACTCCAAATAATACATTATCATAAACTAAAAAATCTTTCTTTTTTATGTAGGCGTTGTTTGGGTTGTCAAGTTCCAAACATTGTCACTGATGCTGACATTTGAACTCGTTTGTCTCGACGAAGATGGGGTTTTTCTTCAAGTCTCACCAGATCCAAGACAACAATTCTCTTTAGGCCTCCTACTTTGTATTTCCTCAGCCAACATAAGAGGTAGAACAATAACTTCATAATATTGAGGAGGATTGTTCCAATCAATTCAATCAGGAACCGAATACAATTTTTTTTGTAAGCCAAACGCCATGTATCCCGAAGGTAGTATGTTGAACATACTTCTGGTATCTTGTAACCTTTATCAACCTTATGTGCAACCACAATTGCGTGACCCCATGAATACTTATCCACATCAAACATTTTGCAGTCGCACATTTTTTTAAAAAACTCACTACGAATCTTCTACCCTTCTCATTTCTCACCCTATACTCATCACTTAGCTTGTTCAATTGAATAACCTCATACTTAGATGCTTGACCAAATCGTGCATGTAACGTTTCTCAACATACGGTTTTAATTTTTGATAATCATCACCAATAGCTACTTCGATCCTATACCTATTGAACCATTCCATTGTTTTCTCAAAAAAAAATCTAAAAGGGCTAACATCGAAAACTTTTTAGACGTCTTCAACGTGGAATTGATAGACTTGACCCCATGAGTGGTTAATAAATTGTACCTTTGACCCTTAAATTTGCATCTTGTTCATTTAATGAGATCAAGTTTTTCTTTCTCCAAATACTTTGCGACAATACGATACTTGCATATAGGTCTCAACAGTCACAAAGGTCATAGAGGTTACAATGGTCACAAAGGTCACAGCAATCACAAAGGTCATATTTGTACTTGGCCTTCAAATCATTAAATAGCTCTTCAAATTCATTCATATTAAATGTTGCTGCACATTTGAAGTCTTTCTACCTTGGCCTTTAGGGTAGCTCTTTATGTTTTGTGATAAATGCCACATACAAGAACCCGTTATCAGCTTCTTTGACACTTATTGACTACTTTTATCAAACTTTTATGAGGATCAGATATCACAATAATATCATGTCTATCTCGTATCACCTTTTTCAACTTGGTATAAACCACGTCCATGATTCGTCCTTCTCTTTGTCGACTATTCCCTAAGCTAGAGGATATTCGTGATATTCACCATCTTGCGTGGTTGCCACGATCAATGCTCCCTAGTACACTCCTGTAAAAATTGTTGCATCTATAACAATCACTTTACGCATGTATTTACATCCTCTTATAGCCACTCCCACAACCACAAAAAGGTATTTGGAACTTTTCTATAACCATCCAGTTGGATATTTGCACATATCCAAGATTTCTTTCTGTAAACATGTGCAATCACCCTGGAAGCCTTCTATAATGATCAAAGTCGTCACTATAAATCTGCTTTTGAGCACTACATTTTCGTGTTAATGCCATCAAATACGATACAATGGTACAACACTTTGCTTTTACACGAGCCATCAATTCTTTTGCTAGAGGTGTTTTTTTTCTCGGCATATTTTTCATTCAAATCATCTTTAACGAATTGTGATGTACCGTTTGTATTTTCTGTCGATTTAGATACAAGTGTACACTTATGAATGGGATAGTGTGTTCTCACACTAAATCATTTGGAATTCGGGATTGCTAAAACACGTAATTTTCACTTACAACCACTTTCGACAAATTTACATCGTACTTTCCACAACTTTGAATCAAAACTCAATGTTTCATATCTAAAAGAAGCTTCAAGTGAACCCTTCCTAACAAATGCTTTCACATCCTCCTTGCTATCAAACTCTAGTCCAATTTTAAGTTACAATCCATCTTCGAACTTGAAGATTGAATTTCGATTATTTGGCTTCTCGTAACTACTATTTCTAGGTATTTCTTACCATCACCATCCTTATGCTCTCTTAGCACATCAATATCACCTTCTTTACTGCCACAAACCATAACTTCATGAACGATCATATTAATGGCACAACCATTGTCTTCTCTTAACCCTTTTATATGTTCACTATTAGAATTATTCGAATCCAAAATATTTACCGTTTTTGTCGGATTACTTCTAGCTCTACTTTTGTTATTTGAACCTACAATAACACAATCCTCACGATCTACAACAACTCCATTCTCACCTCCTCTAGCAATGCTTCCAAAAGAAGAACTTAGAGGTTCAACTTCTCTATCAATTTCTATTCCACACTTCACACTTTTTAATTCTATCTCCACATAAAGCAGAGTTCGAAATCCTCATATTCGATCGATATTTTTCACAGAATAGGCATTTAAAATTGTGAATGTTATGATTTTATTTATCGTAAAATTTGTTATTCGAGGGTTTATAGAATTAAATCTTTTGGGGTTTATGTATCTTATATTGTCTTCTACATAACTTCCGGATTTGAATGTTTAATCAAAATAATAAACAAATTAGAAGAAAAACAAAATTTTAAATTTAAATAAATATAAAATAACACAAATAGAAACAATATTTAAAAGTTAAATTATTTTGAATCACTTGATCATATATTTATCTTCATTATATCGTATTACTTTGATGAATATATTCTCTTTGGTATAATAATTCTACAAGTTATTAGATCATTATTAATGACAAAAATGAAAAAAAATTAAACGCTTGTGATTATATATAAAAAATTTAGTTCCAATAAATACTTTTCTCTTTGTTTGGTGTCTCATTAAAAAAATATATTGACCATAATAAATTTTTTTATTACAACCCAAATCCATTTTCATAAAAATGCACGCACTAATATAGAATTTAAATGAAAGAAATACAAATATAAATCTTAAAACCTACAAGTCGTCATTGAAATCATCATCGCTTCGTCTCTTCCACCGCCTCGAAAAAGGTTGTGTCAGAATCAAACACCAGTTTTTGTCATGACGTTGTGTCGTCTGCATGTGGTGGAGGCGATGGTGGCTAATACATTTGGCCCGTCATTAGATTAATAATACTCTCTATATGATGCATATTCGTCTTGTAATCTCCAAACGTGACCTTGAGTTACTTGATGCATCGTTCTTGAAAGTATATTTGCTAAATCATGGTGTACAATCATGACATCCTTTATATTATCTTTTTGTAGATAATTCAGACCATACAATCACCTCTTATACGACTGAAAAAACTTCATATATAAAACAAGTCAAATTTAGTATATAAGTAACAGTTTATTTATAATTACATATTTGTTGTAAAAAAGATAAAATCTTACATGTAAATTTATTTATCATTTTGTAAGGAGTAAGTTCATCTAGAAATGAACTCGCAACTTGCAATTTTTTAGTGATGTTCTCCATCACAGTCTTCGTCATTTTTTCTGTTTGAGGGTCAACGAACTCATGTTCGTCGGTATCTTCCTCGAAATCGAATTTTTTCTTGAGATATGTCTCGATCGCCATCTCAAAAAGTATCAGTCCTCTTATTGATTCTTCCTTTCTCTTCAGAAATGGTTTTGCTTTTGAGATGCGGCGATGCGGATTCTCCACCGAAACCTTCTCTTAGTATTGATATTTCTTTGAATTATCACTATTAGCCTTGAATTCTTTTGACTCCCAATATTGAACGAGTTGGTTGCATACATCGTTTACGGCACACGTCGATTTGACATTCTTGCTGAGGTAATCCTTTACTAATCATTAATTTGAGGAACGATTGCATATCGCGCATGCAAGCACTGTAGATACACAACAACGTGTGAATCGTACACCATTTATAAGATTTCTACAAAACTAAACAAAGTGAAATTAATATAGAAAATTAAATCAATGATTAATTAATTAAAATCATAAAAATAACTAAAAGTTATGAATCAAACCATTTTCATTCTATAATTGTTTACATGTTTTGCTATATTTTGGATTGTTTAGTTTATTTTTATATTTTTTTGTCATTTTGTGATCTTATAGACAATAGGGACTAATGAACATATTTTGGAGAAACATGACAACATTCAGCATAAAACGAACATAAAAGGTAGAAGCAATGAAAATGCTAGACCCGACACCAAAATCATTCCGTCGAGCATGTTTAATTTTGATTCTAAAAAGTTCTAGAAGAATCGTCAAGTAGAACGGTTAATCACTCGGTGAATACAATACAACAAAATATTTTTAGACCATTTGCTCAACCCAAGCAAAGATCAATCTTGATGATAAAGATAAATCAGACTAACCTTCATGACAACCTTTAAATATGGATTATTTCGCTGCATCCAATAAAATGAAAAATCGTCGTGCCTCATTGTTTGATATATCTTCATGCGCTCAACACCTCTAAGAAAAATGTCTCACATTATTTTGACATTTGGATTGATCGTCATTGTTTCTATAAAATACTCATCATTTCTTTCTATTGCTTGTGATTCTTGTAGATTCATACCTCTAATTCCAATATCTTCATCGTGCAAGAATTAAACTTGATAATTCTCCATGATACCGACCTTATAAAAATGTTTGCGAATAATTTTTTGACTGCGATATTTCATGTTTTTTTATTCTATAAGGACATAACATTGTCTCGCATTCTTGACGGAAAAGTTGTATCACCGCAAAACTTATGAATTGTTCTAAACCATGAAAGAATTCTTGTGTAATCTCCTCTGTTACCGGATCTTTTCTTCGACACATCCACTCTCTTGACCTATATATATTTCTATTTAAAAATGATGAAATTGTTTGAAAGTATGTTTATAGTTGAATTGTTGGTGTTAGACAAAACAATATCACTGTATTAATACTATTATTCCCAACGGTTTTTGTTGAAATTATCAATGGATGATTGTTGATCTATAACGATTGAATTTCCCAACGATTGCATCAATACTTTAATACATGTGCATCCGTTGATACATGACACGTGAATTCAATGGTCTACCAACATAAGGTTTAACGCATGTCAATGGTCCTAGTATCCGTTAAAACTTCATTGTTAAATAACAACGGGACGAATATGTTGCGATTCCGTTAAAAATTTGGTTGCATTTTTTCAACGGATATCAGCGAATACCTAGCGACATTTTTCCATTGAAAATTCCAGCGAATACTAACCTATTTTTCACATTGATAACCCTTGGAACCCGTTGGTAAAATTCTCAGCACGAATCTATTAAAATGCTAGTTGAAATTATCATGTTTTTTTTTTTAAGTGAATCAATATATCTTAGAGTCCTTTAGCATCCAAATAGATCTTAGGCTTCCAAAACCCATTATAAATAATTCTTTCTTTTATACGAAGGGTTCAAACTCAAGTTACAAAATGAAACTATAAATAAAAATAAATATGTAATAAAATATAAAATATAAGATCCCAATACATAACGAATATAGAATATATTTAATTATGGTCTGGTTACATTTTATAAATAAATACAAAATAACAATAAAAAATATTTAACTAAAAACTAAAAAATAACCGATAGAAGGGAAAAAGCCTGTAGCCCCCTCATTTATTCTGTTTTACGTCAATTCTCCTCTCAACTATCTGACACATCCAATTTTTTCCTCATTTTGCAAAATTCTGTCGATTTCCCCCTCAATTTTTTCCATTTCAGCCAATTTACCCCTCCGTTATGTAACCCGTGTAACTCCGTTAATACGCCCGAATTCGACCTGATTTCCACTCAATCGACCTAATTTCACAAAATATCACTCAATTTCTCTCAATTTCAACACAAATTTCACTCAATTTCAACATCAAATTCACTCAATTTCACTTAATTCGACCCATTATAACCCAAAATCCTAATTAAACCCAAAATCAACCCAATTTCAACACCAATTTCACCCAATTCAAAAACCAATTTCAACCAATTTCAATACCAAATTCAGCTAATTTTAGAACCAATTTTAACTCAATTTCACCAAATTTCAACACCAATTTGACTCAATTTATCCCAATTTCAACATAAATATCACTCAATCGCAACGCTAATTTCATCCCAAACAGTCCAATTTCAATCTGAAGTCCTAATTAAACTCAAAATCAACACCGATTTCACCCAATTTCACCAAATTTCAATACCGATTTCATCTAATTTCAACATCAATTTAGGTGAAATTCGGTTGAATTGGTTGAAATTGGTGTTGAAATTGGGTCAAATTAGGTGAAATTGGTATTAAAAAACCTGAGAGGAATTGGATGAATTTGAGTGAATTGATTTTGAAATTGAGTGAAATTAGTATTGAAATTGGGTGAACTTGATGTTAAAATTAGATGAATTTGGGTAAAATTGGATGAAATTGGTGTTGAATTTGGGAGAATTAGGTGAAACTGACTGAAATTTATGTTGAAATGGGGAGAAATTGAGTGTTTGGTGAAGCTAGTGTTGAAATTGGATTATATTGAGTGGAATTAGTTTTGAAATTGGGTGAAATTGGTATTGAAATCTGGTGAAATTGATATTAAAATTGGGTTGATTTGGGTTTAATTAGAGTTTCGGGTTAAATTTTGATCAAATTAAAAGAGGGTCTGTTTAAAATAGCTGTGAAACAGACATTGTTCCAAACTGTTGTGCAAAAACCTCCATTCTCAATAGAGAGCCAAATAAATGGTTTGTTTGGGTATAATGGCAAAGAAAATGCTAAATAGTCCTCGTCCCAAATCGTACTATGCATTCTTGAATAGGATGCAGAGAGCATGCTTCTTTGGAGCGATGGAAAAATAGATCCATTTATGAGCATGTCTCAAATCTTTTACAAAGATTTGTATGTTCAAATGAGATACAAATAGAGGGTCTCCTGGAAACAGTGAAAAAAGAGGCTCTCTTGAAACTTTGTCCCCATTGATTGCAGAATTCTGTATTCTCAAAAATAGATATATATAAAGCATATCTCTTTGCCATGATGGCAAAATAGATCCATTTGAGAGTATGTCTCAAACCCTTTACAAAGATTTGTATTCCCAAATGAGATACAAATAGATGATGTCTCGAATGGGATGCAAAAGAGGTTTGTCTCAGTTATGTATTCTTGAAAGATATACAAATAAAGGGATCTATTGGGAATGCTGGAACAAAAATTATCTTTAGTCCATGTCCTGTTGGTGTTTGTTGCAGGTGTTCTCATTGATAATTTGCAGGTAAGGTTCATATAGTGTGTTTGAGGGTGTTTCTTTAGATGATTTGCAGGTAAGTTGTGATGAACTACTATTAGGTGATAACATTGTCATCAACGTGTGTATATATATATATATATATATGTAGATATTGGAATCTCCAATTGTTGACTCTTAAGAGACATGGCTTTGGTAATTGAAATACATTGAACGTGTTGACGAACTATAACTAGGTTTGATCTTCCTTGTCAATGACTTCTTGTATAGGAGTCTATGATCATCCTCCACAACTGTGAGGCCCAAGCCCAAAGAAATATATACATATATATATAATTAGGTTAATTGAAGAAATGAGAGAAGAGAGGAACGATCACACCGCCATGAGAAGAAGAAAGAAAAAAGATACAAGAAAATGAGAGAAAATAAAAAGAAGGATCCATCAATTTTTTGTTGTGTTCTTCGTGTGTGAATTTTAATCAAAATTATAGTAAATATCTAAATATTTTCTTGTGATTATTTCTTCAAATTGTAGATTTATATTATGGATATTGATTAATTGAATGGCTCTGTAATAGGAAAAAATCCGATTCGTATTGTTGTTGGTAATATCATCATGAATCGTCTAGTTATCGTGGAAATTTAAAATAATGAATTTTCTCTATTAAAATTTTGTTTTGTGGTTAATTGTGGAGAATTTCTTATGTTTAAACTGGGGTATGATTAAAATTATTGAATGATGATTGTTGGAATATATATATATATGAGTTGGTTTTGGTGAAATTAAAGTGGTTGGATATGATATGGAAAATTGGTGTTCGACTAGGTGTCAATATCAAAGAACATTGATATTTTGGTTCGGTGATAGAGTCAGGTGAGCATCTTGTCTAGGGTACTTGATCGAGTGATTTCACACTCAAACCTTCGAAAGAAGGTGTATGCGAGCGTGTCGGTGAGAGTTTTTATGTGAGGAGTATTGGATCAGCGACGTTAGTATTGTGATACTTGGATCAAGACCGACGTCGTACCGTGCAGGGGTTGTGGAGCGATGGAGCGTTGTAGTTAGTCAGATCAGTGGATGTGCCAGCTTCGTACCATTTTGGGGTCGTGGTAATCTTTTTAGCGACGGAGCGATGTATTGTACTAATGGCTAGCGTACGTTATGACCTTACGAGATCTTCAGTATACTGGGATCATATAGACTCTGTGAGCGTATGTCTGAGCTGAAGTCGTGTGGACTCTGTGAGTTATGATCCGGTGTGGTACTAGTCTTAGACTTAGGATGCTCATTCGAGTTGGGTAGAGCATATCACTGAAAGTTTTTACGTGAGGAGTATCAGATTAATGACGTTAGTATTGCGACACTTGGATCAGGATTTCGAGTGATGGAGCACTGTAGTTAGTCAGATCAATGGATCTACTAGCGTCCTAACGTGTTGGGGATGTTGTAAAATTTCAAGCGATGGAGCGATGTTTTATACTGATTGCTGGGGTACATTGACCTTGCGAGATCTTCAGTGTGTTTGGGTCTTTTAGACTTTGCGAGCATATGCCCGAGCTAGATTTGTGTGGACTTTATGAGTTATGATCCAGTGTGATACTAGTCTTAGACTTAGGATACTCGGTCTGGTTGGATAGAGTTATTTATGTGTCTATAGTGGGACGAATTTTTATTTTATATTACACATTCAAGAGTGGGATAATACGCGACACGAAATGTGTGCATGTCTTGATCTCACTGAGTACGTCGTCGTACTCAACCCTTTGTGGATTCTCGTAGATGGGCGTGTTATAGCGATGAAGAAGATCAAAGAGGTTGAGTAGCAGTATTAGATGTTACAACGGACTGATGGGGGAAGCGTGCATGAGGTCTCGATAAACTTTATTATAAGTATTTGTTTTATTTTGTAATTGTATTTGACCGATGACACATGTACCCACCTCTTGAAGGTCATAGTGGATAATTCTACTCTCGAGATTATACTGGGATGGGGTGTTACAACAACCATTCAATACATATACAATATTTACAAAATTTACAGCAAATCATGATCAATATTATAGGAAATTTTGGAATTTATGTAAATAAGATTACATAAAAAATTTTGGAATATTGAAATACTTTTAGGTTCTTAAGTGGTGCACTTGTAAATGTGATTAGATCAACCATCTCTATTAAATACGATGGTCATCTTTAAAAAATATGTGAAACTTACGCTTCGATAGTATTATTATTTAGTGAATCGCTTAGGATCCTGAGCAATAGTTATCATATAATTCTTGTTAGGTTACATTATTAATATTATCGTTAATCGACGGCATAATATCAGATATACACTCATAACGTTATATGACTTTACGCATACACTTGAAAATCTAATGAAAAAAATTAGAGAGAAAATAATTTTACCCTTATTTTTTGTTTCTAAAAACACATACGTTATGAAATTTTTGAAGTTGCCCCAAATTTCAAATTTAAGAAATACAAGTAGTGAGAGACAATTTAGAAGTTGAGAGCGATTTTCTAGCCCTTTCGAACATTTCCGGCCGATTTCGAGCGATTCCGAGTGATTTCGAGTATTTTTCGACCGATTTAGAACGTTTTTCGAGCGCTTTCAAGCGATTTCGAGTTATTTCGGGCGATTTTAGCCGATTTCGAGCGGTTTTCGACCGATTTCGGTCGATTTCGAGCGATTTTCGACCGATATCGGACGATTTTATTTTCGGATGATTTTGGGGCTCACATGTCATATGGTCTCACAGGGACGCATGAGTCTCAAAGGGTCGCATGATCATATGATCGCATAGGGTCCCATGGTCGCACAAAGGTAATTAAGGAATTTTAATATTTATAAAGATATTTTTAAAATATTATTTAAAGGTATTTTTGAAATTGCAAAGGCTCAGCAATAAATAGGTTCAAACTATGCAATGATTATAGAGATTCACCGTTAATCCACCGATTAAACATCACATAATATGGGCCACGCTTATACTCAGCCGTGTGTCCTCCTCCCTACGTATATTTTCAAAAGAAAACAAATAAAACAAATGAATAAGTAGATAGGCACATAAATGGATTAAAACGTAAATAAAATATGAAAAAAAAAATATATATATATATATAAGTTTATGTTGATTTTCGGAATAATTATTTGTTCACTTTTATAGAGTTATTTTATAAACTAAAAACTAATTTTAAAATAATTTAGAAATAGCTTAAATCAAATTATGTTTATTTGAAAAACTTGTATTCAGGTCAGATTGTTGTCTTTAAAATTTTGTATCCAAACATAATAGGCTAATGTAATGTCAACGATAAAAAAATTAGATTATGTTGTTTCACATTAATCTCATACGCTTTATGTATTGTATATTGTATTAGATGATTTTGAATTTTTAAGTTAATCTTTGGATTAAATTCAAATTCGTATTTAATAATGTGTTTATCCATAGTGAAAATGTAAATCTTTACCATTATCACATTAGCAAGATTTAACATCTGTTAAAAATCATATTATGGCGATGTAATAGGCGGAAAAATGGAATCGATACTAGAAATGTCCAATTATACTGAACATAAGCATATAAATACTTAGGTATATGGATTAGTGGAAAAGAAACGTATAAAAGAAAAAGATTTACTTTGATAGTTGCATATGTCATGTTGTTAGCGTAGGTCCTCGTATACCTGTCCAATTCATCACACACAAAAATTACCTCAATCTTTATTTAAAGTTATATTCAGTGTAAATTTATTAATTTATTTTAAAGTTCAAATAATGTTAAAAAAATGAAACCTAGTTAAAATTTGTACCCTTGAATTTGACGATTATCCATCCACGGCCTCCAGTCATCTATAATGGGATAACCCAACGCCTTGATCCATGCTTGTGTTGCGACGTATGACACTATTATGTCGTGATCACCACTATTAAATTGCAAACACAACTTTCTCAGTGTATAGAAAAGAAATCTCAAAAACCTGCATTAACTATGAACCGGATTGAAACGCAAGTGTTGCCTTGCGTCTGCGTCTAATGTCATTATCTTTTACCTGTAAACGAGAGAACGATAGCCTCTAGCACTGAGGGTAACATGGTACGGAACTGCACTTACAATATCTGCGTCGTATGGTATTTCTTCGCGATTACATCTATCCCATTTTCCAACTGTTCCCTGTTTCAAAAAGATTTATATAAGGTCTTTGTTTCCACTTTTTAGAAAATATTTTAAGGAAAAATCGTCATAAAGAAATATTAGTTTTCGAAAATAATCGAAACCAATGTAAATTCGCTAAAATGTCTAAATAAATAAAATAATCGACAGCAATGGATATTACAAGTGTTGTACCTGACGTATGCCGAGCGTTCTCCGGACAGATTCATCGTTGGACCAATAGTAAGACAACGTGTAAAAATAGGTCTGTCGAACAAGAATCATGCACTAGGTTTCTATGGAGTTCGTGTTTGTATACATATATATGTATGTATATATATTATATTTATATACACATATATGTATAAAAGATGATGAACCTGACACTCGGGTCCTGGATAAGGAAGATCAGGATGACATTTATCAGCAGTGAGGAGTGCTCCATTTATCTCTTTAGTACACTGAAAAACAGAAACAAAACCTTTACTCTTTGGTATTTGCAAAACATTTCTTGTCGAACAAGTTTTCGTTTTTGAAATCGAAAACTACTGACCTCGTCGAAACGTTTAAGAGCTTTCGCGCATTCTACGTTGCTCGGTTCCACGAGAAAATACTTCCCTTTGCAATTACTCACCAACGACTGTTAAAAACGGAATGTGAGTACATATATACGCATAAGATATATGAATGAATTGTGGAGGTTTTCTAGTTTTATATATTTGATTTTAGGTTATTTACCTCGTAGATCTCATCTGAAATAATCCCCATTCCATGAGCGTATGGAATCGCAGCGTTGTTGTCTGCCTCTTCGTCGGTAAGGGGATTGCCTAAAACGTATCCCTATATGTAAAACGATATGATAATGAATCCTATTTGAGTCTATTTGGACTACATTTTGACAATGAAAAACTTCATGTTACGACAACCTTTAGATTCACTTGAGGTTCGATGCCTTGCTCGTTTCCTATATTCACATCCATAAAGTCAATGAGATATGTAAAAGAGATTATGTATTGTCTTCTATCAGTTAAAACATGAATCATAGATTTATGTATGACTTTAGATAATTCTATATTGTTTTATTTAAGTATTTAATTTAGTTAAATTCAAATTTATATTTAATAAACTGAAAAATGGTAACAGTACCGTCAGAGATAAACAGAACAGTTGGGGGAACTACTTTCCCTGAGTAAGAGTCTCCGCCGATATACAATGGATTGGATATGAAGTCTGGATGGTTTAGCATCCACTGCAAGCCCAATTCAAGAACGTTACACACATAAATGGTCATATATGATTTGAGCAAGTGTTGTTCCATACCTTTCTAATGAAGTGGTGAACGAGATGAGCAGATTTCAAGTCACTGGCTTGACGACCTTGTTCCGTTTTCGAGTATGAAAATCCGGTGCCAGCGGGTTGATCCAAGAATATTATGTTTGCAACCTTTTGAATCAATGAACAAAGATTGTGCAGATTAGGAATGATTTCTCGGGCAAGTTCATATGATTTGATTCATTCGTTCATCACCTTTGTCCATGAATCCGGAGTTGGCAAAAGAGTTGGTGTGGTTCCATTGTACTCTGTTAGTTCGAATTTCACAGGACCTTAACACATTCAAAAGTAAAACTTAAATCAAAATAGTACAAAATATCATCTATATATCTATATAAAACTTCTCTCCTACTATTAAAATATGAGTTTCAACTCAAAACTAATTGATAATAAATAAATAATCTATAATCGTTATATATTGTATAATATTTCATTTTCTTTTCAATACAAAATTTTTAATATTTTGAACGTTTTTAGAGAATCAATAGACAATTAAGTGAAATTCAATCTGCAAAATAAATTTGATATATGAATAGCATTAAATATTGGTTTTGGTTTCATGTTTCAATATGTCTAGTGACTTCTATGAACTTTCTATCTACTACTTAGAACCCAACCCAGATTCGTCGGTCGGATAACAAAGATTATTCGAGCATCAGAGATTTTTGGTCCGGCTAATATCCCGAGTCTAGGGACTCGATTAACCCTTTTCACTAACAAATCTGAAGATTCATACATCATGGGTTATGACTATATCTAAACCCTAAGAATAACGTACCGATCTCGAATGCTAAACCGGATATTCCACTGCAACCAGGTCCACCGGTTAACCAAACCATCACAGGATCTTCACTCGGGTTCCTCTCCGACTGGATGAAGTAGTAAAAAAGTTGTATTTCATCTGAATCGCCAACACCCACATACCTATTTCCCATTAAGAATCAGTTCCAATCATTGTCAATTTGTCATTGACGAGGAAAAATATAAAAAACTATTACAAAAAGAAAAAGAAAATCGTGTAAATATACACAAAATTCTAAAGTATTTCCAATTTGTTATTTGTTTTTCATTATGTAATTTCTCATTCTCAAGATTGTGAGGTAATAATAAACTCATTTCTTTAATTTTCCGAGGTAATAATTTAAATACATTAAAAAAATTTCTCCATTTGCTATGATTATAAATTTCTGATCTTTTATACTCAAAATGTATCAGAGTATATACGGTTTCTTCTTTATATCTGTTGAAAACTTCCTTAACTTTTAGTTAGTTTTTTGCTGAATAATCGGTCAAAAAGATAATGTCTTTACCAAGTTTTGTTGAGTTTTATTGTGTTGTTTTTTAGGATTCTGTTTAAGTTTTCTTTAAACTCTTGTTGCAGAGCACTGTCGAGTTAGAGTGGTTGGTATTACAGAAATAAAAAAGGTTTTTTTTATAATTTTTATCCAAAAAATATCAAATCGGTATCAGATGAGAAATCACGAAGAAAGGAAGAACAGGAAATCTAAAGCCAAAGTTTCCTGTTCTCAGCTATATCAACCGCCATATTCACTCGAATCGTGAACTTGGGATCAACTAAATTCATATGGGACTATCTTAAAGAGGAATAGCAACGAAATGAAAGGACAAAAAAATATGAAGGTGAATCTGATCCGGGTATTCGAGATGCTCATGAGGATGAAAGAATCTGACTTAAATGTTTGTTATAAGTTTACTCTCAAGGTTCATGCATTGTGCCAGTGAGATACACTTCCCAGCTGCCAAAAGGATGGTGAGGTATATCAAAGGGACAAGAGATTATGGCATCAAATATAGTTCTCGTCAGAACTCTAAATTCTTTGGTTTTTCTGATATTAGTAGGATCAGTTGATGATATGAGAAGTACATCATGTTTTTGTTTCAGTTTCAGATTTGGAGTTTTCTCATGGTGTTCAAAGAAGCAAGAAGTCATGTCTCAAAGTACTGCAGAAGCATAATATGTAACAACAAATGCCACTGTGAATCAAGCCATTTGGATAAAAAAATACTAGTTGATTTGCATAGAGAGCAAACTGAGACTACAGAAGTTTCTGTCCATAATCAAGTTGCAATTGCAAGTTCGAAGGACCCTGTTTTTCACGGCAAAACTAAACATTTTAAGATCAAGCTATATCACTTGCGAGAGGAGCAGAAGCATGGGAATATTAAATTGGTTTACTGCAAAACTGAGGATCAAATTACTGCTGATAAAGACTTTACTAATTAAAGGGAAGATTCGAAGAGTATACGAGGCAAAATGGAAATCTGCAGCAACTAAAGCAAGGAGATTTTTTGAAAATTTTCTTAACCCTCAGTTAAATTTTTTGTTGAATAATCGGTCAAAAAGACCATATTCTGAATTAAAATAATAGATTATATATAAAAATAGAGAAAAAAATAGTTATATGCTATTTTAGAATAACTTTATATAGTTTGATGAGATTTTTCTTAAAAAGGTCGAGTTTTGTACTAACCCAGTTTCGAGTTGGAAAGGAAGAGTGCCATGGAACCCAGGAAGATAGCTCGTGACAATGGAACAGACGGTTGAAGGAGATAACACAAAGAAGAATAAGAAGCAGAAGAAGACAACGAAATTAATGCAATGAAACGCCATTGGATAAGATGAATAAAAATGGCGGAGCTCTATTTGGTGCACGATATTATTACAATATATATATGTATATAAAAGTCACGTGCTCTTTTTATGTTCTACTCGTCACAACATGGTGGTTTCATCCACCGTTTAAGTCGACTGTCATGTTTCTCGACCTTCTTTGTCTTCATCTAAGTTCTAACCACCATTCATCATGTATATGCATATATAAAATTTAATAAAAAAATTCTAAATTCGGAATATAAAATACAATGTGTATTCGTAATTTAAATTTTAAAAGATGCATAAAATTAAAAAGGTATTTTAATGCACGACATTAATACAGCCTGCAGCTAGGGGACATATGGACAAAGAATGCCCACTTCCGTCATTTATCATATAATAATTTGATATGAACATAATGGACCCAGCCACAGTGAATTTTAATACGTTATATGAATTTTTTTAACTTTTAAGTTTAAATTCAAGTAATTCGTGTGCTGCTAAAAGAAGTGCATTGTTGGAACACTTGACAGCCACGAGTCCAAAATGCTTACACGGAACTTAGGTTTTGAATATTCTTTTAAACATATATAATATGTATGATATTTTTTTTGTTTAAATGTTAATTATAGATTAAAGAAGAACAGTTCAATACACCATAAAACTTTACAGAGGTTTTAATGACAGAATCCTTTTTAAGGTTACAAAAATAAGAACTCTACTAACCCACAAATAAAAAATACGAGACAAACAAGAGTATATCCTCACTCAGATAAGAATCAAGAATTACATAAAAATTGAGTGGCAAATAAAAATTAGACTGTCCCGAAATCAACTTCTGCAGGGAAAGGATATGATCACGCACTAACCAATCAACCTGAACACGAGCCTCCAAAACCGAAGACGAACCAATGTGAAATAATCGAATGTTCCCCTGCTGCAAATGAAGTAGACAGTTGCTTGTATCAAGATTCTTAATACAATCAACTCATCCGATGGGATAACTGTTTCTGCTAACCAATGGCTAATACCATGCAAATCCATAGGGAGATCCGGCCACCTTGTCCCTATGAAGTGAGTTAGCACATCTCTACTATATTGCCAAGAGAAAAATAGATGGAGGCGAGACTCATTTTCTGTTTGACACAGGAAGCAGTTCAAGTCACATGGAACACCCCATCAAACTAATCGATCCCTTGTATGGAGACGAGACCACATTGCAGTCCAATGCGTGAAAGGAAATCTAAGAAGCGCTTGTTTGAATCACGTCTCATCGGTCCAACGGAGAACCGGGCTAGCTATCCGAATCAGATTCCAAGTCTTGCTCGACTTGAACACGGGTTCAAAGCAGGTTGGAGATGTTTTCCATAAAAATATGTCCTCCCCTTTGTCAACTGACGACGGTACAATGGAAAAAATATGGATAAGAGCTTCTTCAACTTCACTACTTGTAGCACCCGGGAGTCGCCAACTCCCTTCGGAAACCGCCTCAATAACCCTCGCACAAAAAGGACTCCGAAGCATCCTCAAGCCTTCATTTCCAATAAGATCGATCAACGAACCAAGACTTGTCCAATTATACCACCAGAAAGAGCACTTCTCACCATTGCCTAAAACACAACTAACAAAGGAGCTGGCTTCATGGCATAAAGATAGGAAACAAGGAAACTCCATGACATCCGTGGCGAGACCAAGACCCCCCAAAACCCTCTCCTCTTGAGATTATTATGATTCATCCATACCACTCATAAAAATCCCAACTTACAAAGGAGCAACCAAATCAACTTAAGCCGAAAAATCTTGTTGAATCTTCCAACCTTCGTAACTCTAAACCTCCCTCTTTTTTAGGCTTGCAAATGTCTGACCAAGAAATTCTAGCATTCACTGAAGCACAAGAGTTTAAACCTCAAAGAAACGATGAGCATAATCTGTCTATATCCTTAAGAAGGCTCTTGGGCAGCGGAAAAACTTGGCTCCATGAGTGGACCATACCATAGATCACCGAGGAGATAAGTTGAATTTTGCCACCATAAGATAAGGATTTAGATGACCAGGATGTTATCTTTGCCATTATCCTCTCCAAAAGAGGCAAAAAATCTTGTTTTGAAAGTTTATGGGGGCTGAGAAGCAATCCCAAATATCTCAAGGGAAGGAAGCTCAAACGTAGACCAAATTCATGTGCAAGTAGCTCAGCTTTAGTAGGAATAAGCCCTCCAATAACTAGATCTGACTTGTTGTGGTTCATTTCAAGCCCAGAGATACTTTTGAAGGAATCTAACACTTGCATAATCGAAGAGATAAATCTGCTGTTGGCCTTTGAGAAGATTAGGAGGTCATCGACGAAAGAAAGGTAGGTGAGGATAGGTTGTTGGCACCTCAGGTGTAGGTCAAATGTTCCCGCAATCGCAGCCTTATCCAACAAAGATGATAGGACTTCCATGGAAAGAATGAATAGATAGGGTGAGAGCGGATCACCCTGTCTCAACAATTTTTCCCTTCGAAACAACCAACTAGCTCGCCGTTAACAGATATTGAGAATCTTGTCGTGCAAATATATTCTTTGATCCACTGGATAAACTTCTCTGGGATATTCAACCGAGTGAAAAGCCTTGTGAATATCAATCTTAAAGATAGCACTCTTTGCAGAATTCATCTTTTCGTAATCCCTTATCAGCTCAGTAGACAAAAGAACATTTTCAATTAGAAGACGACCTCTTTGAAATGCTGCCTAATTAAGAGACACACAGTAGGGGAGGATGCACTATAGGCGATTAGCAAGGAATTTGGAAATTACCTTGTATATAAAGTTGCAGCAGCTAATGGGTCGAAAATCTCCAAGTTGCACAGCTTCCTTGAACTTAGGAATGACGGTAATGGTTGCAGTATTAAGTTTCTTTAAGGTTCTGTCCTTCACAAAAAATTCATGTACTGTTGCAATAACGTCACCCCCGATGATTTCCCACGATGAAACAAAGAACTCTTTAGTGAAACCATCTGGTCCCGGGTTTTTTTTGTCTGGCATAGCAAACAAAACATCCTTGATTTCCTGGTTTGTGACCGTACAGGAGAGGATGCAATTTGCAACTCTGAGCATCTAAAAGTTAGAACTCCTTTGAGCTCTTCAACTGAACATTCTATAGAATTGACAGAATCCGAGCCTAATAAGTCTGAGAAGAATCGAACATCATGGTCTTTGATATGAGTAGGTTTTGATATTCTATTCCCAAACTCGTCGGCCAAGAAATGGATTGTATTGCGGGAAACACGTTGTTTCATTGCCTTGTGAAAGTAACACTACAAAAAAAACTCGCAGTTTCCAACGGGCGGGTCAACGGATCCGTCCGTTGGAAACATTTACCAACAGATTGTAACGGATTTGGTGATATTCTCAATGGGCAAACATTTCAACGGAATTGTAACGGATATTCTCTGTTGCAATATGCGTTGGAATCCGTCGCGATTTTTAACGGAGTGTAACGGACTACTTCCGTTGGCATTTTCCGTTGGAAGATCCGTTAGAAACCGGGAAAAGCATTCCAACGAGCGTCCGTTGCAAATTGTAACGGATGCCCGTTAGAAATCGCAACGGATGCCCGTTGATATTCTGAATTTCAAGGTTCAACGGATGCCCGTTGATATTCTGAATTTCGAGGTTCAACTGTCGAAATAAATGACCGTTGGAAATTTCACTATTTAGATCATACCAAAGAGTGCATCAAACCATCAATAACAAAAACATTTTCGAAAAAATGTCTTCGTCTTCAAATCGAAATATATGTAGATCAAGAGAGTGGATGTATAGAAGAAAAGATCTTGTAACCGAAGAGATTACGCAAGAATTCTTACACGGATTGGAACAATTCATGAGTTTTGCATCGATGCAGCCTTTGTGTCAAGAACGCGGGACAATGTTATGTCATGCAAAATATGCAAAAACATGAAGTATCGAAGTCAAGAAATTGTTTGCAAACATCTGTATAAGGTGGGTTTCGTTGAAAATTACGAATGTCAGATGCTTTTCCTAGAGCTGCTAATGATCAAACTCATGAAGAGATGCCGAACATCGATGCAGGTCGATTCTTCAACCTATTGGATTTGGCGAAACAACCTATATATGAAGGTTGTCGTGAAGGTCAGTCTCGTTTATCTTTATCTTTAAGATTGATGAGTATTAAAACAGACTACAATGTGGCTGAAAATTGCATGGATTTATTTTGCAAAACAATGCGAGAATATTTACCGGAAATAATCAAGCTTCTGAGACATACTACGAAACAAAGAATTTGCTAAAAGATTTGAGAATGCCACATGAGAAAATTAATGATTGTAGAAACAGTTGCATTTTGTTTTGGAGAAATGATAAAGACTTGTTGGAATGCAAGTTTTGCG
Organism: Gynandropsis gynandra; assembly: GCA_036759665.1. Classification (NCBI taxonomy): domain Eukaryota; kingdom Viridiplantae; phylum Streptophyta; class Magnoliopsida; order Brassicales; family Cleomaceae; genus Gynandropsis; species Gynandropsis gynandra. The sequence continues at coordinate 65,083,678 of CM071860.1, read as the reverse complement.
GTGCAAGCAGATTTCGGCCTAAAAAACCATCTTCACGTAAATATGTACCATACAAGAAAATTTTTTTATATACCTGTAGGAAACAGGTTGAGAAGGTTATATGAATAAAAAAACCGTTGCGACAATGAGATGGCACGCAGAATACTCAACGATCGAAGGTATAATGCAACATCCATCGGGTGGTAAGGCTTGGAAAGATTTCAATGAAATATTTCCCGAGTTCACGTATGAAACGAGAAACGTCTATCTTTGCTTATGCACGGATGGTTTTAGTCCCTATGGACAATCTGGAAGTCAATATTCTCTATGGTCGGTGATTTTGTCCCCGTATAATTCGCCTCCGGAGATGTGTTTGAAAAGAGAGGTAATGTTTCGGAGTTGTTGATTCCAGGACCAGAACATCCGAAGAAAAGTTTCGATGTGTTTTTGCAGGCCTTAATTCATGAATTACGACAGTTGTGGAACGAATGAATCCTTGCTTATGACGTCAGTACTAAGCAAAATTTCACATTGAACAGAACGGATCTAGATGCAAGGGGCGATGCCTAGGGCAAGGAAAGGCTTGGAAATCATCAGGAAAGGCTAGGGAGACGCTAGAGAAGGAGAGAAGCATCAATCCACACATCGATAACACAATAGGGGAGATCGAGGCATCGAGTTTCCTAGGGTTTATCATGTTTAGGGTTGTGTTATTTCCTTTGTATGTAATCTCCATGAGTGAGTAGATTCCCAACTATGGGTTAGGGATATCGGATTGTAACGCACCGTGCATGCAAACCGGAACACAAATCCTTTACGAAAGATTAAACACAATGGGTGATTTACAAGAATCGGTTGAATGTGGTGGAGATCGTGGGCATCGTAAACCAAAAGGTCAACGTGAATGGCATAACTGGTATAAACGTAGTATCTTTTGGGAACTACCATACTGGAAATCATTGATAATACGTCATATTTTAGATGTTATGCATATCGAGAAGAACTTTTTCGGTAACATCATAAATACTGTTTTGAATGTGACGGGTAAAACCAAGGATAATATACAATTAAGAAAAGATTTGAATTCAATATGCCGACGACCTGAGTTGGAATTACGAGATGGAAGGTCACCTGTCCCGGTATTCAGATTGTCTGGTACGGCGAAAACGACACTATTAAAATATTTAAAAGATGACGTTAAGTTTCCCGATGGATATGCATCGAACATTGCTCGGTCTGTGGATATTGTTGGTTCGAGGCTGATCGGATTGAAAAGTCACGATTTTCATGTTTTCATGCAGCGGCTCATTCCAATTGCATTTGCTGAGCTCTTACCACGGAATGTTCACGATGTGTTATGCGGAATCAACATATTTTTTAGAGATATATGTTCGAGGAATTTAAAAGGTGATGACTTGGAAGTAATCAGCGGATGATCACACAAATTATCTGTATCAATATAATCCGCAGTTTGGCACAATTCCTGACATGTTTACACCGATTGGACGTACAGGAGGAAAGTCCGATGAATATTGGTTAACACCTGAGGAGTATAATCATGTCCACACATATATACTACTTAATTGTCAAGAGTTATTACCGTTCGAAAGGTACGTACATGATACATATTATAATTTCAATCTTTATATATATATATATAACGTATGTTCATTATTCAGGATATTTGACGAAGAAGTGCTTGGTACATATCTTCATCTAAATGCAAATGAACTCACAGACATGAAAGTTCAACATTATGACTCGTGGTTTAGAGACTACGTAAGTACTCGTGTACACATCTATTTAAATTAATTGTATATAAGAGTATTAATTTGTTTTTATTATACGTACAG
>CM071860.1:65064235-65078426 GCA_036759665.1 Gynandropsis gynandra | reverse complement strand
GCTGAAAGAATCTCTCATCAACATTACCCAAGATCAACCAATATCTCCTCAAATCATGCTCTCTCCGTGCGAGCTCCAGGGAAGGGTTAGACATGAGCGTTGATTGGGCTGATTCTAAGGCGCAACCCGCTTCTTGTACCATCTTTAAAAGTTAACTGAAGTGAGTCTTATTCAACATACGGAGAGGATACTTCAGTCTTTTAAGGGCATTGCAAAGTTTGAATAATTTTGAACCCAATATGCTACCATACCGCCAACTGTCCCCCACAGTCTTCTTGAAGTCAGGATGAATAGTCACATGTGAGAAAAACTTAAAGGGTCTTCTCACTTGTCTATCACAATCCGACATTCTCATGAAACAAGGAGAGTGATCTGAGAATCCAGGAGGAAGGAACTCCACAAAATCCCGTGGGAAGAGATTAAACCATTTTTCATTCAAAAAACCCAATAGATTTTCTTGGACACTGGGTTTTTCTCTTGGTTGTTCCACCACGTGTACCGGTTCCCTTTAGACATGGTCTCAAAAAGCCCAGTAGATTGGAGAAAATCTCTGAATTCTTCCATCCCTAATACCATCTGAGAGATCTCGGGGAAACCTGAGTGGTCCTCAAGGTGGAGAGACTGATTAAAATCCCCAAGGACTACCCAAGGAGATGCATTAAGAGGGGGTGTTACAAATAACTCCAACAGTTCAGCCCATAAATCTTTTCGCTCTAAACTCGTGGTCTTGGCATACACAAAAGTTGTCGTGAATGAAAACTGTGAACCAAGGTGATAAATCCCGCACGTAATACTCTGTGAAGATTGGTGGAACACCGAGAGGATAATACTAGGATCCCACAATAGCCAAATTCTATCGCCCACATCCGAATCATGATTACAGAAAGCATTCCAGCCCTGGGGCAATGCTAAACTGATCCTACAAGCATTAACTTTCTTGATCCGAGACTCCAAAATAGCACCAAAAGTGGTTTATGGTTGCATATCCATTGTATGAATAACCGTCGTTGCTTCGACCATTTAGGACTCTAACATTCCAACCAAAAAACACGGGGTTCTGGGTGAGGGTTAACACTAGTACTTCTTAGGCACCGTACAGTTACGACGCCTATGTTTAACTTCCACAAAAATTAACTCGGTGGCTGCTGGGGAAACCGATTCTGAGGCAGAAGGTCTTTGATGTTTCAGTTTATTACCCTTCCTAGTTACTTCAACTTTTGTCGCTTCCATAATATCCTGATCGTCTTTTGAGACGTCAACAGTCCCATCAGTATATGAGGAAGGGCATGCTACAGGAGTTCTAATCTGTGGTCGATCAACTTTGACGTTCTCTTCATTCTCTTCAAGGATCATAGCGATTGCAGTCTCTTCTAAAGGAGGAGCATCAACTACAGGTACTGGTGGCATGGCTTGAGCTACCATATTCGGCTGCGGTCTTTTACCTTGAGGAGTCTTCTCTCATATCTGGTTATCCTTAACCACCCATTTATCTGCTCTCAAGCCAAGATCATTTTTTCGGAGAGGCTCACTAACAATGTAGGATCTCGCCGAGTTCCCCCACTGGTGACAAAGACTAAAACAAGGTGGCAACCATTCGTAGAGAACATCTATCGAAATCTCCTCCCCAGACTCATATCCTAAAACCAGCTTCTTTGGAGGATCAACCCGCAAGTTCACCTCGACATAAATTTGTGCTATGTCAAGGTTTTCTTTGGAGTCAGTTGATGGGTCCAAATAAAGAGGCTCTCCAATGCTTGAAACTATTCTACTGAAGCATTCTCGTCTGAAGAGCTTTGTTGGGACGTTCCTTAACCTCACCCAAGTCGGCACCGAATTGAGTGACGGCTTCTCAACTTTGTGGTCAAGATCCCACTCAGACACAAACATGGCTCTATCTCCAATATACCATAAGCTTCTTGCAACGATTCTACAATGAGCTTCTTCATCCGGGATTTTAAAAAGTAAAGTTCCATTGCTCATATCTTGCACTCTGATACGTTTCCCATTCCCCGCCCAGAGAGAATTGGCCCAACCAATAATCATTCTCATCGTAGGTGGATAACCATAGAACTGACCTATGAGAAACTCCTTCCACTCAGCCTTCGCCGCCTTGATAGATTCATCTGGAATCAATACAAACGGAACACCCGGTACATGGAGAGAGGGGTCCCCCACTCTCGAGAAGGTACGCAAGGTACATGGAGAGAGGGGTCCCCCACTCTCGAGAGGGGTCCCCCACCCGATACATGTTTAACTTATCACACCACTTTGCAGTAGCAGTAGGGAGAGGAGACGTACCAGAAGCCGAAGGTTGTGGTTCCTTCTTCGATGATGGGAAGGTTTGGACAAGTTCTTTTGGAATCGGACCTTGAGAATTTGATATCGATGCACCCTGCGCGGCTAATTTCTCTTGGGTAGCACTGATAAAGGGGAGAGCACTACCCGTAGGTAAAACTTGGGATGAAGAAGGAGGAGAGGGAAGAATAGGATCTTGTGTAGCATGATAGCACTTCACTTCTTTTGACCAAATGTAGCAGTTGTTAGATGTTATTTTGCTACAAGAACATTCTTACCATCCTCATTAGTGACAACGCATTTCTCATGTGAGAAAAAGACAAGTAACCCTTGATCACACAGCTGACTAATACTGATTAAATTTTCCTGGATTCCTTGTACAAAATGTACATTTGTTAGCTTTGGTTGTCCAATTGCTATAATATCACTTTTTCCTTGTATACTTCCTTTATGTTTGTCTCCGAAAGTTACACTTTCGCCTTTGGTAATTTATTTAAAATTAGATAACAAGTTAAGATTACATGTCATATGTCTTGAACAACCATTATCAAAGTACCACATAAAATATTGCTCATCTTGTATTGAGGTGAATGCAATGTTGCAATTAAGATCAGGTTTCTTTACCCCAATTTTTTTAATTGTAGGCTTCCTTATGTCATATATCTTTCACCCTTTTTAACCCATATTTGTCTAACGTTAGGTATTGACCAAAAAGGAAACTTACCTCGGTGTTGTCGCGACTTACCTTATGGTCATCATGGTTGATGTTGATTCCATCTCGTGACTTACCTTGAGGTCGTCGTGGTTGATGTTGGTTCCATCCTCTTCTTGTTGTCCTTTTCTTTTTGTTGAATGTATTTCGAGGTATACAGTCGTAATAATTTATTTGATGGAAATTTATTTGTATGTGACCTTTTCTCCCGCGGTAGTAACATCTTCTCTATTCTTTTTGTTGATATTTAGATTTCATATGTGCTAGAGGTATACTTCGTGATTTCTGAGGTGTTTCTATCTTCGACAGTTCTTCACTTTAAACAATTTTACCTTCATTACTCGAGCTTTCTCCTTTATAACCAATTCCATAATTGTTTGAATCTCTTTTTCTTAATGTTAGAATATAGTCCATCTTCTCTGTTCCATTTGATTACATCTTCAAGTTCTTCTTCGTTTCTTCAAGTTGTCTTGAGATTTAATTTACTTCATCCTGCTTCTTTATGAGTTGTTCCATGAAAACGTTTAATTGTGACTCAGTAATATTCTTCTCTTTGAGAATCGTCATGTTGAGTTGACTCATTTTAATACATTTCTCGTATAGTTCTCTCATGGTCAGCTCATCATCACCACTTTTTTCATTCGATTGTCCATCTTCACTTGCAATGATACTGTAGAATGTAACATAACTAGTCATGTCCTCTTCTTCACTCTCTTCATCTGATTCAGTTGAATATTCTTGAGTAAGAAAAGACTTGTTTGTCTTTTTCACATCATGACACTCAGTTTTCGTGTGTCCAAAACCTTGATAATTGAAGCATTTGGTTGCATTCAAAGCTTTCAAGGTTGTTTCTCGTTTTTGAACACTCGTACAATTTTTTTTTATCTGAAACTTTTTAGATATTATGTTTTATGGTTTATATATATTTGAAACTTTTTTAGATATTATGTTTTATGATTTATATGTATTTGAAACGTTATTTAGATATTATATTTTTTTGGTTATATGTATTTGAAACTTTGTTTACATATTATATTTTTAAGGTTATATGTATATGAAACTTATTTAGTTACTATAATTTTATGATTTATATATATTTCAAATTTTGTTTTAATGATCTATTATGTTTATATTCATAGTAAATATCTATAAATATATGTATATATATATATATATGTGTATGTATTAATGTATGAAAATATTTTCTTATGATTTCATAAAATTAGTTTAAGTTTCTATTAAAATTTATATTAATCCTAAATTTATAAAAATATATATGCATATATATATGTATATGTATTTGTGTATATATAAATATTTTAATGATTTTTTAAATTTTTAATTGATTTAAAATATTTAAAAATCTATTATATAAAAGACAACTTTTTTATGCGTTCTCAGCATGTCCATCAGCCTAAAACTTTTTATTAAAATAATAAATTAAAATGAATATTGTTGATTCATGTATTCTTGATGTCGCTCTTTCATCTTATTACGACTTTTCTTTATCCCAATTCGAGAAATAGATGCATGTTTTCGCTTAATGCAGTCTGTGAATAAAACCCTATCCAATTAAAGTTTGTGTTGGCAACCTTCGTCCGAGTGTAGATTTTGATATCGGAAAGTCGAGGGTGGTGTCGAAGGAGAATGTCATCGATAGTCGGCACCGTTCATCCAAGGTCATAATGGGAAATGAAAGGTGATGGCTACAGAACATTCTCAAATCATCGTAGTTTGAGTTCCAAAGAAGAAGCAGTGTCCTTTCTTCGGTTTAAAAAATGTCTCTATTTCACTAATCGATGCTTCTGGATCTGATTACAGGTATGATAGATTTGATCCACTTTCTATCATATCGATTATCCTGAACCATGCCTTTGGATTTGATTCTCTCTCTTTCTAAAATATTTGAGTTGTCTCTTGCATCGTTCATCCAAGTGGTGTGGATTACAATATCGAAGAGTCGGTGGTGGTGCGAGGGGAGTACACTATCGATATTTGGATCATTTTTTCAAGGTCATAATGGGAAGCAAACGGTGACATCTACGAAACATACTCTGAAAAAAAATAAAAAGTAGATGGACAAGATGTTTGGTGGAGTTCTCAAAACTCTAAAGAACTTCCTATTTAATTCAAACGGTTTTTCAGATACACCTGAATACAAACTCCGATTCACCCTCAGACTCTAGTTGTCTTGAATTTAAATTCCAACCCCCAAACATCACACACCTCGTATGTGACCTTCTAAAACTATTTACACAATAGCCTTCGGTTTCTGATTGACTCTACGAATTACTCACCACAAATCCCTTAACATGTTGTCTAAGATTTGTGTAAAAAACACTCTCACAATGTAAAATGAAACATTTTTCGGTTTCTCGGTTTAAGTTCACACTTCTCTCTTGACTTTTAGGCTCAATCTTTACTGATGGAGAAGTTCAATTTAGTTCATGGTATCAACATTCTTTTTAAAGAGGTCTTGATGTGTTTGTAACAAATCTTTATATTTTTAACTTCTTCGATATTCTCGATGATATCCTCCAATTTATTTGTCTTTGACTTGTTCAACTTTGATCTATTCAACACATAATACTCAATCAAAACTTAAGATTAAAATCAGTATGACAATCGGTAATCGACTTCTACAGTTCAAATATTTATTGTAAAATAATGATTATTTATTACATAGTGAATTTGATGCTATATTTATTCTCATGTTATCCTTCGTGTTCACCTTCAAATATTTATTGTAAAAATTTAGAATCAAATTTATTATGTAATAAATAATTAAAATATTAATTTAAAAGTTTTTATATTAGAATTATATAACCGTTTCATCAATTTAAGTTAATAGAAATATAAATTTTCAATAGATTTTTAAAAAAATGTATTAGATCAAAAAATATCTCTTTTAAAATATATATTACAAATATTTAACATAAATTCAAATTTTTGTTTTTTTAAATCAAGTATTGATTATTATATAAATAATTAAGCCGAGTTATATGGATAACAACCTATTTTAAAAATTATTTATAAGAATTTTCAAAATTAATATTACTATTAATATATAAAATTAATTTTTTAATTTACTTATTATTTGAAAAGTTTTAAAAATAATGATTAAATATAAAAAACGAAATTTTTTTTTAATAATTTTATCATATTTAAAACCCGATTTATTTTAAAATATAGTAACAATTTGATCAAATTATGAAGATAAAATTGTTAAAAAATATTTATAATTATTTTTTTATAGTACTAAATATATAAAAATTATTTAAAGTTTAAAATTTATATTTTAATTAGATAACATTGTTTTCATTTAGATTATTTAATTATTATTATATTTTATAAATACTCAAATGAATTATTACTAATTTAAAATTTAAATTTATATATTATAACTTAAAAATATATAAAATGTATAAATTCTTTTAAAATTTTATAATAAAAACTAATATTAATAAAATTAACATTAAATTATCGAAAAAATTTTACAAATGTAAATTGCATTTTTATAGAAAGTTTTAATATTTATATGTTAAATTAATTATTGTAAATATAATAATAATTTATTCTCATTTATTGAGATAATTTCATTTTATTTTAGTTTTTGAATTCTTATTTATTTAAATTTATTAAAGTTGTAAAGTAAAAAATTAAAATTTTATAAATAAATATTATATATATAATTATTATAATTTTTAGTTAATATTAATTCGGAATTACTATAATAAACTTGAGTAACAAAACATATATATGTATAAATTATTTCATATGTATTATTGTGATTTTATAAAAATAATAACTATTTATTTTATTTATTTTTATTGTGTTATATGTATTCATTATAAAAATATTAAATAAAATTTTGTAAAAATATACAATCAAATAAATTATGTAAAAATTTATTTGGATGAATATATATATATATATATATAATTTGGTATGTGCTATATTTATTATTCAAATAAGTTTTAAAAATATTTTATTGTAAAAATATTGAATCAAATTAATTATATAATAAATAATTTATATGTTAAAATTAACAAAAAAATATTTAATTTTAATTAATTAATTTTGATATTAACCTCATTTTATTTTATAATATATATGTATATATATATATTAATTATTATATTTAATTTTATTATACATTTTTATAAAAATGATTTTTTAATTATTATAATTTGAAAATATCCTCTAGATTATTTTATAACTTTCCACTTATATCAGTAATTTTAGAGTAGAAAGGATTCGAAAAACAACTTTCACCTTTATAATTATTAATATTTTTTTACATTACACATTTTATAAAAAAATGTTTTAATTATTAAATTTAAATTATAACTTCCCACTTAGGATATTTTAAAAAACAATTTTCATATTTATAGCTATTAATAAAAATCTTATAAGTCACGTAATGTCTAAATTAAAATCAAATCAATAACGTTAATCAAATCTCAAAATCAAAGATATAGTTTAGCTATTTTATTTATATATTCATTCGATTACATATATCTTCAATTCATATTAATCTATTTATTTTTTTTTGTTTTTATTTTAACTTTTTTTGTAATATTAAATTATAATATTATTAAAATTTATAATTGTTTAAACTGTTTTTTTATATCTTAATTTTTAAAATATTGGTATATGGTGTAAAATAAATCATTTTCAAAAATTAATTTCCCATAAATAAAGCATGGAATCAAGTAAGTTATGAAAAAAATTCATTCGGTTGAAAATTTAAATATATATATATATATAAATTTAATTTATTTATTTATTTTTTGTGTGCTATATTTATTATTCAAAACAATATTTTATTTAAAAATATTGAATCGAATTAATTATGTAATAAATAATTTATAAATTTATTAATTTATATGCTAATTTATAAATTTAAAATTATAGTTATATAACTAATTTTGAGGTAAAATTAATAAACATATTATTTAATTTTAATTAATTAAACCGATATTAACATCATTTTTTTAAATATATATATATATTAATTATTTCTATTTATTTTAGATTACACATTTTATAAAAATGATTTTTTAGTGGGACGGTTTCAAGAAACAACTTTCATCTTTATAGTTATTGATAACAACTTCCATGTAACTAATCACACATTTATTTTATTTCTTTAATAACAATTACAAATTTATTTATTTTTGCGTAAATTTTTCATTTTACTTAATAATCATATATACTTTCATAAATATAATTACAAAAACAAATAACTATAACTTAAAAAATTATTTAAATTATTTAATTACTTAAACTAATTACCTTAAATCTTTATTTCAATCTAACGTTGAATATACTCATTATTTCATCGATGACTATATTTAAATGTTAATTAATACGTAAAAATATATATCTTATACTATATTCAAACTATTTATTATTTTCAATTTTAATAATTTTAAAGTAATATCTAGTTAGTAAATAAATAATAATCCAATTACAAATAAAATAAATAAAAAATTGTCTTTTTGTAAAGAAAAATAAGAATGTTAGAGAAATGATATTATTTAATTTTTTTAATTAATAAAAGTCAAAATTTAAAATGTTTTTTATGATTTATTTGAAAACTAAATTAAAATATTAGAAAGTTTGATTAACAATTTAAAACACACTTTTAAAATTTAATATCAATAGTTTCATAATATTTATAAATATATTTTTGTATATAGAAAATTTTATTATTTAGATAAAATGAAACAAAATATTGTCAATTGTAAATCCAAACAATCTCACTAGTCAACATCTTAATATATTTATAGTACAAAATTTAATCTGACATATTTAACATTATTTAATATATATATATATATATTAGAATATATCTTTTAAATAATAAATATTAATAGGTAAATAATAAAACAACATCATTTTATTTATTTTTTAAAAATATAAGAAATTCTTCCACAAAATTTGGAGTAATAAATATTCTTTTGTTTTGCAATTAAAACTAGATCTTCAGCCACGAGAGAGTATTTTGAAAAACATGACATTAAATCTATTTACATCATGAAAATTTAACAAGATTTATTAACCATTCAATATTACAAATTATTTGTGAAATTGTAACTTCGTGGAATAAATTATATAAACGCACTAATTTATTGTAAAACATTACATGTATAATGTGACTAAAAAATATAGTGAATATATATATTTATTTTAAAATATTTCATTTTTCAAAATTATAAAATAGAATAAGGTGAGAAGTGACTATATATTGAGACATTATTGTACATCGTGACAAGAATAGTACATGTACATTTTGGCACAATCATAATTTAAAAAAAATCAAATTAATCGAAATCCAGATCCAATTGAGATGCGGCAAAAACATAACAGGTTATAAAATCTATAAAACTATTTTTAAAATCATTAAACAATTGTTACAATTTCACATTTTATTGTTACGCACACAAATCGACGACGGTAGATATTTTCATTTATTCTTATTAAAATATTAGAGCTATTTAAGAATTACATACCATAAATTATTTTACTTTTGAGCCAACACAATTGAATAAGAATATCAAATGAACCCATATTAATGTCATGCTCACAAAGGCTCACCATTAATCCACCGATTAAACATGGTATAATACGGACCACGCTTATATTCAGCAGTGTGTCCTCCACCCTAATAAAAGAAAAAAGGAATTCCATATAGTTAACTATTGTAATTGTAGATAATTCGATTAATTTAATAATATCTAAAAATATAATAGTCTTATGATGGTTCGTAATTCATATGGATATATATGAATCTTAAAAACGAATATATTTAATGATTTATTAGAAAATCCCATAAATAAATGAAATAACTTACTTTAATAGTTGCAAATGTCATTTGGTTAGCGTATGTCGTCGTGTACCTGTTCAAATCCATTATCAAGACAAGGGGTCTCCCAATTCACATCTACTCATTTTCTATATAAATTATCCAAACTGACATCATAATTTTAAGTACTAAATATTAAACCTAATGACAAGTTAATAAAGTTTTACCGTATAAATGTGATATTTTTATGGTGTATTGTTATATATGGTTTAGATCATAGATAATGAATACAAATAAATATTATCTTTTACAATTTTAAACTTTTGAATTAATTTTAAGATTAATTATATCCAAATTCATATTTTTTATGATTTTAAAATTTTAATTGTCTTAATTTGAATATATTGATATTAATATCTCATTTATTCTAGATCCAATCTAGACATAAAGACGTTATATGTTAGTATCTAAAATATAAATGATCTATATTTTAGATACTAAATTCTAGGGACTAAAATATAAACAGGGTCTTTTTCCACATTTTGTTTTATAGAATGTTAGTAACTACTTTGGAAAACATGTTATTTATGGATTATAAATAATAAGAAATATTAATTGAGAAGATATATATATATACCCTTGAACTTGATCGTGGTCCATCCATGGCCTCCAATAATCAATAATGGAGTAATTCAACGCTCTAATCCACTCTTGTGTAGCAACACGCGATATTATCATGTCATGATCTCCACTATTCGTAGTAAATATATATACCAAAAAAATAAAATAAAGAATTAATAAAATTAAAATATACATAAAATAAGTAAAACGGAAAGAAAAGTGTTTTTGGTATTCCATTACCTGTAAATCAAAGAACGATACCCTTTAGTGCTTAGATTCACATGATATGGAAAACTACTTATAATGTCTTTGTGATATGGTATATTGTCACCATTGCATCTCCACCATTCTCCAACTGTCCCCTGTTTTTCTAATTAATTAGACCCATATGATTTTTTTTAATATAATACGTTTTCTCTGAATTATGTAATTTCAGAGTGAAAAAATAATAATAATAATCCAAAACCTCTCGTATGCCGAGTGATCTGCGGACGGATTCATCGTTGGACCAATAATTTGACAAAGTGTAATAATACGTCTGCAAAACATGACAAGAGAACATTATTGTTTTCATATGCAGTCTGTCTGTCTACATATCTATATAATAAACATTGTATATATCAACAAAGATGAAAAAATATTAAATGAGTATAAAATTAATTGAATACAAAAGTAAATCAAGAGTTTAGACTTAAATCAAGAGTTTAGATTTAGCATGAATTCATAATTCATATTTTAATCAATATAAAACAACATAATACAACTTTTTTACATGTTTATGTTCGGTTTTGAAATATACAAATCATAATAAAGGATCTAATACGAAACACTCAAATAGATGCTCTAAACTAAATCCAATAGGATTGAAAATTTTCTTAGCCTATGTTTGGCAAGTAGTTGTAAATTTTAGTGAAATCCTTAACATTGAGTGATAAAAATTTATGATTTTTATCACTCCGACAATTAAAAAATCAAATAAATCTTTACGTATCAATGAACTCTTAATTCTAATAATAAATTTTTTTGGTAATCATGTTAAATCCTAATAAAATCTAAAATTTAGTTCAAGAGATTTAAAGTTATCTAATATCATAAATATGAATTCATAATTAATATGTTTTAATTTGGTACGAGGCAATACAACATAAAAAAAAGGACGAACCTTGCACTTGGGTCTTGGATTAGGAAGATCAGGATCACATGAATCATCCGTAATGAGTGCTAAGTTTATGTGTTTAGTACACTGAACAATCAACAAAAGATTATGGTTGTGAACCCTACAATGCATTTCGTGTGAAGAACCGTTTGTTCGAGAACGAAAAAGCAACTGACCTCGCTGTATCTTTCAAGGGTTTTCGCACATTCTTTGTTGCTCGGATCCACGATAAAGTATTTTCCTTTGCAGTTGCTCACCAATGACTGTCAAATGAATGAACTAAATGTGAGTATATTCAAAGGTTTTGTATTCTGTTTCATTGTTATCATATGCTTACCTCGTAGAGCTCATCGGAAATAAGTCCCATTTCATGAGCGTATGGAATCGCAGCGTTCTCATTTGCCTCTTCTTCTGTAAGCGGATTGCCTAAAACGTATCCCTACTCAAGACAGTACGAGTGAACAATCCACAATGGAATTTTATTTAAATAAATTGTTAAGTTTCAAGAACCTTGAGGTTGAGTTGAGGTTCAACGCCTTGCTCATTTCCTACATTATAACCACAAAACAAGAATCATTTCGACATTCGAAAAGTTCCAAAGGATGGATAAAAGATTCAGAAGAGATAGTGAAGTAATACCGTAAGAGATATGCAGAGTAATGGGAGGCACAATGATTCCAGAGTAGGAATCTCCACCGATGTACAACGGATTGGATATGAACTCTGGATGGCTCATCATCCACTATACGTATCATACACAAAGGAGATGAAGTGTATGATAACTTTGCGAGAACGGAAATATGTACTCAATGGAAGGCTTTATACCTTTCTGATAAATTGATCAACCTGCTGAGTCGATTTCGAGTCACTTGCCTGACGACTTTGTGGTGTTTTTGCGTATGAAAATCCAGTGCCTGCTGGTTGATCCAAGAATATTATGCTTGCAACCTATGAATCAATCCGTCATTCATAAACAATCAAGAATACATTATCAGAGAATTTCTTAATGTATTTGGATTTAATCGAAAACCAAAAGAAATTCAAGAGTCTAGATTGTCTAATAGTTCATTATTTATGTTTAGCCGATGTAAGAAACTTATATAATCAGAATCGGATCGAACTTCACAATTTTCAAATTAAAACGAATTAGAAGGAATCAAATCCAAAAAATAAAACTAAGTTTAGTGTATATGATTCATGTTCTAATTACTGAAATAATACATCATAATAAAAGAATTATATCATTTATTAGTTATCACCTTTGTCCAGGAATCCGGGGTTGTTAACAATGTAGGAGTGGTACCATTGTACTCTGATAAGTCAAACTTGAGAGGACCTGAACAAGAACAAGAGTTTGAGATTTGAATGTTTATTAACTTGCTCTTTTTCACAACACAGAAGAACATACCGATCTCGAGAGCTAAACCGGAAAATGAACTGCAACCAGGTCCACCGGTTAACCAGACCATCACAGGATCTTCACTTGGATTTCTCTCTGACTTGATAAAGTAGTAAAAAAGCTGTACTTCATCTGATTCACCAATACCCACATACCTGATTTTTCAGACAAAACCAAGATCAATCATTACAGAGACAAAGTTTGGGTCTTTCAATCTCTGCCTGAATCATGTAAAGCTTAGGGTTTTTTATATGCAAACCCGGTTTCGAATTGGAAGGGAAGAGTGCCATGGAACCCAGGAAGAGAGTTGGTGACAGTGCAACTGACAAACAGAGGAGACAAGACGATGAAGAGGAAGAAGAGGAAGCAACGGTTCGCCATTGATTGAAATCTTTATTTTTCTTTATCTTGTAACAACATTATAAAGCTTCAACTCCTGCAGATGTGGAGGTAGGTACCGACAATTTTCCATTCTCAAATAATGGATTGGGGAACCCTTTTGGTGTTTCAGGCTGAAACTTTCAGCGTTGAAAATACTTCAATTATTAGGAAACAATAAAACTTTTTTTTTCTCGAAACGTCTTGGGAAAAAAAACTCAGAAATAATAGATTCCATGATCTTGGTAGAAAAACAACGTCGATTTAATGCTTTAGGACAAAAATAAAAAATAAAATAAAGAAAGTTGTAGCTCCTCATTTAAAAAATTCATCAAATCTTCTTCAAGATAAGATATGATAATACAATATATTTAAAAATCAGTTAAATTAAAAAAAAAATTATAAATTAGATAGAAATGTAGATTATTATTTTAATATAATTATTTGGCTAAACCCAAAATGGAGAAATTTGAACCAATGAAAGAAAACATGAATCGATATCTAATGGGACCATAGGAGTAGTTAAGAGTTTGTGGCCACTAAAATATGTCTCTTCTTAATTTTGTAATGAGATGTGTGAATGCAATAAAAATTGGATCGGAGTTTGTTTGTGTTGTTTCAGGTAGTTGAGAAAACTAAGGGAGGTGATTTCAAATTAAAGGAGACTGGAGCAAGTCAACGAGAAGATCGAGGAGAAAATTGAGGAACAAAGAGAATCGACCGGATTCAAAGCTGAAGAAATTTCAGCATGACGGTGCGGCGGAAGAACCGGTGGTGGTTGCTGAGCCGAGAGAAAAGGCAGATAAGTTGATCTGAAAT
>CM071860.1:65032042-65060607 GCA_036759665.1 Gynandropsis gynandra | reverse complement strand
ACGTCACAGATAGAACCCAAAAATGTTCGTGATGCGTTAGATGATGAGTCCTGGATTAAATCAATGCATGAGGAATTAGAGCAATTCGTTAGAAATGATGTTTGGACCTTAGTTCCTAGACCATTGCATCTAAATGTGATAGGGAAAAAATGGGTATTTAAAGAATGAGCAAGGGGAAATTGTCCGAAATAAAGCTAGATTAGTGACACAAGGTTATACTCAAGTCGAAGGAGTAGACTTTGATGAAACCTTTGCCCCAGTAGCTAGACTGGAATCTATTCGTTTGTTGCTCGGTGTTGCGTGTTTCTTTGGCTTTAAATTGTTTCAGATGGATGTAAAGAGCGCATTCCTCAACGGCATACTTCAAGAAGACAAGTAGACCTGATTTATGTTTAAGTGTAGGGATTTGCGCCAGGTACCAAGCCAAACCAAAGAAATCCCATCTGTTTGCTGTTAAGCGGATCATTAAATACGTCAAAGGTACTGCAGAATATGGGATTTTGTATTCCAAAGATACTAACTGTGAACTTGCAGGATTTAGCGATGCTGATTGGGGAGGAAACGCGGATGATCGAAAAAGTACTTCTGGGGGTTGCTTCTTTCTAAGAAACAACTTGGTCTCATGGCACAGCAAAAAGCAAAACTCGACGTCACTTTCTACTGCTGAAGCTGAATACATTGCTCTGGGAAGCTGCTGTACTCAACTGTTATGGATGAATCAAATGCTAATGGACTACGGTATGAAATCCAAAACTTTTACTGCATGGTGCGATAATACTAGTGCAATAGATATCTCTAAAAATCCTGTTCAACATTCTAGAACGAAACACATAGAGATAAGGCATCATTTTCTGAGAGAAAAAGTTGAGCAAAAGCAAATGAACGTTGAATATGTGCCTACGGAACGTCAGCTCGCAGATATTTTCACAAAACCCTTGGACTTAAATCGGTTTATTTCCTTGAGAAAATCTCTTGGTGTGTGTGAGCTTTGCTCGTATCTTGCATAGTACATTAATGAAATTGTGTTTTTTGGAGCAGTTAATGATTTCATGAAGAATGAGAAACTGAAGAGTAACAGATTGCCTTAAGTGGAGAACATATTTCTTCAAGTGTACTTAAATATTCAGCCGTTCACAGTTCTTGGCTAACTCTTCATGATTTGTTTCTGTTTTAGAAACCATTCATCATGTCTTATGTCAAGATTTTAAAAATGATCTGACAAGCAAAATACACACTTGAGTGTTTTTTTCTCATCGGCGGTTGTTTGTTTTTAATGAGATGGGATGTTTGTGGGCTGATATGAGTGGGCATTAAATTTTAAATTTAAAAAAATCCCTGACTGCTCTCTGTAACTGCACCTCACACGCTTGAAACCGTTTCATCTTTCTCATTTGGTTACATTTCAAAAAACCCTAACCTGCTTCTCTAGAGAAAAAGAGTGCATCTCTCTTCCATTTGCAGATTTCTCCCATATAAAAATGCAGACCCGAAGCTCTCATTTTGGTCTATCTCGGGATGACTCACTCATCCTGGATGGTAAAGAAGTAAAACTGAAGGATCTCGTGTTTACTCGCAATCCCCCGCAAGTGAACCGTCGCCGATACAAGGTCATGGCGACGAAGTTTTTTGCTCCAACCAAACGACAGAATACGCGAGCCGGAGCTTCTCCACTCGTTCACCTCCGTACTCACTCTGATAGTGACATCAGAGTGCCGATTGATCCAGCTGCGCAGATGAATCCACCGATTTTGTCGGCTGAACCTAGAGCTACGACTACATCAGAACGGTCTCCAAGTTCTAACACCATTCCAGTTCAGTCTAGTCCTGTCCCCATTCCCTCCTCCAGTCCAGAACCATCAAATCCTCCAAAATCGCCGGAATCTGAACGGAACATTCCGGTATCTGAAACACCACAGTCACCTCAAGCTTCACGCAGAGGTACACCAATTTCTGTCTCAAAGGCTTACTCTCAAAAATTTTACAAGGAATCATATAAGAGTAGGCTTAGGACGTTGAAGGAGAGGGAAATTTTCTCTGAAAAAGGGCTAAGTGTGCAACAATTTCAACATCTATCTGTCTGGAATGTCTTAGTTGACAGAAAGCTGACGAGCACAGTTACTACTGTGACTCTAATTTGTAAGGACTTAGTGTATGAGTTTTACGCTAATCTGTCACCTGAAATAGAAGATTTAGGCTCAGTCAGTTTGGCACCACGTATGTGCGTGGTAGAGTTCTGAAGTTTAGTGCGGAAGTCATCAATGACTTTTTGGATACTCCGCACACGCCAATTACTCGTGGTAAAGAACTTCAGCTAGATTTGGATATGGACACTGTCACAAAGGAGTTGATAGAAAGCAAGCTGAGTTCATGGTCTGGGCAAATCCCGAATTCCAAATTGCAATGGGAGTATGCCTTGCTGAACAAGATTTCCCGAACGAATTGGATTCCGAATAAGAAATCGGATGCTATTAGGCAGGACACTGCATTATTCCTTTACTGCGTGAAGAATGACATACCCATCAACTTTGGGAAGGTGTTTCTGGACGTCATTGTTGGACTTGGATTATCCAATTCAACCAAGTTCATTCTTCCATTTCCTTGCCTGATCCAGAACATCTTGGTTCAGTAAGCATCTGATATAATTGGGAAATCTGAAGCCCGGGAAAACACTCCGTCTTGGATCATATTAGAGAAACGCTATATGGCAAAAATGCCCTCGGCATCAACTGTTGGATCCTCGAAGAGTTATTTAGTACGGGAACTTAAAGAACTTCGCCAAACCGTGACGGACACCATGAGCGACATGCTTCGCAAGATCGATGATCTCATCTTGCGTTCTCAGAGTAATCAAGTGCACTTATTTTGCTATGTCATTTGTTCTAGTTTATGTTGTGACTAACTTGTTTGAAATCTTATCACATAAACATGGGGAGACATACAAAGAGAAGAAGAAGAAGAAGAAGAAGAGGAGGAAACAGAAGTTGAAGAGATTCAGGAGGAATCGTCTTCACGGAGGAACAAAGGAAAAAGAAAGAGAAATTGATTTGTTTTTCTTTCTTTTTAAGTGCACTTAAAAGACAATTTATTAAGTGTACTTAATGATTGTTATTTTTCTATGCTTGACGATCTGAACTAGGGTGTTGAACTTCGTATTACTACTGTTATATGTTTGGATGTCTTTTTACTGCAATATTTTGAATTCCTTGTTTTTTTGACGATTATATGTTTTTGTGATAAGAATTCAAAGGGGGAGATTGTGAATGCAGTAAAAATTGGATCGGAGTTTGTTTGTGTTGTTTCAGATAGTTGAGAAAACTGAGGGATGTGATTTCAAATTAAAGGAGACTGGAGCAAGTCAACGAGAAGATCGAGGAGAAGATTGAGGAACCAAGAGAATCGACCGGATTCAAAGCTGAAGAAATTTCAGCATGACGGTGCGGCGGAAGAACCGGTGGTGGTTGCTGCGCCGAGAGAAAAGGCAGATAAATTGATCTGAAATCAAGAATGACGATCAACGAATCTGTGGATATTATGTGGAGTACACAAAACACAGAATAAGGAAGTTCAGGTTTTAGGTGTACTTAATTGGTCAGTATCGTTGAGGTACAGAAAACAGTGAACAGGGGAGTTCAAAGTTTTTAGGTGTACCTAATTGGATACTGGGTTGTGAGTGAAAACAGTGGTGGTTGTATTTACATGTCTAACTCAGGGGGAGTTATCCGTGGAGGTGTTTAGCACATTGTAGAAACCAACAAGTGTACCTAAAGATTGACAAGTAAATAACATAACAGTTTGATATCGTCTGGTCTTTTAAATATAGATTAAATAGTCTATCTTCTAAAAGATTTCAAGATGGAAAACTAAGTTTGATGGTACATGTAGAAATCCACAAACCACTTGAGTTAGACATGTTTGGTTTAGTTAGAGTAGTTGTGACATAAAGAGAATCGAATGCAATAGTAAAATAAATTATGTTATATATCCTATTATTCCATTTGGTTATTATACATCAAAATTATTCTATACCGTAAATGTCAGACGAACACTTTTACTATCAGCAGCTAACTTTGCATTGTCGAAGTCAATCATTATATATATATATATACTAGTGTTAACCCCGCGCTTCGCGCGGTTTGGAATATATGCAAAGTATTTGGAAAGCAAACTAAAAGATAAATGTAATAATATTTTTATTAGATATTATCAAAAATTTCTTTGTATACAACATTGACTGTTTTTGTGGTGCATCTCCCATCTTCGTCTAAAATGATAAACTTCAGTCCTTTTCTGCTTTTAGCTCTTGAAACTGCAACGTATAATTGGCCATGACTGAAAACAGGTTTTGGTAAATAAATACCGACTCGGTTAATGCTTTGTCCCTGGCTTTTATTAATTGTCATTGCAAAACATAACATAATAGGAAATTGTTTGCGCCTAAAATGAAATGGTAAAGTTGTATTAGTTGGGATTAAAGGTAGTCGAGGTATGAAAACTTTCGTTCCTGCATGAGTACCTGTGATGATCTTGCCTTCTATAATATTGTGGCCTAATTGCGTGATTTGAAGTCGTGTTCCATTGCATAATCCAATCTTTTGATCAATGTTTCGTAAAAGTATAACTGGTGCTCCTTCTTTTAATGTTAAAGAGTGATTAGGGATACCTGGAAATTTCAAACTGTTTAAAAATTCAGTGTTGTACAATTCGCATGTCTCAGCGTAATGTGAATCGGTATGACATAATGAAACAGAACTTATATATTCTTTTGAAAATCCGGGGATTTTTTGCAGTAGAGTTTCGTTTAATTCATCAACTATCTCATTTGTTGGGCACAATATGGCGCGATCTTGAAAATAAGTGGAATTTCGATATTCAGTTTCAATGTTTGGATATACATGATTTGCAATACTTTGAATTGATTTAATGTCTTGTGTAATTAATAAATCTTTAGGCATATCAATCAAATATTCGTCGTTGTTAGGTTCAGATAGAGTTCTATTTCATAACTGGAATACCCAATCAGATAAAGCTTTCAATTCATCTACGTTTGAGGAATCAATATTTATTTGCAATCGCGTGTCAACTACTCCAGAAGTCTGCTTTGGATCTTCGTAACGAAGAGCCTGAGGTACCTAGCAGTACCAGTTCTCTCATACTTTCGTTCCAATTATAAATCTTTCGAATTAATTTACTTCGTTATTGTATTGTTTAACAGATTGGGCCAAATGAAATTCCGTCAGGCCTGAAAACTTTGGAATACCGTAACTGCGTTTTTAAACTCACTGTTTATCCGACCCAACAAGGACCACGGGCGTCTACATCTCGTGGTTCAATCAAGAACATTTTGCCTATATATCGTGTGAGCAGGTTAAGCGAAAACGAAGACATTCTTCGCTCGATATCTATGCGGGTATATTTAACATCTGTATTAAATTACTTTTTATTCGCAGAAGCATTTCTTCCAACAATTATTCTTTCTAATTATGGCATCTGTTTTTTTTTCAGGCTCCATCTTTCGTACCTTTTACACAGGTTTGTTTTTACTTATATATTTACTACATTAAATTAAAATACCAATTACAGTATACATACCTCCTTTTCTAACTTCCATCGTTCCTCCTTTGTATGGCCAGGCCTCCCAGTTTCCTCCCGAGCAAAGCTCGATGGGCTCTGTACCGAGCTCTCCCTCAAGTAGCCATTCGTACGGCAAAAGACATGTTGACGAGACATCCACCCAAGTTTCTTTGCAATCAAGCACGTCTAAGGTAAAACCAAGGGATCATACCACTCATCGCACTGATTCGCAAGAGTAAACTGACTTCAGATCACGAACCAGACCTCCTTCTGCTCTGTTCAAATCATTTTCCAGTTTTGCTACTGCCAAAACTTGGATCCATGTATAATATTATGTTTGAATAGACTGCACAAACTTTTCCTCGGAATTCTGTGTACAGTACGATCTGTGTAGATCAATTTTGCTGTTAATATCAACTTCGATCTACCGTTTGTAAATAAATAACCGTTTTTTAATTATTTCAGCGTCCATGTATACAGACCACACCGCTCCCTGCACCTTCAAATCTCCTCGATATATCGCATGACGCCACCACAAGAATTGATGATCCACCAATGTTTGAAAGCCACTTTTCTGGTACATTTCCTTTTTGTTACAATACAACTTCCTTTTGTTATATTGTACAACTTTGTTTAACATAATTACCAATATTAATACTTCCTATTATTTATTTATATTGTTTTCAGATTCAACAACATATGCGGATATCGGTGATCAAATTTTTATATGTGAATATTGCAATTCGAAAATGTGGTATTCTGAACGATTGTGTAAAACACGCAATGCCAATTACCCAACATTTAGTTTATGTTGTGCGAAAGGAAAAATTTCATTGCCAAAGTTATCAGAACCTCCTCCATATTTACAATCTCTTTTGTGCCACACCCATCCGCACCATGAACATTTCAAAAGACATATTCGCGCATATAATATGGTATTCGCATTTACATCAATGGGGGGACGAATTGATACTTCGATTAATATTGGAAAAAAACCATATATTTTCAAAATAAATGGACAGAATTACCACAGAATCGGTAGTTTGTTACCCGCTCCTGGAACGCCAGCAAAATTTGCTCAATTGTATATTTATGATACGGAAAATGAAAGCACTAACAGAATGCGCGCGATCAGGTATACAAAAAATATATTACAGTTGTTGTATTTTATAGATAAAATTGTATTACTAACATGTTCGTTCTTATTCAACAGCAATTACTCTCACGCAACAACTTCACAACAAGAGGACAATTTACTCATTACCATTATACAAAATATCAAACAGATGCTCGACCATTACAATCCCTATGTAAAGATATTTAGAATGGCACGTGACCGAATCGCCGTTTCCGACCAATTAGATATGAAATTACGATTAATTTCAGAACGCCATAATCAAGATAAAGCATACAACTTACCTGAGGCTTCCGAAGTTGCGGCACTAATAGTAGGTGATTTTGACGAAAATTCGGACTGTAGAGATATCATCCTTCAAAAACATAATAATGAATACATGCGAATAAGCGAATTACATCCATCTTATCTTCCACTACAATATCCATTACTATTCCCATATGGTGAAGATGGTTATCACTTAGGTTTGCATTTACAACAGACTGCCACTCTATCAAACAGACCACGTTCCCGAATTAGTATAAGAGAATTTATGGCCTACCGTTTACAGGACAGAGATAGTGAATCTTCAAACCTATTACATTCAGGTCGTCTTTTCCAACAATTTGTGGTTGATGGCTTCTGTATGGTTGAATCAGAAAGAATTGCTTACATTAGAAATCATCAAACTACTTTGCGTTCGGAAACTTACAATGCCATTGAAAATCACATAGAATCGGGAAATATTACAGGGTCCGAAATTGGAAAAAAGGTTATACTACCCTCGACATTCACCGGTGGCTCTCGCTACATGAAACAAAATTACTTAAACGCAATGGCACTATGTAAAAACTTGGGTTTCCCTGATTTATTTCTAACTTTTACGTGCAATCCCAAATGGCCAGAACTACAACGAATTTTACACCGACATCAAGACACATCTGAAAATAGACCTGATCTTTTAACAAGATTATTTAAAATCAAATTAGAACATTTACTAACCGATCTAAAACAGAATAAACCACTCGGTGAAATAAATGCAGGTAATTTATGTGTACTATATTATGAATATATATATATATATATATATATATATATATTCATAATATAGTACACATAAATTACCTGCATTTATTTCACCGAGTGGTTTATTCTGTTTTAGATCGGTTAGTAAATGTTCTAATTTGATTTTAAATAATCTTGTTAAAAGATCAGGTCTATTTTCAGATGTGTCTTGATGTCGGTGTAAAATTCGTTGTAGTTCTGGCCATTTGGGATTGCACGTAAAAGTTAGAAATAAATCAGGGAAACCCAAGTTTTTACATAGTGCCATTGCGTTTAAGTAATTTTGTTTCATGTAGCGAGAGCCACCGGTGAATGTCGAGGGTAGTATAACCTTTTTTCCAATTTCGGACCCTGTAATATTTCCCGATTCTATGTGATTTTCAATGGCATTGTAAGTTTCCGAACGCAAAGTAGTTTGATGATTTCTAATGTAAGCAATTCTTTCTGATTCAACCATACAGAAGCCATCAACCACAAATTGTTGGAAAAGACGACCTGAATGTAATAGGTTTGAAGATTCACTATCTCTGTCCTGTAAACGGTAGGCCATAAATTCTCTTATACTAATTCGGGAACGTGGTCTGTTTGATAGAGTGGCAGTCTGTTGTAAATGCAAACCTAAGTGATAACCATCTTCACCATATGGGAATAGTAATGGATATTGTAGTGGAAGATAAGATGGATGTAATTCGCTTATTCGCATGTATTCATTATTATGTTTTTGAAGGATGATATCTCTACAGTCCGAATTTTCGTCAAAATCACCTACTATTAGTGCCGCAACTTCGGAAGCCTCAGGTAAGTTGTATGCTTTATCTTGATTATGGCGTTCTGAAATTAATCGTAATTTCATATCTAATTGGTCGGAAACGGCGATTCGGTCACGTGCCATTCTAAATATCTTTACATAGGGATTGTAATGGTCGAGCATCTGTTTGATATTTTGTATAATGGTAATGAGTAAATTGTCCTCTTGTTGTGAAGTTGTTGCGTGAGAGTAATTGCTGTTGAATAAGAACGAACATGTTAGTAATACAATTTTATCTATAAAATACAACAACTGTAATATATTTTTTGTATACCTGATCGCGCGCATTCTGTTAGTGCTTTCATTTTCCGTATCATAAATATACAATTGAGCAAATTTTGCTGGCGTTCCAGGAGCGGGTAACAAACTACCGATTCTGTGGTAATTCTGTCCATTTATTTTGAAAATATATGGTTTTTTTCCAATATTAATCGAAGTATCAATTCGTCCCCCCATTGATGTAAATGCGAATACCATATTATATGCGCGAATATGTCTTTTGAAATGTTCATGGTGCGGATGGGTGTGGCACAAAAGAGATTGTAAATATGGAGGAGGTTCTGATAACTTTGGCAATGAAATTTTTCCTTTCGCACAACATAAACTAAATGTTGGGTAATTGGCATTGCGTGTTTTACACAATCGTTCAGAATACCACATTTTCGAATTGCAATATTCACATATAAAAATTTGATCACCGATATCCGCATATGTTGTTGAATCTGAAAACAATATAAATAAATAATAGGAAGTATTAATATTGGTAATTATGTTAAACAAAGTTGTACAATATAACAAAAGGAAGTTGTATTGTAACAAAAAGGAAATGTACCAGAAAAGTGGCTTTCAAACATTGGTGGATCATCAATTCTTGTGGTGGCGTCATGCGATATATCGAGGAGATTTGAAGGTGCAGGGAGCGGTGTGGTCTGTATACATGGACGCTGAAATAATTAAAAAACGGTTATTTATTTACAAACGGTAGATCGAAGTTGATATTAACAGCAAAATTGATCTACACAGATCGTACTGTACACAGAATTCCGAGGAAAAGTTTGTGCAGTCTATTCAAACATAATATTATACATGGATCCAAGTTTTGGCAGTAGCAAAACTGGAAAATGATTTGAACAGAGCAGAAGGAGGTCTGGTTCGTGATCTGAAGTCAGTTTACTCTTGCGAATCAGTGCGATGAGTGGTATGATCCCTTGGTTTTACCTTAGACGTGCTTGATTGCAAAGAAACTTGGGTGGATGTCTCGTCAACATGTCTTTTGCCGTACGAATGGCTACTTGAGGGAGAGCTCGGTACAGAGCCCATCGAGCTTTGCTCGGGAGGAAACTGGGAGGCCTGGCCATACAAAGGAGGAACGATGGAAGTTAGAAAAGGAGGTATGTATACTGTAATTGGTATTTTAATTTAATGTAGTAAATATATAAGTAAAAACAAACCTGTGTAAAAGGTACGAAAGATGGAGCCTGAAAAAAAAACAGATGCCATAATTAGAAAGAATAATTGTTGGAAGAAATGCTTCTGCGAATAAAAAGTAATTTAATACAGATGTTAAATATACCCGCATAGATATCGAGCGAAGAATGTCTTCGTTTTCGCTTAACCTGCTCACACGATATATAGGCAAAATGTTCTTGATTGAACCACGAGATGTAGACGCCCGTGGTCCTTGTTGGGTCGGATAAACAGTGAGTTTAAAAACGCAGTTACGGTATTCCAAAGTTTTCAGGCCTGACGGAATTTCATTTGGCCCAATCTGTTAAACAATACAATAACGAAGTAAATTAATTCGAAAGATTTATAATTGGAACGAAAGTATGAGAGAACTGGTACTGCTAGGTACCTCAGGCTCTTCGTTACGGAGATCCAAAGCAGACCTGTGGAGAAGTTGAACTGTCTCTTTGTCGAATATGAGGAAGGTAGCTTCGCCAGTATCGTCGATAACTTTAGCGTAAATGCGAAACCTGTAACACATAACAAAACAGATTTCAGAGTGCAGTTTCGTTAACGTTGGAAAGAACCAAAACTCACTTTGGAAAAGGATTATCTGACGTTGTTTTGCAAGAGTCGCAATAGAAGCGTCGGACAGTAGTAGACGCAGCTGTATCATCAGCAATCGCGTTAACTTTTCGGGAGCAAGTGTTGCACCCTAGGTAGTACCAACCATCTCGAGGCGAGATCTCTGTAATTACAGCTGGAACAATGCAAGTCAGTACCTGTAGCAATAAGAAAATAATGTTAAGACATATAAAGTTGAGACATAAGAAAATACAAATAAGTAAGATAGTACAGACATCTGTGGCTTTTGCGAGATCTGCGAGGGTTTTGACTGGAAAAGCATTCCAGAAATCAGCAGATTCGCTGGGTTGCGGGGGGGGAGGGGGTGCAAGGAGGTTAATATTCTTCGGAGTGCTCGCAGATTCATCCGGTAAACTGTTTTGTCAGAATGAAAGTGTCGTACGGGAAGAGTTAACATATATAATATAAATGAATAATAATAAAGTATGTAGCACAATATAAAACAAAAACTGATATAAAATATAAAAGAATAGCAAGTAGCACATACTTTGATTTGTATGTAGCAATGGGAAGATAATTCTGGTCCGAGAACAACTTGCTGGAAAATTGAACGTTGCGAATACTGCGACGATCTGTAAATACAATCAATTTTAATTATGTGAATGAATAGTTAGTTTCAAAAAAAGGGGACAAATGTTTTTGGAACATTGGAACTGTATGTTTACCACCCCAAGAGCGAATCTTGAACATCTGGCAAATAATAATCAGAGGGCCACTTTCGTGCGCACGAATAGAGTCGTATGCTTGGTAAGCAAACGATTCCCACAGCGTGCATTCAATAATATTAGAACTGCAAAATAAGGCAAGCAGAAGTTAAATTTTATCATCAATTGAACTCGCCACAACGATTAATTAAAATAACCCATAATTGTGACTACGTTGTGATAAATAAGATAAATCGTAACAGAAATGCAGTAGTTAATCGAAATATTAATATGATAATCTAGAAAACCTGGTGTCTTGGAGTTGAAGTATCAGTCGTCGGCTTGTGCGGTCTCCGTAAGTGATATCAGTTAGATCACCCGCAGCAATTACCTCACCAATTACATCTACATGAAAAAATAGTAAAAAGTCAGAATAATAGCAATTTCTTAAAGAAATTATAATGCCGACACTAACAACAGTTTTCACATGATATTAACACAGTTGAGCAGTTACTTACCGATAAGGACTGAATCGTCCAACGCACCTGAGAGCACTTCTGGATATGAAGCGAAGTTGAAATACCTCTCTGAGTTTGGTAAGTCGTCGGACGGTCTAACAACAGTAGTGGACGTGAAAACTATTTTGAATGGGAGAGGAGATGCTCTGTATTCTCCATGACTTCGATTAACGTTGAAACTTGTTATTACACAGCATGCTCCCTCCACGAGGAACCGCTGATGCCGGTACCAAAAGATTGACTTTACCGATGCTTGGATTCGATTACCCTGCAAATTATGTAAAAAAATTCCAACATGGCAGAATTTAAGAAACCATATATATAGTTAAAACGGTAAAACAGAAAATACATAAAACTGAATATCAATATAAAATTTACCCATTCATATCATAAAACGACTTCCCAATTAGAAGTCGATCGAGGAACTGGGACAGTGTCAAAATTACATACGCGAATAACTCGAACACGTATTCTGAAGGAAATTTCCTGGTTAGGGTGTATTTCAGTCAACGGGCAATACATATTTTATGATACGATTTCAGATAAGTGGATTATTCTAAGTATTCGAACACGTATTCTGAAGGAAATTTCCTGGTTAGGGTGTATTTCAGTCAACGGGCAATACATATTTTATGATACGATTTCAGATAAGTGGATTATTTCTAAGTATTCCAAAGAGACTGAATTTTCGTTTTTTGCCGGTAAGCGAAGAAAGAGTAGAACTGCATTTGATTTAAATAGAAGCAGTAAAACTTGAATGGTAAATACAAAATATTTCATTTAAATTTTACAGACATCAGAAATAATAGGAAAATTACACGTGTTATGAAGTACTGAGTAATTTAACCTATACCTATATAATAGCTATAGTGAGTCAGCAACTATATAATAGCTATAGTGAGTCAGCAAAAGTAATATTCTAATCAAGACACAATTGGATGTGGATGAAACACATCAGCTCTTCTAATTGTTTGACTTAGTGTATATCAGTTTATTTAATTATTTTACTTAACGCACGTAAATTCCGAAAGTAATGTAAAAGAGATAAGTATTGTAGAACAAAAACGTAGGAGTTTGACCTATGTAATAGGCACAGTGAATCAGCAGAAATAACATTTTACTGAAGACACGTTAGCAGGTAGATTGAAGAGAATGAGACGCATCATTTACCTAATATATTAAATAAAAAATTACCTGTGAGATTAGAAAGCAACGGAAACAGCTACGGTAACATATCTGAAATTCTTAAAAAAATTAGAAGCAATTTCAATAAAAAGATAAAAACCTGAAAGCTCATATAAAATTTAATAAAGCCTAATATTAAATAATGTAAAGCTGAATACAATAAGATTTAATGAACGGGCCTGGATTATAGCCCAATAAAAAACCTAATATTTGACATCGTCTAAAATGATAAACTTCAGTCCTTTTCTGCTTTTAGCTCTTGAAACTGCAACGTATAATTGGCCATGACTGAAAACAGGTTTTGGTAAATATATACCGACTCGGTTAATGCTTTGTCCCTGGCTTTTATTAATTGTCATTGCAAAACATAACATAATAAGATTAGAAAGCAACGGAAACAGCTACAGTAACATATCTGAAATTCTTAAAAAAATTAGAAGCAATTTCAATAAAAAGATAAAAACCTGAAAGCTCATATAAAATTTAATAAAGCCTAATATTAAATAATGTAAAGCTGAATACAATAAGATTTAATGAACGGGCCTGGATTATAGCCCAATAAAAAACCTAATATTTGACAATCGAAAAGCCCGATACAAAGAGGATTATTGAACGGGCTCCAACTGCGATCCATTTAAAGCAACATATTTAGAATTCTTATAAAAAACGCATGTTAAATACAGGCCCAATTACAAAGAATAAAAATCTAAAAGCCCAGACAGAATTTAAGAAAACATAATTCAAAAGCTGAACGTAAGGAATTTGAAAGAACAGGCCTATATTACAACGCAGTAAAACACCTAATACTTGATAATAAAAAAGCCCGATATGGGAATGCTGAATGAATGGGCTTTAATTGCAATTCAATTGAAGCACTCAGAGTAGCCCAAATGAGAGTCTGTAATGTAAATGCCAAATTTAAATTCTAATAGGCAAAACAATATTGTTAAGACTTGTTGGCCGGAACTTTTACCCAGAAAAACCAAAAATAACGAAAGCCGAAACTAAAATGGGTATGGAAAACATTATGAATCCAAACATTATAAAAGTGACATGGAATAATTTATTTAATGTTACAAATTTCAGATGGAACCTAAATCATTAAGCAAATATGGTAAGCTAGATTAATCATAATTTCAATTGAACAAAGGGAAAACAATTTCAAAGTTTGAAATAGATAAATTAATCATAAAAAAAATCTCTTTTGTTGTCCTAAGTCTAATTCGAGAGTAGACAGGCCAGAGCCATGCATATCGGCGAATCGGAATGAGAAAAAAGGAACAGCTACAAAGGCCAAACGGTCTCTGGAAGTTATGTATATCCGGCGGGTGAGAAACAAAGCATAAATCGGCAAAGAAATTGCGCCGGGAAGACCTAAAAACCCTAAAGAATTGGCACACCAAAAACATATGGACCCAACTTTCTATCGGCTTAAATCCAGTATGAGAGAAACCAAGTGGGGCCGAAATCTATTTACCAACTGAAAGAAAAATCGAAATCGATTATGAAAAACTAAAAAAATATTTGGAAGCCCTAAGAATTTCGAAATCGTTTATACTTTTAATGAAAATACAGAAATAAAACTCTGTACATCGGACATCGACTAATTCGTCCTCTCACGCGGCTGAGATCGCCGTTGATGTTTCACTAAGAGAACTCGGGAAGAATCCGACGAAGTCAAGCGGACATCCATTCACCAGTGGAAAGAAAACCGGAATCCATTATAAAAAAGGAGGGAAAACAATTAGATACCCGAAAAACCCAGCCGTTGTTAACCAAACACGAGCAGTCGGCGTTGCAAATAAAGTCAGAGATCTCGCCGGTCGGAGACAATGCGAGCCGCGAACAGTTCCGGGCATGCAACCGCAGGCAAGAATAGAAACTGCAACGGAAATCTAAAGCTGAAAGAAACAAATGACCCACAAAACGGAAAACACCCAAGGAATCGAAATCTAAAAACAAAACATTGAGATCGGACATCGACCCTCCGATTCTCACACGCAGCCGGGATCGCCGGTTGTATTTGATTCGGAGAAGCCGAAAAAATCCGGCGGCCGGTGAGAAGAACCAAGGGGGGGATTTTTTTTAGAACCCTAAACCGAAAAATAAAAGCCAAACACGAACAGCCGGCGTTGCAGACAAACTCAGAGATCTCGCCGGTTGGAGACAATGCGAGCCGAGAACAGTCTCGGACATGCAACCGCCGGCAAGAGTAGAAGCTACAACGGAAATCTAAAGAGGGAAAAAACAAAGGAACCACGAAACGGAAAACAACCATGGAATCGAAATCTAAAAACAAAACATTGCAGATCGGACATCGACCCTCCGATTCTCACACGAAGCCGGGATCGCCGGTCATATTTTATTCGGAGAAACCGAAAAAATCCGGCGGCCGGAGAGAAGAACCGAGGGAAAAAATTTTTTTAAAACAACCCTAAACTGAAAATGAACAGATGAATAGAAGAGGTGAGGGAAGAAATGAGGAAAAAGCTGTCAAAACCCTAAAAAAAATGGACGATCAGGATGGCTTACCACTGGTCGGTGGTTAAATCTGCCCGTCCAAGTTAATAAATCCGGAGACAATCCAACGGCTGAAACGCAGCGAGGGATTCAAGTGGACAGGTGGCAACATCCTGCGCTGCGGATCCTTGGAGCGGGTGGGCGGGCGCCAGGTGACCCGGAAAACTCCAGCTGTTGATATGACCCGGAAGCGAGATGGACGGCCAGAAATCTGTCACGTGAAGGGGAAAAAAAAGAGGCTTGCAAGCCTTTTATATAGTATAAGATATATATTGTATTGTACCATAGGATTAAAATATATTTTTAAAGGTTTAAGGTTTGTTATTTATGTCGTTTTTGAAATATTAATTTCTATAAATACAATTAACGATGAATAGGAAGTTCATTACATGATTAATTAATTGTAATTTGGTTCCTAAAATTAAGACATAAATATAGTGCAATTATTCACTAATTGAAAATATTTGGAATAAATTGCAGAGTTTAATTAAATAAAAAAAGTAAAGAAAATGATAAAGAAGAATTAGATTATCGATTCTAATCACGTCAAGTGTTGAACGGTAGATCCGATCTTAGTGTAAATGATTTGTGGAGGCCTCGCATCATCTATGTTTCGTTCTATGCGTCTAATTATTAAATGTTAGTGATTCGAACATATTGGTCGTGTAGTTTTTAGTGAAAAACATCAACCCCACAAACATGATTTCGTAATCAGACTAGATCTATATTTGGATTGTAAATAAAATGCTTTTGTTGTCTAAACTATAATCTTATAGTGGTATCAGAGAGTCTGGTCGTCTATAATTGTAACTTTCAAGAAAGATAGTATCTAAGATATAGAGAGGATATAAACTGAACTTAAAACATATAAAAGTATGGGTTTATGCAACTTTCGCCAAGAGACTACAGTTGGCTAGATCTGATAAGTTTCATTTTTATTAGATATCTCGAGAAAACAATGAGGTATTATTTCTATCATCTCATCGAACCACAAAATGTTTGTGGCTAGAGGCACAACCTTTTTGGAAAGAAAGATCCTTAGAAAAGGAAATCATGGTGATAAAATAATTCTTGATAAGATTCAAAAATCCATGGAACTGCCACAAGGTCAAGAGCATGACATGCATCATGAGCAATCTTTTATGGATGTGTTGAAAGTGAGCAAAAATATTTCGTCTTTAGCACAAGCTCCTCTAAGAAGGTTAACATGTTCTCGATAAGCGCCTGATAGGTTGACCTAATGGTGTAAGAGAATGCAGAAAGCCATGTTGATGATGACCTGTTGACTTTTAAGAAAGTGACGTACAATGCCAACTCTGAGATGTGGTGGAAGGCCATAAAATCCGAAATGGAGTCGATGAGAGTAAAAAAAAGAGTACGGAATTTGGTTGAACCTTCACCGAAATCTAGGCAATTAAATTGTAAATGAGTCTACAAGAAAAATATTGGAGCAGATGGAAAGTTAGAGACCTATAAAACTCATCTTGTTGCTAAGGGGTATAGTCAATGCGAATGCATTGGCTATGGAGAAATGTTCTCCTCATTAGCAATGCTCAAGTCTCTTCTGATTTTACTTGTGATTACAATCTATCATGACATTGAGATATGACAAATGGATGTAAAAATAATTTTTATAAACGGAGAGCTCAAGAAAGAGTTCTATACGACTCAACGTATGGGTTTCACGGTCTCATTCACGCATAGTATGGTATGCAAGTTGCAAAGGTCCATTTATGGGCTTAAGCAAGTTTCCGTAGTAGAAATCTTTGATTTAACAAAATAGTTGAAACGTTCAATTTTATTAGATGCAAAGAAGAGATTTGTGTGTACAAGAAGGTAAATGGAAGCAAGCTTATCTTCCTAGTGCTATATGTAGATGACATATTGCTCACATTTATGTTGGTTATTCGGATAGATCAACATAAATGTGACGGTTTCCATTGGATAGAAATTAGTAAGTATGTTTTACTAATTCACATATATGGATGATGCACATAGAGATGTGATCATCGAACTAACCTAACGAGAGATTTCCTAAGGGCTAACTTACCATTAATTTTTCAACATGAATTTTTGGAAAGGATCTGAATGTCAAAATTTCCTTGGACCTAACATCAATAAAGAACTTGACAAGTCATTTGTCATTCTTTGATTACGGACATCTTGTGCTATAGAGCACTTATTGGAAAGATATTATTGCTTGTACAATTGATGTTTGATCAATATGGGAGTCATAAACTCTTGGTGAGAGTTTAAGCATTATATTGTCATAGATCATAATGATTGATAAAGTCTTTTGACAAAGCAGAAGAATGATAAGAGAACGATAGTTTTTTCGAGTTCACGACAGTCGGTCACGACAAATATGTTATATAGTTGGTAATCTGTTGGAGTTTGACAATATGATCATACCCTAAGATTATCTAAAGTTGAAAAAACATAAGGAAATATTGAATTCCCTCTCACGGTGGTTCGTCAGAATACAAGATGTTTATTCAAGCTATTTGTTAATTGAGGAGTGTTGCTAGATACCAACCTCAATTAGACGATTAGTGTGACTAATTTCCTGCCATCTTAGTGTTGAATCCATGAGGTCACACACTAACAAGTGTTTCGGTATTCACCGATGATTGTTGGACAATCACATGATAATCAATTGTATTTTGTACTAGTATCGAAAACAAAATTGATTAAGGGAATTGGTCCATCGGGATTGGACATCTCTCTGAGGGTAGCATAAATGATATCCATAGTGGAGTACTCTTAGAATAATATGTATTATCGGATAATTGACACTTGTGATAAATGGAAGATTGTGGAAAAACTACTGTATTAGGTGATTAATCAACTATTAATTAATTGTAATTTGATCATTGAAGTTAAGACATATAAAATATGACTTCATTATCTATTAAATAAATAGATCTCGTAATATGCAAAGATTAACTAAATAGAAAAATAAAGAATCGATAAGAAGAATTAGATTCTTCTCGATTCCAATCACATCAGGTATTGAATGGTGGACCCGATCTTAGTGTGAATGGTTCATGGAAGTTGGGCATCATCGATGATTTTTCATATGCATCTAATTATTAAATGTTAGTGATTCAAACACATTTGTTGTATAGTTTAGTGAAAAACAACAACCCCATAAACTGAGTTTCATAATCTGACTAGATATATATTTGGGTTGTAAATAAAATGCTTTCTTTTCCCAAACTATAACCTCATAGTTTAACAAATTTGGCCTAGAATGTTCGTCATCATCTCTTTTCGACTGCGAGGGCATGATAGAATATACCCATCTATTTTGCCAATATTTAGATGATTAAATTTTTGTTAAATAATTTGTTAAGTTTTGTAAATCCTCGCTATTGTATTTCTATAAATTATGAGTAATATATAAAGGCAATTCCGTTGAGAATTACACAAATTTATACAAGTGAGGTTATATTTGTTTGTACAAAATCAACTTAAAGCGTATATCGTTAACTCATAATATAACACCAAATCGACCCAAACCTATTTGGCATACATTTTAAAAAAATCTATAAAAAATATAACAATGATACTTTAATGAATCCAATGTTAAATTTATAAATGGAATAATCGTCTTTTCTTTAGAGAATATTGATTTTAGTTTTATTTTTCCCTCGACTTGAATCTTTTTTTATTAACACTTCGAAAATTAGCCCTAATCTGATTTTCCACTGAACTTTTCAACTTTCGCCAAAAACAGTATACTTTAAAAAAAATAGTTAAATCATATATAGATATCAATTTTAAAACTCAGAATTATATATTTCTAAATTTAAAAACTTTAATGTATCAGGTTGAAATATTCTATGGTTAAATCTAAATCAAAACACTTTTTTGAATTGTAAGATAGACATAAATTTATCAATTTAAAGTATTGAATATTCGTATATTAAAGTTATGTCAATTTACTAAGCCTTTTGCTCTCTTATGATTATAATCTGCTGAAATTACATATGGAGGATAGCTCTTTTCCCGCATAGTTTCTAGTTGTTCAATCAAATGATTATGTGATTTTTTTATTCGATAGAGCTGATGGCTCGTTCTCGAAATTCTTCATTAATGGTTCTCTTCATATTTTGGAGTTATGTTTTTCTATGTTGCTATAGATTTTTGTCTAAAAATTCTATTTTCCTAGATTTAGTTTGGGCTTCACTAATTAAATTTTTATTGAACGTAATTATAAAGCATTGATTATGTTGGTTATAAAGCATTGATTATGTTGGTTTCTATTTGAGTCGGGTGGAATTAGTTGAATATATTGGTTTGGTCGAAAAGATAAACGACTATCCACTTATTGTCGAATTTCATTTTGGATTATTTTAATGTTTTTAATGGTTTAATTTTCCTTTTGTTCTGGCATTGTTTGTTTTAGGTCGAGATGTATTTAATATTTGAGTAACAT
This sequence comes from Gynandropsis gynandra, assembly GCA_036759665.1. Classification (NCBI taxonomy): domain Eukaryota; kingdom Viridiplantae; phylum Streptophyta; class Magnoliopsida; order Brassicales; family Cleomaceae; genus Gynandropsis; species Gynandropsis gynandra. Next base: position 65,040,650 of record CM071860.1, on the reverse strand, counting down.
GAGTAATGTTAAAAAGTTTTCTGTATATTAACTTTGAAAGTAAGTATGTATTACATAAGTGTTCACTATTATCTTATATACAACTATTTACTAACAAACTATGTAACTCATTATAACAAACTTCCATCGATTAAAACGAAGTAACAAACTTGATATTTATATATTCCAAGATTCCTCCCAATATAAAAAATAAATAAATTTGGTTCCCATCTTGGACAAAAAAAAAGCAGATATTCTCAATACCCATTGGTTTAGTTAACAAATCTGCAATATTATCTTCAGTTTTGACATGAAGAGGCTTGAGGCAACCATTATCATGAATGAAATGAAAATAAATTTCAATATGTGTCATTCGCTCATGATAAACATGATTGTTGAAAATATAGATTTTCGATTGATTATCATAAAATAGAGTTACCTGTTATGCAAAACAAATAGAAAGATCGCGAAGCAAAGAAACAATCCATAATAGTTCACAGGTCATTTGTGCCATAGCACGATACTTCGATTCTGCATTATTTATGGATATAGTAAATGCTTCTATGATTTATATTAAACTAAAGAGTTTCCTAAGAACATGCAAAAATGAGTAACATACTTGCGAATGTCTAAACAATAGTACCAATCAACATCAGTGTAAGCACTCAATCTAAAATCAGAAGCATAATGATAGAAGAGTCATTGTGTTGGTGCAAATATAAGATAACAAAGAACCCCCAAGGCATATTGGTAATGTTCAAACCTTGGTTGAGTCATATATTGACTAATTTTTGTCTAGTGAGAGTCATATAGATGAATTTCTTAATGAGTTGACGATAAGACAGAGGATCTTCAAGTATCTCTCATTTATCATGTACAAGTATCTGACTTACATCCATAAGTGTTTTACATGGCGTGCAACAAAAAGGACCAAATTTCTCATGAATCTCCAAGGTATTTTCCTTTGGCAAACATATAACCTTTCTGAAATCTAGCAACCTCCAGACCAAATACTTCAAATAACCCAAACTTTTTGTGTGAAACTTATAATGTAATGCAGTGTTCAAAGCATGAATCATTCATTGTCGATGAATAACCAGTAATCATAATGTCTTCAACATATATAAGAGCATCCACAAATTCAGTTCCACGTTGTTATTGAACAATGAGTTATCATCTTTAGATTTGATGTAACCAGAGGAGGGTAGAACCTTGCATAACTTCAAATTCCGTTTACAAGATGTTTGTTTTAATCAATAATTTTTAAATTTAACATAGTGATCCTGGTAAAATTGCCCTAATTTGGGAGTATCTAATAGGTAATGACATGGAAATATCTATATGTTGTAAACGCCATTGTTAGCAGCTACAAGTGATAATAGAAGTTGGATTGTAGTTATTTTTGCAACTTGACTAAATGTTTCTAAGTATTCAATACCTTCAAGCTAAGTATAACCTTTGGCAACAAGTCATGTTTTATATCTTTCAACTGTACAAACTTGATTAAATTTTGTTTTGAGCACCCATTTACATCCAATAGGATGTTTACCAGGAGGTGGTTAACAAATATTCCATGTACTAGTTTTGGACAAGGCATTCAGCTCCAATTTCATAGTAGACATCCATTTTGCAGACTAAAAGGATTTAAGTTCTGGTTTAGTGGTAATGGATAGAATGTGGTGAAGGTATTTTGGGTTAAGGTTGGTGTAATCAAGGTATGTGGATAACGGATATGGTGTAGAAGAAAGTGTAAAAGAGGAAAGATGGTAGTTATTTATGGGCGAGATAATAGCAATGGTATTGTTTGAGATATTCAGGAAATTTTGTACGTCGATGTGGTATGTCACTATTCTCTAACATACGAGGAATGATGGATGGAGGTAATTATTAGAAAAAAAATGATATCAAAGAATAAAAAAGGTTTGATGATAGAAGAAGGTTTTAAAACTGGATTGTCATAATAAAAGAAATGATATGTTAATGCAGTATCAAAATCAGTAGATAAATTGGATGAAATATTTGACTAAAATGGAAATACAGTTTCATTACAACTATATTTCTAAAAATGGAAAACGGTCGATTTTCATATCAAGATCCTTGTAGCCTTTGACATTAAATGGATATCCTAGAAAAATGGTTGATCTTGCTCTTTATTTGCGCCCGGTGCCACAAAATGATTGAGAACTACGACGGGGGCTATGCAAGAACGAAATCCCCCTTGATCCTTGCCTTGGCTGATCATCCTTGCCCATTTCTATTCCGAAATCAAGAAGGTCTCAGATCTATGTAGTTCTCGACCCCTTTTGTTAAACCAGTTCCCCTTGTTGATTGAGAATTGTATCTGTGGCTACTGCTGTTTTACCCAAGGTCCCAGGTCTCCGAGTCAGCCCGCGCTTCTATCAGGGACTGCGGTCAAGGATGGTCAAACATAGACTGAAGGGAAAAGACTTGCGCGCTAGCGCGCAACGGCTGAAAAGCCAGCAACTTGCTTCTCTTCTTTTATCAGGGAATGAACTTCCATTCACGGCGATTGAGCGCAGAGCAGCCGTTAGTTGTTTGGCGGGCGCGGTTCCCTCGTCGTGAAAGAAGTGATATCCACGGAGTGGTTCGCCCTATTCAGATATTCACGACCAAGAAGTACTGGATTCTCTTTAGGATAGGTCAGTGGGAAGTCATAACACAGTTGTTAGCTTATAGCGGGGAAGTTTGAACTAGCTCGACTCTCGTATTTCTCGAAAAAGTGATTTGATTGATGGGCTCTATAGATTCAGCCGGTATTCTCTTCAAAGCAAAGGGGGGACACTGCGAGGTGGGTAGTTTATCTGGGGCGTCAGTTAACAGCCGACCGCTCTACCATTGAGCTACTAAGGTAACACGATGTATAGAGTCTGACACACACCCTTTACTCCATAGGGCTGTTCACCCGGTTTTCCATGCCTGAACAAAAGATGTCGAATTTGATTATCACATCTTATCTTAACGTATTGAGTAAATCCGTTTGTAAGCTTGACAGGATAACTTCATTTCACATTCATATTGATTGGAGTTATATATCCGGTAAGGAAGAGAGGAAAAAGACGCTTCCTCAACAGATAGATATAGTTTGTGTGCGATGATCGGGATAGGGCGGCGTCTATATCCCAAAGGTGTGCGTTCATGAGTACTAGCTTACGATGTGTTTGGAAGCCCCGCCAACCGCTGAAAGTTCCGACTAGCGCACAGCGTCCTTTGACCTCTTTTTGGCTTCGGCCAAACACTCGCTGGTCGAGCTTTCTACGCGCGGAGTGGGAAAAGCCCCCAGTTCTCTCTCCAGCACCGCAAAAAATATCTTTTCTTCGTTTGAGGCAGAGCGAAAACAAACAAAGCAGGGGGAATTCGGGGAAATCCATTTCGTAGCTATAAGGATGTTATACTATCGACCACCGAATCTAAGAGATTTGATTGAAGAGGCAAGTGAAACGTTTCCTGTTATAAGGAAACCCCCCTGATGCATTCGCCCACGAAATTCAAGCTCCTCGTCAGCCGGTCCATCCCAAGGGCCAGCAGTCTCCGTGACGGAAAAAAGCGGCATCGTTGACTCCAGAGAAGTAAGCGAAGGACCGTCGGTAAGCGCTTGGAAAAAGCATGTCGAAGGAACTCGGACATCGCGCGGCCATTGGTCAAGATCTCCCCGTGCCAGAGCGCTTAAGGGGAGGTGAGTTCTCCTTCTGTCAATGGGCGGGAAAGCAGGTAGGTGACTCATGAGGTGAACCAAAAACCGAGGAAGATGGCCGAATTCCTACAAAGCCTTTCCCGAACAAAGTGAGGTTAGCTGGGAGTGAGGCATGGGAATACGCTCTTGAATGCCCAAGAGAAAGAAATGAATCAACTATCGAGAATAAATAGCTATTAAACCCTTGACCGTTTACTTGAAGGATAGGGTCCTTCTTATCTGCCCGCTTTTCAAAGCAGTTCGAACCTCACCACCTATCCATTCTCCTCGAGCCCCACAATTTCAATATCCTGTTTAGCGGGGATGGCACTAGGTTCGTATCGGGAACGAAGACGGGATCTGCTCAATGGTCTGTACCGTGCCGTTGGTGTGGCCGGCTAAACCTTCTTTCTGTGCTCCGGAGTATTAGAGAGAAGACTTGGTCAGCAAGCTTTACGGCGATACCAGCTTACGAAAGATTATGATTTGGCTCTAAGCCGTACGTACCACCGTTCAATGCCGTCTTCAGCCGGGCGGAAACTTTCTCTCGTGCTATGGCGTGCTTTTGAGCGCATTGCATGACCGAAAAATGAGAGGGGCGCGAACATAAAAAAAATGAAATTTCAAATTTCACTCGTTCCTTGGTCACTTCTAGTTTGATCAGGGAAACTGCAAGCCTTTTTTTCTTTACTTTCTATATAGGTTGGAAGTACTCACGTGCAGTTCGTTCTCAGTAGCCTATGTCCGACCCTCCCCGGTGAAACAAGAAGAATCTTGCTCTACGTTTAGTCGCTGGCAAAGATTATGTGGATGCCAAATGGTATGAGTACTAACATAACAAAGATAACAAAAAAAAAACACGAAGGTAAGAATAAGAAGGTGTCTCACCGGTTAAGGCTTCATATGGACTTTAATTTTGTAAAACTTGTGTTGGGTTCTATTGAAAAGGTATATTGAAGTTAAAATGCATTTATCCTAATAAAAAAGTGGAATTTGGATTGAAAGAAAAGTGATCTTGCCATATTAAGGATATGTTGATGTTTCTTTTCTACGACTGAATTTTTTTCTGGTGTATAAATACATGAAAAATAATGAAAATCCTTTTTTGGTTAAAAGATTTGCAAAAGAAAGTTCGGAAGCATTATCAAAATGTATGCTTTTAATTTTGTGTTGTATTGTGTTTCTATTAAGGAAATGAACTCAGAAAGATTATGAAACACATCATACTTATTAACTCGCAGATATACCCATATAACTATAGTACAATCATCAACAAAGGTAATATATATATATATATATATATATCATTCATTAGTAGATAAATAAAAGGGTTCTCATACATCAAGATGATTAAGATCAAAAGAAAAAGGAGAAAGCCTAGGGGAATAAGAAAATGACGGTTTCTTTTTGTTTTTCCAAAGGATACATTTTACAAAAGGGAATATGATCCTTAGAAGGAGTAAAATAAATATGAGAGTTTCTTGGCTAATGAATGAATCTTTAATAAGGAGGGAGGGCCCATTCGTTAATGCCACAAGTTTGCATAGACATTGGTAATAATTATGCAAAGATATAGAAGGTAAGGATTGTGATCTTGAAGTTGATTTGTCTATTTTCAAAATGTATAGATTTTGTTGTAGACTATCCATTTCAATCTTTGTCTTCAAAATGTATAGATTTTGTTGTAGATTATCCATTTCAATTGTCAAGGCCTGAATAAGGTCCTTGATAATGCAAGAATCATGGAAAAATGACAGAAAAAGGAATTATATTTAGTAAATGAATTGATATTTAAAATATTTAATAAAAGGAAAGAGCATACAGAATACACAGGAGAATGAGATGAAGTGATAAAATAACTGAACCAGATTGTGTGACAGGATTCAATTGACCACAAGGAAGAGTGAAGTGAACAGATGAATGGTGTGAATTTTAGAGAATATCTTTAAATCACAACAAACATGACTACTAGTTCATGTATCTATGATCTATAATGGCGATTGAAATGTAAGGCAAGGTTCTTGTAATGTAAAGATGGGATAAGTACCTGATGGGGTTGAAAATGATGAATTAAAGGATGATTTTGTTGTTGTAACTTGGTTTGCAAAATTTGAATCTATGAATGAACTATTCAGATCTGGAGATGATTGGTGAGATGACCAACAAAAGCTTGAGTTTTTTTAAAGGCTTGTTTGTTTCTAGAATTATTAACAGTTTAGGATTCCTACTAAATTCAGAAGAAGCTCCCATTAAATTGATATGTCCTGAACCAATACTAGAGATAGGTGTTATTGGTCTTGTTTACACTAGTCTAGAATTCCAATTATTCTGATTATATCCTTGAACCTTGTGGTCAGTGGATATCCATAAATTTTGTAATACTTTGATACATGATGTCCAAATAATCCACAATGAGAACATTGCACTCTTGGCATTTAATGATGACTAGTTTAAGCAGAACTATAACAAGCTCTAGACTTTAAATTATGAGGTGGAGCAGAGACTTGAAATACACGCGATTTTGATGTAGATAATAGAATTTGTCTATGTTGGTCCTCTTGAGAAATCATGTTATAAACCTTAATCAAGTTAGGTGTTTGATCAATCATCGGAATCTGTCGTCGTGCTAGTGTTTATGAACCATTCCATTTCATTAAGAAACTAACGATATTCTTTCATTCATACAAAATCACCTACCTCTGGTCAACATTATAGGTGCATTCACCACAAGTACAGAATTTTAAGATTTCATATTCAAATCTCCCAAAGTGAATTGAGTTGGACCACCCTGTTGTGCCAGCAGCCAACTCTGGCGTGTCGGGGTGTAGTGTGTATTCAAATCCATGGAACCTTGATGAAGGTTAGCTTGCTAAATATTATAGATTTTTGAAATATTGATGTAACAAAATCGATTTTCGAGATGCTTCCAAACATCATGTGGATTTTCTAGATACCATTTTGAGTAACAAGAACAAGAGGAAAAAATATTTCGTTGTATTAACTTTGAAAGTCAAAATAAAATTATCTTTATATAAGTGTTTTTTCTGCTATGTACCTTATATACAACCATTGATAACAAATTATGTAATTAATTATAACAAATTTTCAACAACTAAAACGAATTACATATTTCAAGATTAAATAAGAGAGAAAAAAATGTTATATTTGTCTCTTGAAAATTCGGATATGAAATGTCAATTGTATGAGTTGATCATACAATGGACTTGTTATTATTACTTTATTATCGTCATCGTTTTTATTTGAATTAATACTGTTAAAAATTTATGTTTTAGGTTAGAATTATCGATTTTTGGGTTTTAAAAAATTTTTTGTTTAGATTTTATGATATAAAGGATTTTTTAATGCTTGCAAAACTAAAAAGAATCGGAATAATTGAATTATATAACTAATTTTTTTAGCAAGTGACGTGTAAAGGAGGAAAATTTTTTTTTATTGATCAGTAAAAAATTAAATTGCAAAGTGCACTGTTACATATGTAATTTCAAAAATACCCTCGTAGGGTTAAAACACTTCAAAAATACCCTTCCCGAAAAAGAAAATTTTTTTAACTTCAAAAGTACCCGTATAAATGTTGATATTCCCAAAATACCCTTGCGACCTTACGACCCAGTTCGACCCAGCGACCCAGTTTGACCCTGCGACCCTGTCCCTCTGCGACCCGACCCAGCGACCCAGCGACCTAGTGCGACCCTGTGACTCAACGACCCGACCCTACGACCCATCGACCTAGTGCAACCCTGCGACCGTGTGACTCAGCGACCCGACCCTGTAACCCAGCGACCAGTGCGACCCTACGACCCTGCGACCCATTGACCCTGTGACCATGCGAACCAGTTCGATCTTACGACCCAGTTCGACCCTACGACATAGTGCAACCCAAAATTATCGGAAATCGTCCGAAATCGCCGGAAATTGTTCGAAAATCGTCGGAAATCGCCGAAAATTGCTCGGAAATCGCGCGAAATTGCCAGAAATCACTGTCAAATCGTCGAAAATCGCTCGAAATCACCAGAAATCGCTAAAAACGCTCAAAATTGCTAGGAATCACTGAAAATCACTGAAATTGGCTAAAAATTGTTGAAAATCGCTCGGATTATTGTCTTTCTGGATTTTAGGAGTCCATTTATTTTTCGTTATAAATAGAGGAGGAAAAATCATAAAGCTACAACAAGTATCAAATCATCTCTTGTTTCGAGTCTTTTATTCTCTCAAAATGGCGATTTCTAACATCTAACCCTAAATTCTCTGAAAAATCCTTGTTACCTTTGTGACCGTTAAGGTCACATGGTCGACACAGGGCATCGTGATGTCTATTTGTTACTCAATGTCTTGGTAATCGTCGGACTCAGTCTGTATGCAGATACACACAAGTACTTACAACTTGGATGGAGGACTTTGTGATGTATCTGCACTACATAAGATCTTGGTAATCGGCGGACTCAGACATCAAGCTGTATCCGCGTTACCTAAGGTCACGGTTGGAGGTCATTTGCTACCGTGGAACTCACCATACATGACTCAAAGCTCGAAATATCAATGGAGCATTTCTTGCGGGGAAGGAGTCATTAATCTTCGGCAAATTTGACCTTTTTTTCTTTCCTTTTTTTCTCGAACTTTGCCTTCTTCTTTCTCTAACTTCCTTTTTCTTTTTCTTCAACTTTTTTCTTTCCTTTTTTTAACCGTTGTGACCTTTGAGACCTTATGTAACCTTATGTAACTCTTGTGACCTTTGTAACCTTTGAGACCTTATGTAATCAATATTTAAACGTTGAAAATGTCTTATTTTGCATCTATTGTTCGTAAGATTATGACCCAATATGACCCGTTATGCGACGCTCAATCGGATTAAATTATAATCAGGTTTAAACGGGTACGACTCATGCGACCACACATAACCCTTGTACGACTCATGCGACC
>CM071860.1:64958063-65025504 GCA_036759665.1 Gynandropsis gynandra | reverse complement strand
GACTCAAACGACCCTCAGACACTCTGCGACACTCAACCGACTCACTGAGACTCAACCGACCCACGTCCCTCAAACGACCATTGCGACCCATCCCACTCACTGAGACAACCGACTCACTGAATCGAATATGGTCATGCAACTCCTACGACCCTTACTACTCAACCGACTCACTGGGTCGAAGATGTTCATGCGACTCCTGCGACCCTTGCGACCTAACCGACTCACTGACACTGACACTCACCCGTTTCAAATCAATAAACTGAGTCGAAGATGGTCATGATACGACTACGACCCTTGCTACTCAACCGACTCACGGAGTCGAAGATTTTCATGCAACTCCTGCGACCCTTGCGACCTAACCGACTCACTGACACTGACACTCACCCATTTCAAATCAATAAACCATTTTGTGACTCGAAAGCTTGCAAAACCCTAGAAATCAAACTACTTACACTTATTGACGCCATTGAAGATTGACTCGTGCTCTCTTCGCTAGTGATGCTGCTGATTCCGCCGTTACATATTTATAATAAATTATCCTAACTGACCTAAACCTTATTTACCTAATTTAAAACTATCCTAACTAATTATTCAACTAAATCAAGAAGTTTAACAAATATTTACAATAAAGTCTAATATTCCCCTCAAGATGGAGAGTGTATTATGCACTCCCATCTTGCTAATTAATGAATTGAAATGCGTGGAAGATAAAGGTTTTGTAAATATATATGCTATTTGATTCGAGGATTGAACATGCATCGTCTTGAGGAATGATGATTGTAACTTTTCTCGTACGATGTGGCAGTTGATTTCTATGTGTTTTGTTCACTCATGATATACTGGACTACTTGCGATGTATAGAGCTAATGTATTGTCATGAAACAACAAAACATGAAATGTTACTAGAAAACCTAATTCATAAAGAAGATTAGAGACCAAACCAGTTCACATGTAGCATTCACTCTTGCATGAGATTCTGGTTTCGCACTACTTCGTAATATTGTTAGCTGCTTTTTAGATTTCCATGATACTAAAGAATCACCAAGAAATACACAATAACCAGTAACAAATCTACCAGAATCTATACAGACAGTCCAATCTGCATCTGTGGACGTTGATAATTTGTTACTAGGAACATATGGATAAAACAATCTTTGTCTAGGAATATTTTTGAAGTATCCAAAAACACATTCAACGGTTGTAAGGTGCATCTAAGTTGGTGCAGATATCCACTAAAACAATTTTTAACAGTAAAACATATATTGAGATGAGTAATAGTTAAGTATATTAACTTGCCAATTAATTAGTGATAGTAAGTAGGGTCAGATAACAAGTCACTATCTGTTGCAGAAAGTTTTGTTGTGACATCCATAGGTATAATCACAAGTTTAAATCCTAAAAGACTAAATCGTTCGAACAATTCAAGTGTATATTACGTTGATTTATAGAGATACTAGAATGTGAACGTGTTTCGAGGCTGAGAAAATACTTACAAGAACCAATGTCTTTTACCTTAAAAAGTGATTGTAGAACTCCTTGACAGATTGAATAACACCATCAGCATTCCCAAATATTATAATATAGTCAACATAAACGAGTAATGCAACAGAATAGTTATTATCAATCTTAAAGAAAAGTGAATTATCAGAAACAGAATACTTAAAACCATAAAAAATCAAAACAGAAGAAAATTTTATACGTCATTGTCTTGATGATTGTTTTAAACCATATATTGATTATTAAGTTTACAAACTAGTTTTAATAGAAGTTGCTCCCCATGATTGCATGGTAACCAGGAGTTAAATCCATAAAAATGTCTTCTTCTAAGTCTCTATGTAAGAAAGCATTTGATACATCCATTTGGTTTATAATCCATTTGTTAGCAGAAGCAAGACATAATAAGATTCTAACTGTTACCATTTTTTCTACTCGACTAAAAGGTTTTATGTAATTTATTCCTTCTTTCTATGTTAAACCCTTAACAACTAGTCTAGCCTTGTATTTATCTATTGTTCCATCTGTATTCTGCATTGTATTTAATTCTAAATAACCATTTGCAACCAACAGATCTTTTACCACTTCGTAAGGAACAAACAAGTATTGTTATTTAATGAGGCCTTTAGTTCATTATCCATAGCAATTTTACATTCAGGGATCAAAACAGCTTGTTAAAACACTTTCGTTGTGTTACAATGTTTAACTTTAGAATATAATTCATGTAATTAATGGATAATTTTGAATAATAAATAAATTAGAAATAGGTATGAAGTTTTGAATTTATTATCAAGAGGATTGGAAGTTAATTGATAACAATGATAATCGGAGAGGTAGTGAGGTGGTCTAAAATTTTGCATATCATGAATATGAGTACTAACAAAATATAGACATCCGAAGACCTTAAGGTGATTATATGATGGGGTTTTTCCATGTAGTATTTCATAAGGAGATTTTTGTTTTAAGTCTAAAGCAGGAGTCCTATTTATCAAACATGTAGCAGTGGATATACATTCATGCCAATATTCTATTGAAATATTTGATTGAAATAATAAAGTTCTAGTTATGTTTAATACGTGTTGGTGTTTTCATTCTACTAATGGATTTTGATCAAGGCTATATGTACAAGAATGGTAATGCAAGATTCCTTTTTTGTTTAAAATTTTTGGAAATGATATTCTTTTGCGTTATCAGATCTTATAGCTTTAGTATTTCTGTTAAATCGATTTTGAACATATGTTCTAAATGATGGAAAAATTGTTTTAGCATCAGATTTGTTATGTAAAAAATAAACCCATGTACTCCTTGAACAATCATCAACTATTGTAAGAAAAAATATATATCCATCAACTAATTCTACTTGGAATGGACCCTATATATATATATATATATATATCTAAATGATTCAAGTCAAATTTTTTTTCAGGTCTGTTATTATGTGAAATAGATGGTAATTTGTTTTGTTTGGCTTTTGGAAAAATGGTACAAGTATGTGATGAATCAATAGAAGAAGTAGAAATGATATTTTTGGAAGAGAGAAGCTGGATTTTTTAGAAAGCGAGATATCCAAGTCTGTTGTGCTAGGTTGTAGAAGAAATGGAAGCAGTGAGGAGCGGAATCAAAGGAAGATCCAAAATGTAGAGATTATTGGTAATTTAGCCTTCCTAATCATCAATTCCCGAATGGGGTCTGTATGATCCATGAAGAAGAATCAAAAGAAAGGGTTATGGATGAATTTTGTGTTAAAAGACTAACACTTAAAAGATTAAAATGAAAATTTGGAATATAAAGAACTGATTGAAGGGTAAGAGAAGGACATAAGATGATTGTTCCTATGTGAGAGACATAAAGATTGTCCCCATTTGAAAGAATAACAAAAACATTATTTAGAGGACTGATATAGGGGACAATCAAGATTATTGCATATATGACTACTAGCTCTTGAATCTATAATCCAAGCATGCTTAGGTATGTGTAAGTTTCTATTTAAATATAATGAAAAAGAGGTTGAGTTTATAGAAATACCTATACTTGGGGTGGCACGATGTGATTGACTTGAATTTGTATTTGAAGTAAAAGATGAAACATATTGTGTTCTAGAATATTTTGGAGGTGAGACATAATTTATTGCAACTGATCTTGAGATAACAGAGATGCACTCGAGTTGGCAGATGGATACTGTCATGAATAGGAGAAATAGAAGGTGTGGTACTAGTTTGATTGAGGTTATTGACTCGAGGGATATAAGACTGAAGATTTGGAAGGTCTTGGAAAACTAGGAGTAAAAGTTTTATAACTAGCAGGGTAACCATTTAGCCGGTAGCACTTTGTGACCAAATGACCATGAAGACCACAGTGAATGCAAATAGGTTTGGATTTTGGTTGAAAATTTATTCCATAAGAACTCTTTGATCTTAAAACAGTGTTGTTTAGTGGATTGTTGAAATGAGTATTAGAATTGGTTGAAGAGAATTGGAAAACCAAAGCATTAGGTGGAGGCAGAATGTCACGTTGTTTTTTTGTCCTGAACTATAAGTTGAATGCTTTTGACACTGAAGGCAAGGGATCAATTAAAAGAATTTGACATCTAATTATAATGAATGAGTCATTCAAGCCCGTGAGGAATTTCAGAAGATATCGTCGTTCCTCACAAACTGTCAAATGGCTATTCATATTACCGGTGCAGGATTCACAGGTACATGATGGTGTTTCATCAGAGGATTTTAATTCTTGCCAAAGGGTTATGAGTCAAGTATAGTAGTATTAAGTTCTAAAGACCCCTAACAAAGGTTATGCAATTCATTTTCAATGTCTTACATTCTTGGAATATTACTTTGCCAAAAACGTTCAATTTTTCCAGATTTCAGTTGCGGTGTTCATATGAACAATTCTATCTCCTATATCTTTTGATACGGAATGTATAATCCAAGAACAGATTATGTTATTGCAACAGTGTCATGTTTCATGTTTAGGATTATCTAGAGGGGTTTTCGGGATCTTACCATTGACGAACCCTAATTCGTTGTGTCTATTGAGTGCCATTAACATTAATCTCTGTGAGGTGTTGAAATTGAGCTCCTCATGAAATTTATGAGACCAGAATAACAAAACTGGTGTCATTCACATGTAGATAGAACGATTTTTGTAGGGATCAGTGGTATTTAAGGATTGAGAATTCGAAGTCAACATGTTTAGGGCAAATAGGGGTGTAAAATGAGTTGTCGGCTCGCGAGCCAACTCTAGCTCGGACCATATTTAAGCGAGCCGAGCTTAGTATTTTCTAGCTCGTTTAAAAAAAGAGATGACGAGCTGAGCCCAAAACGCGTCCGAGCTTAGACGAGTTGGCTCTCGAGCTGACGAGCTGGCTTGCGAGCTGAAAAAAATCATGTAAAAAAATATTTTCCTTTTTTTGTATATCATATATAATATTGCATTTAAGAAAACATAATATATTGTTTAAACATAGTATTTTTTCCTTTTTTTAATAATTGATATAACAAAATAAAGAAACAATTTAGTAAAGTTACGAGCGGTCAAATTTAGTACAATGATATTTTATACTTTTTATTCGAGAAGGTTATTTTTTATTTAGTACAATGATATTTTATAACATTATGTTTGAATTAATGTTTTCATATTTTCGATATTTTATTTGGTTCGTTTGATGTATTTATCATATATGATATTACAACTAACTCAAAATAATTAAATAGTCTGGCTGCCAGCTTTTTTTTGGCGAGCTAGAGGCGAGCCGAGCTGAGCTAGGATTTTTCAGCTCGATTAAAAAACGAGTCGAGCTGAGCCAACTCGTATTTTGGCGAACTGAAGGCGAGTTGAGCTGAGCTGAGCCGAGCCAGCTCATTTTACACCCCTAAGAGCAAAGAAAGGGGAAAGATGAAGGGGGTGAGGAGGCGGAAAAAAAGATGAAAATAATGAAGAATTTTAAGAAGGCTAATGAAAGAACGGAGAAACAAAAGGAATCGACAGAAATGCAATCGGAAAGAGAAGAACCAAGAAGAAAAAATAAATCAATGAAGCAAAACAAACGACGTTAGAACTCTAATACCATTTTAGCAAGTGACGTGTAAAGAGGAAAAAAATGTTTTTTTATTGATCAATAAAAAGTAAAAATTACAAAATTCACTGTTATCGTATATTTATAACAAAATATTCTAACTAACCTAAACTTTATTTAATTAATTTAAAAGTTTCCTAACTAATTATTCAATTAAATCAACTTTACAACCAAGTTTAATAATTTTCGAAATATTAATTGTATTATTATATGAGGAAATTCAAAATAAATAAAAAAATCGGACAATGATTCCCCGTTAACAAAAATAATGTATAGGGGTGAGGACGGTCGACGGATGCTATCGGTTTAATTTATTTCGGTTAGGACCGGTTTATTCACACAAAGAGAAAAGAGTGTAAGCCACGTATCTAATTCTACACCACACATTTCAGGCACACTCATTCGAGCACTTCCCAAATCACAGGAAGAGCAAACCCTTATCCACTTTCACTCGACAATACACAAACGCAAAACAAAACCCGGAAGAACAAAAAAAGGTACAATGAATGAACATACACATCATCTAAAAAATATAGCGACTACGATTATGATTATGATGGTATCAACGGCTATGCTGCTACCCACGTGTCGATCATCGAGCACCCTCCACCCTCTAGTCCTGGTCCCTGGAAACGATGGGAGGTAGTTCCCAAAAGATACTACGCTTATACCAGTTATGCCATTCACCTTGACCTTTTGGTTTCTGGTTCGACCCCACCGTGGTCTTGGACCCGTTCACAAGGTGCTTCAACGACCGTATGATGCTGTACTATGACTCCGATGCCGATGATTACCGAAATGCCCCTGGTGTTCGTACCCGAATTCTTGATTTTGGATCTACCAAATCCATGCTTTATCTTAATCCTTATCTCAAGTAAGACTCAATCTGTATTATCTGTTTTTGATTGGTCGTTGTGGTATTTATAGCATAATAATATCTGCAATGGTCTTCCAAAATCATAAAAAAAGTGAATTTTTGCTCATAGTTTCAAATTATGATTACTCTTTGGTCGGTCCATTTGATTGAGACTAAGTCAAAGAAGAAGTTGAATATATATATATAGAGAGAGAGTTCTAATTAAAGGAGAATGACTATTGTAGGAAGCTGGCGTCGTACATGTCACCTCTAGTGAAGGCACTGGAGAAAGTTGGGTACGTGAACGACCACACCATTCTCGGGGCACCTTACGACTTCAGGTATGGCCTAGCCGCGGAGGGTCATCCATCCCAAGTGGGCTCACAATTCCTACAAGACCTCAAAGACTTAATCGAGAAGACTAGCCACGAAAACGGAGGCAAACCCGTCATCCTTCTCTCCCACAGCCTAGGCGGCCTTTTCGTCCTCCACCTTCTCAACCGAAACTCACTTTCTTGGCGCCACAGGTACATCAAACACTTCATCGCACTCTCGACCCCATGGGGCGGTACAATCGAACAAATGAAGACATTCGCTTCGGGAAACACACTCGGTATCCCTCTCGCTGACCCTTTACTCGTCCGACCGCAACAGAGAAGCTCTGAGAGCAATCAATGGCTGCTTCCATCTCCTAAAATATTCAACGACCGAACCAAACCGTTAGTCGTCACTCCGAGAACTAACTACACAGCCTATGACATGGTTCGGTTTCTTGAAGACATCGGATTCGACAATGTTGGCCCGTACAAGAAAAGGGTTTTGCCATTAACAGAGGATTTGACGGCTCCTGGTGTTCCGGTGACGTGTATATACGGTCGGAACGTGGAGACACCGGAGCTTTTGGTGTACGGAGAAGGAGGGTTCGATGAGCAACCGGAGATTAAGTACGGAGACGGAGACGGGACGGTGAATTTGGAGAGTTTATCTGCTCTGAAAACGAGATGGGCTAAGGAAGAAGATCAGAGCTTGGAAATCATCGAGATTAACGGTGTTTCGCATTCCTCCATTCTTAAAGATGAGATTTCAGTTGAAGAGATTGTTAAACAGATCTTGATCGTTAATTCTCAGGGTCCAAAACCATCTTCTTCTACATATGAAAATATGAATATCTAAATAATATTTGAGCAAAATATTCGAAATATTCGAATTTGTTTCGTATTGAACCGAATATTCGAAAATTCGAATATACGCTGAAATAAATACAAATACAAATATAAATATTAGAAATCAGATATTCAACAAATACAAATAGAAATAGTAGACACAATTATCCGGACTATAGACTCAATTATCAGAACTATTCGTATCCGTAAGTACAAAATAGATAGTTTATTTAATATATATATATATATAACAAAATTGATTTTAATGATCAAATTATAAATAAAAATGTTATTAATTTTATTTTAACATTCATTATATAAATATATAGACAAATATTCAATATATTTATGATTGAAGTACTCAAATATCAAATAAATTAAAATATCTAATATTGTTAAAGCTTTAATTTGCACGAAGGATTTTAATCCAAATGAGTTAGACAATATTAAAGAGACATTACAATATATCGAAAAATATTATTAAATATATAACTTTTATGCGAGTTTTATTTTAATGAATTAACTAATCTAACAATTTCTTTCATGGTTTTAAGTGAATTGACAATATTAGTAATCATTAACGAAACTAAATTTAAATGACTCATGTGTAGAAGAATATGAAGATTTTGTGTTTTGTTTTATTTATATTACATATCTTTATATTTTTGTATGATTTGATATTTAGTTTTAGATTCTTTTGATGATTATTGGTTTTTTATTAAAATTCTTTTTTATATTTTTTTTACATTAAAAAATTTTAGGTTCAAATACGGATACGAATATCCGACAAATATTCGTATATCCGACGGATATTCGTATTTACAAATATCTGCGTTTACAAATACAATAATAAATATGGATATTCGTCGAATATAAATATAAATAGTCGGATATTCACCGATATTCGTGATTTGTCCGTTTCTAATATAAATCACCATTTTATATTATATATCCAATCAAACCAATATTATTATATTTTTTAACTCGGTCAATTCACAAAAGCTATTTTTGGGTGCCGATTGAATAAGTTTTGACAGATGTACAATAGTTGTAAACAATGTTGTAAAAGTCGTTAGCCGTTAGTCGAGCAGTGCGTTAGTGCCTAGAAACTAGTCGAATTAGTCGACCACTAGGCGTTTTTCGTTTTTTATTTTTTAATACATTTCAATTTTCAAAATTATAAAATATAATAAAAAAAGATAACATAAATAAAGAAAATATTATATATAAATATAATATCATATAAATCCATTAAATATATCATAAACATAACAAAACATTAATAAAGATTTAAATATCTAATAACCGCGGTATATTATATATATGTCGGTAACAAAATGATTTTACCTCTAAATCATAGATCTTGAGCCAAAGCTTTGAGGGATTGTTGAGATGGACGAACGGACAAAACAAAATTCTGGTTTAATTTTTGTTTTTTTTAATTGTAGGTTTTTTGTTTAATTTTGGTTTAATTTTTTTGGAATCACAGTTTTTGGTTTAATTTTTTTTAACAAAATGACCAAAATGACGTCGTTTTGGTTATTTTTAATAATATAGCCAAAACGACATCGTTTGGGAGAAACCAAAACAATGTCGTTTTGGTCTATTTTTTAAAATAAAATCGGTTAGGCAGCAGATTAGTCGCCAATTTTCCTTGATCGCTTAACAAGGCCGATTTTTCATTAAACGAGGCGGTTAACTACCGTTGGTCACCTAGACATCGACTAGTTGGCCGCCTAGACCGCCTTTTATAACACTGGTTGTAAATTATGTTTTTGTAGTTAATTTTAGATACTTTCAATATATAAAACTTTCACAAAATGAAAGATTTTAACGCCTTTATTGAAAATGGAAAGTATCTTTCAAACAAAATGAAATACTTCCATTTTGATAACTTATTCGTTGAAATTGATTATTTGAATGTTAAACTATAAGAATGAATGATATAAAACTAATTTATTTGTAAATTAAAACCTAAACACTAATTCTTTGTTTATATATATATATATATATATTATGATATTAAAAAATTATTTATACAATTTTGATGGGTCAATCAACATATACAAAACAAGTCTAATGGTCAAAAGTTTCCATCAAGGTTCATATATTGAGTTTTATAATACATTCAGTCCAATGGCAAACTTGCAACGATATGAACGGTCATCAATTATACAATTTCAAAGAGTTGCACTATACGTTAACTAAGTGTCAATAATTATTTTTCTTTTCAAGATTATATTAATGATGAGGATTATATGACACACTTTCTTAAAGGATTACATTTCTCTCAAAATAAGTACAACATCGATAGGGGTGCGATATGGGCCGGGCCGGACCGAGCCCGAAAAAAGCCCGCATTTTTGCGTGTCGGGCCAGCCCGGCCCGGATATGATCGGGCCTATAATTTACGACCCGAAACCCGGTCCAACGGATTTTGGGTGGGCTCGGGCCGGGCTTCGGGCCTAAAGAGATTAAAAATTTAAACAAGTCTAAAACGCCTAAATTAATTCATATGAATCCAAAATTCACGCTAACAAATTCCGAAATGCTAAGCAAATCATTAGTCTAATAGTCTAAAACACACATCAACAAAGATTAAAAACTATTCCATACAAGTCCATAAATGAAGAAACAAAAATACAAATAAATTTGACTTGAATCTCTTGCTCTTCCGGTTTCACCATCAATATGCTTATTGGGTCACGGCGAGAAATCCATCGGGGCCGCTAAATATAGAATTTACACATTAATCAATCAAAGAAACCAAATCAATAACATAATCAATCGTATAATCTCGATAATTTGAATTGAAATGTATAAACTTAACCTTTTTCATCGTAACCAAGTAACTAAGAATGGACAAAAATTAAGGTTGAACGTTTGAGGGTAAGAGATTACTTTTGTATTTGTTGAGCACACGCGAGTCGGCGCTGAAAGAAGACTCTTAAGCAACTGTGGTGATCGGAATACTTAGGATATCAGAAGCCATAAGCGCTAACTCAATACTATATGTCTTAGTGTTAGACTTCTAGAACTGCAACACATCCATATCGGTATGATCTTGCATGGATATATTAGGATCACACATACATTTGTGATATTTTCTTTTTCATTTTTTTGTGTCACATATATGATATATGTGTAAAGTAAAAATTTATTGTATTCATATCCTTTTAATTTTTTTTAAATTTTAATTTTTAATGAAAAATAACTCAAATGAAGTTAATATATATTATAAGTTATATCATAGCACATAATATTTAGAGATTTCTATCTTAGAAAAACTATTCTGAACATAAAGAATATGCAAAATATAAGAAGAAAAAAAGTTATTAATAAACAAAATAAAAAAAATATTTAATTACAAATTAATAGCTTATGCACGAGGGAGAGAGACGTCACGACGAGGAGATAGATGAGGGAGAGAGCTTATGAGACTGAGGGAGGAGAGAGCATTAGGGTTAGGGGTGCGGGCCATTTTTGGGCTCGGGCAGCCCGCGGGCCGAGCCCGGCCTGACCCGAATTTTGCGGGCCAAAATTTTTCAAGCCCGAACCCGGCCCGATTGAAAACGGGTCTATAATTTTTGGCCCAAACCCGTAATTTTTCGGGGCCGGGTTCGGGTCGGGTTTCGGGCCGGGCTTGAAATTGATATCCCTAAACACCGATATTCTTCAACGGGCCAAGATGTATGTTGCTTAGCCTATTTCTAGTCGCATGACGTCTACGAACCGTCTTTCTCTTCGTGATGATACACCACTCACGATCCGATGGAATATCGAATTCTCATTAGAAACCTATAGTACTTGAAATATACTAGACCTGTTTATACTTTGTGGTCTATCATTGATCTCATTTCATGTATGTACGTACAAGTTAATGGAAATCTATCAAGTGGTTCTACGATATCTAAATGGTACAAGGGATGTCGGTATGTTCTATAAGGTTCATAATCATCCATCTTTATGATTTTTGAGTGATGCATATTAGATAGATGATTGTGATGGCTAGACATATACTAGAACATATATCGTGTATCTCGAATCTCATCTTGTTTTTTGTCATCCAAAAAGATTAAAACATCAACTCGTTCATCTACGTTTTCAAGATTCAGATTCTCTTTACGACAATAATTTAAAAATTTTCTAGATTCTAGACTATGGAATTAGAAGAATATATTATATTTGTTTGAGATTTATATAACAAAATTGGAATCATTAAATATGTTACCTGTTTTGGGGCATATGGTAGTTAATGATAAAATTAATCTTCTATTTATACGTCTTACCGTACTAAATAAAAATTATTGAATTCATAATCTATCATAAACATGTTTTAATTGAAAATAAAGTAGTATATAAATAGATGTTTTATATATAAATTTTTAGATAATTATATAAATAATCATATTTAAATATTAAAATACATTTACAAATAAAATATTTTTAAAAAATAAACCGATTCCAGTTTTCTTAATATTTTAATATTTAATACGTTATTTGGTAATGTATTAAAAATTATATGTTAGTATGTAAACTATATTCATTAATATATCTTATATAGAGATTTAGAGGAGATTAGTATACATATAGAATTCTAAAATATAAAAAAATTAATTTAGGAAAAACATTAAATTTATTGACGATAAGAAACACTAGATTTATTACAGTTACAAGAGAGAAGACATCTAGGTTCCTTTAAAAAACTGTATTTTTGATCCACGTGTTCGTTTCTTGTTGGCGATTATAATTGTAAACCGTAGTCATCGCCACACTTGATTAGTGCTACCACCCAACCAATGCAGAGCGCGACCATTTGTTTCAACCCGGAAACCTTTTTTGTTTGTTTGTTTGTTTAGTTCTTTGGTCAATCATTTTCTTCACCTTCTTCGAAAATTCGAAAAACAAACGGCAACAACGAAGATGTCGTGGTTAGCTCGATCATTGGCGAACTCGCTTCGAATCGATGAAGAAGGTGATGATGGTGACGATGATGAAAACGAAGGCAACCTCGAAAAGGACGTCGAACCCGACGACGCGCAATCTTCATCGCTAAGGGAAGATTCTCTTGGATTCGCAAATTTATCGCCCTCTTCACCGGAGGAGGAGGATGAGGCTCACGCGCGTGGAGTTAAGGACGATCTTACGGAACTCGGACAAACCCTCACGCGTCAATGGCGTGGGGTGGCGAATTTCCTCGCGCCTCCTCCTGATGCCATTCATCGTGTTGGAGGGGGATCGTTGATTGATCTGTCAGATTCGGGATTTAATCGATCTACGTCGTTGAGTCGGTCTGAACCGGGGGTGGTGAGTGATTCCTCGGGGATTGGAGATACGGTTGGGAGATTGAACACTGAGACGACGGATATGGCTTTGGGTTATCGTCCGGTCAGATCGGAAGTAGACAATGATCGGGAGGAATATGAGGACTTTGAGGAGGAGGAGGAGGAGGAGATCGATGCGGCTGGTGTTACCGATGAAGTGCTTGCATTCGCGAGGAACATTGCGATGCACCCAGAAACTTGGTTGGATTTTCCTCTCGACCCAGAGGAAGATCTCGATGGTACGCATTTCTATTTTGCCCCAAAAATTTCATCTTCCTTTATTGCAATTAGGGTAGTAATGATATGCAAGATCCGCTGTTTTTGGGTTTGCTAATCTAAGTTCCAAGTTATCGACCTTATGCATACATCGTGAATCAGTTTGCATATGTCATGAAAATGGTGATCATTACAGTGTAATTGTTGCTGTAACGATAGATGATTAGACGTCAAGGTTATGTTGCAATTAGTTTTCAAACATCTTTGAATGGTTGGTAACTTGGTTTTCCCAGTGTTAGTGCTGTCATCAATTGGTTCGGTTTCATGTCTGTCTTCTATACTTCTTGCAAAGAACACACGTTGTATTAACTTATGCCGATGTTTTGGTATAATAGGAGCATAGTTTTGGAAAGTTTGTGGTTGAAAAACTGTTAGATCCTAGAATCTGGTTTTAGGTTGAGTATGACCTTCATATATACTGAAGAAGTCAATCTTTGTATGGGTTTTGAGCCTATGTTCGACCCGAAGGAATGAGTATCAGGATGATCCTGGATCTTCCTTTCAGCATATTCCTGTGGATATTTTATTGCGAAGATAAAATTAGATCTTTCTCGATTGCAATTGTTTATATCTTTCTAGTACTACTACCTGCGCAGCATTCATATTTGGGTTTTCATTTTCTTTTTTGTAGATTTTGACATGTCTGATGCTCAAAGAGGGCACGCTTTAGCTATTGAGCGTCTTGCTCCGAGGCTGGCTGCCCTAAGAAGAGAGCTTTGTCCATGCCATATGAGTGTGGGTTACTTCTGGAAAGTCTATTTTGTTCTTTTGCATTCAAGACTAAATAAACACGACGCAGAGATCTTGTCTTCACTACAGGTAAGCTTCTGGCTCTCATTCTTCCTTAATATCGTGACTTCTCAAAAGAAATGTATCTGCCATTGCAACAGAATCATATCTCTGGATAAACAAATTGTATTTAAAGCTTGGTTTTTAGCAGTTAAATCTGTTTAAAATGGGTGCGTGAAGGTGATGGAAGCGAGAGCATTGTGGATGAAGGAGCTTCATAAACAAACAGATCCTGGAACTGACTGGTTTGGAAGAAGCAATTCTTCATTAAAAGAGAGTGGAGATACACGAGTCGAAGACACTACTCCATCCTCATCCAACTATTATGCTCCTCCCGAGTTTCTGTCACCTAGAATATATGCCTTTGAACCACCTTCGATCATGTCTCATGATTACGAAACAGTAAACCACATGTCTGAAAATGCAGAAGCACACTTCATAGACAAAGCTGTTATTGAGGAAGAACCAATCCATAAGACTGACCAAAAGGATAGGACCATTGGCCAACCGCACAAAACTCGGCCTTTTACTTATGTAGAAGATGATGAGGACGATGATGATTGGCCCGAAGAGGAAGATTCCGCTTATGGTGGGTGCGTAGGGGCGCCCATGTTCACGGTGAATGAAGAAGATGTGTCATTCAGCGATTTGGAAGGCGATGACGATATCAGTTGTTTGGCTCTAAAATGTAAGATGATCTCAAAGGGTACAGAACCGAAAACAGCGTAAAGATCACCTCGGGCTCATTCCAAGAACATTCATCAGGATTCTGACCTCTATAAGAGGACGCCAAAAGGTGTTTGCTTTGGCCTGATTCACGAGGTCAGTGCAATGGACACTTGGTTTTGGGTGAAGAAGTGTGTCTATGGATCAACCTTGTACATAAGGATGCTTCAAAGGCGTGAAATGGAAGTTTTGGTGAGTTTGATTGTTTGTTTGTTGAGAGCAATGTTAAAAAAACAAAGTCATTATTTTTTGGTTTAATTGCATTACAAATGAAACATGTACAGAACAAAATTTGATCAAAATTATATGTATTTGTTCTCCATAGAAATACTATAATGAAACACATTTTACGTCTTCTCTTTCAATTTCAGAGAAAAAAATAGTTCCGCTCATAAACAAAGGATTGTGTTGAAAAATTAATTATTAATAAAGATATATATGTATATATATTACAAAATATAAAACATATATTATATGATCATAATATAAATATAATTATCAATTTTATAATTTTTTTATTTTATATATATAGTTTTAAAGATAGGTTTGTAATTTTAGTAATTTGATTTTTAGATTTTAAAAAATAGTTTTGCAATTTAATAAATTTTAGTATTCGGTAGGTCCTATATTTATTTTTTTTAAATTATTTTTAGTAATCTGATTTTTAGATTTTAAAAAATAGTTTTACAATTTAATAAATTTTAGTATTCGGTAGGTTCTATATTTAATTTTTTAAAATTATTTAATTAGTTTTGTAATTTTAACATTAAAAAATTGATACTTTTTAAAATACAGCAAAATTGTTAAAATAGTAACAATTTTATAAAATAAATTTAAAAAATAAGTAATAGTTTTACAAAATATTAAATTATTTTAAATATTAAAAAATTATTAATATTAAAATTAAATTGATAAAAATTTGTTTAAAAGATAATATAAATATATAATTAAATACATAACAAAATAATAATCTTGTGCGAAACACAGATACAGTACTAGTAAGTAATATATATATACATATAAATATAAATATATAATATATAATAATTCTTTATAATCTAATATATATATATATATATATAAATTTACCGTATATAAATAAAGGAAAACAGGAGTGAAGAGAAGGAGAGAAGAGTCGGGAAGAGAGAGAGAGAGTCGTCAGGAGAAAGGAGAGAAGATGAGAAAAATGAGAGAATGAAAATTGTTTTTGGAATAAAAGGTGTCTTTACAAGCATGATGAGTTCCATATTTATAGGCAATTAATAATAATAAAATAATGAGGGTTAACCGTCTCTTATAGACATTCAACATTTAACACTTCTCCTTGAATATTTATTTATTATCTCGTTAAAAATCTTATCATGGAAAAATCCTTTGGGATAAAAACTATGATGAGGGAAAAGAGTACAACCGTAAAAAAAACTCATCATCGATTTGTCAATCCTTTATTTATTCATAAGCTCCGAAGTTGACGCATCCCGATATTCCGAATGTGTTTTCTCAATGTTGAAGTAGGGAGCGCTTTTGTGAATAAATCGACTATATTTTCGCATGATCGGATGTATTGAACATCAATTTTTTCTTCTTCTTGAGCTCTTGTGTATACGTGAAAAATTTTGGAGGTATATGCTTTGTTCTGTTACTTTTGATATATCCTTCCCTTGTTTGAGCAACGGATGCGGCATTATCTTCATATAGTATCGTTGGGTTGATATTAGTTGATAATCCACATGTCTCTTGTATGTGTCGAGTTAAAGCTCTGAACCACACACATTCTTTACTCTCTTCATGAAGTGCTATGACTTCAGCATGATTTGAAGATGTTGCAACTAGTGTTTGTTTCTGTGAACGCCATGTCCCTCCAATTGTGAAAACATATCCTGTTTGTGAATCTAGCTTTATGAGGATCTTATAGTAACCTACATCTTCAAAACCGATCAACTAACGTTTGGAATCTCTATGATAAAATAATCCTAAATCAATTGTTCCTTGTAAATATCGAAATATATGTTTAATCCCTATCCAATGACGACGTGTAGGTGATGAGCTATATCGTGACAAGAGATTAGTAGCAAATGCTATATCAAGACGAGTGCAATTTGCTAGATACAAGAGAGCCCCTATTGCACTCATATATGGTACTTCTGGTCCAAGTATATTTTCATTTTCTTCACAAGGACGAAATGGATGTTTTTCAACATTTAAAGATCTACATACCATTGGAGTGCTTAATGGATTTGCTTTATCCATGTTAAAGCGTTTTAATACTCTCTTTGTATATTCGATTGATGTACAAATATACTAGTCTTTAGATGCTCTATCTGTAAACCAAGACAAAACTTTGTTTGTCTAAGATCCTTCATTTCAAATTCCTTTTTCAGATAATTCCGAACATTTTCAATCTCTTTTGAGGTCCCAATTATATTCAGATCATCAACGTAAACAGCTATAATTACAAATCCACTTGTTGTTTTCTGAATAAATACACAAGGACAAATAGGGTTATTCACAAATCCCCTTTTTAATAGATATTCACTTAGATGATTATACCACATACGTCCAGATTGTTTCAATCCGTATAAAGATCGTTGCAATTTGATCGCACACATTTCTTTAGGTTTTGAATTTAATGTTTTTGGCATTCTTAATCTTTCAGGGATTTTCATGTATATATCATTATCCAAAGATCCATATAGATATGTCGCAACCACATCCATAAGGTGCATATCTAAGTTGTTGGATGTTGTTAAAATCATCAAATATCTAAACGTGATTGCATCCATAACAGGGGAATATGTTTCCTCATAATCAATTCCAGGTCTCTGGGAAAACCCTTGTGCGACAAGACGTGCCTTATATCTCATGACCTCATTATTTTCATTTCTTTTTCGTACAAAAACCCATTTGCATCCAATCGGTTTGACACCATTTGGAGTTTGAACGACAGATCTAAATACTTTTCTTTTATTTAATGAGTCTAATTCTATTTGCATAGCTTCTTTCCATTTGATCCAATCACGTCTCTTTTGACATTCTAACACTGGCATTGGTTCTAGATCTTCACTATCATTTTCAATTTCTTTGGATGCAGGGAAAGTGAATATTCCATCATTGTCATTTATTTCATCTCTTCTTATAATCTTTTCATCATACATATAGTTGATGGAAATTTCATTGTTCTCTGTATGTTCATGATTATTTTCATGATTTTCATTTTGAAGATCATCTTCCTCATTTGTTTCTTTTTTAATGTTCTCTATGATTTGAGAATCATCATTATTATCAAACTTCTTTCTCTTTCGAGGATTTTTATCTTTAGAAACAAGTGATCGTCCGCGCTTTAAGCGTGTTTTAGACTCATTTGAAATTCTTTCACCCGGATGCCCTTTCGGTATTTTTATACGAGGGGGTGCATTTGGAGCCGGTATATATGATTTTGTAACCCGAGTTGTATCATTGAACCCATCTGGAAGTCTATTTGCAATATTTTGCAAATGTATTATCTTTTGTACTTCCATATTACATTGTTTTGTAGGGGAACCAAGATATAACAGTGATTGTGTTTTCCATGTTAACTCTCGTGAGGCTTGTTTTATTCCTCTTAACGGTGGGAATTCATTCTCATTAAAATGAAAATCAGCAAAACGAGCTGCGAATACATCACCCATTTCTGGTTCAAGATATCTAATGATAGATGGTGAATTACATCCAACATAAATTCCCAATCTACGTTGTGGGTCCATTTTTGTTCGTTGCGGTGGAGCAATTGGAACATATACAGCACAACCAAATACTCGAAGATGAGATATATTTAGTTCTTGGCCATTTGATAATTGCAATGGAGAATATTTATGAAGCACTTAATCTTATTTGAATTAGTGCAGTAGCATGTAAAATGGTGTGCCACCAAGCAGAAATTGAAAGTTTCGTTTTCATTAGCAATGATCGAGCAATAAGTTGGAGACGTTTAATCAATGACTCTGCCATACCATTTTTTGTATGAACATGTGGTACGGGATGTTCAATCTCAATATCAATCGATGCACAATAGTCATTGAAAGCTTGAGAAGTGAATTTACCAGCGTTATCAAGCCTCACCTTCTTAATAGGGTGATTGGGGAATTGAGCTCATAATTTTGTTATTTGAGCAATAAACCTCTCAAATGCAACATTGCGGGTTGATAATAAGCAGACGTGTGACCATCTGCTAGGAGCATCGATCAATACCATAAAGTATCGAAATGGTCCACTTGGTGGATGTATAGGTCCACATATATCCCCATGTAATCGTTCTAAAAACGATGGTGATTCATGTCCAACTTTGACAGATGATGGTCTTATTATCAATTTTCCTTGAGAATAAGCACTACATGTGATTTCATGAGGTTGAAATATCTTCTCATGTTTTAAAGGATGACCATTGGAATTTTGAATAATTTTTTGAATCATTATTGAACCAGGGTGACCTAATCGATCATGCCAAATCTTAAACATGTCTTCATATCTTGGGTTGAATATGGCATACGCTTCCACTATTCTTATCTTTGTGAAATACAATCCAGAGGATAAAGCTGGTAAAATTTCCATAATATGTTTCTTTTTAGAAACCATTGTCGTGATATAAAGATATTCACGATTTTCATCATTCATGGTCTTAACATGGTAGCCATTTTGGTGAATATCTTTGAAACTTAATAAGTTTCTTTGGGATTGTGGAGAGAACAGTGCATCTTGTATGATAAATTTTGTTCCTCCGGTCATTATAAAATTTGCTTCTCCACATCCCTTAATTATTTTTGCATTTCCAGATATTGTATTGACACCGGATTCATGCATTGGTCGCATGGGTCGCATGGGTCGCATGGGTCGCATGGGTCGCATAGGTCGCATTGGTCGCCATATGTTAAATGAAGTAAATTTTATGCAGGTTATGGACCTCCGCCGGCGAAAAGAGCAAGAACAGTGGTTCAAGAAACTGAAGGGGAAGAGGAATTTGTGTGGATTCCCAAGGGATTAGTAAAAGGCTTGATAACCCGATTTCCTTCCTTCATTGACGCTAGCGGTGAAAAGTTGACTGATCTATATTGGTTCCTGGAGACACCTCGACATGAGCGGTGGTGGAAATCTGAGATAGATATTCCCCGGGGGCCAAAGTTTTGGGAGATTATATTAAAGGCCAATGTATGGTTTGAAGATGATGTAAGTTTTTTTAAACCCTTAGTCTCACAGAGTTTTGTGTCATATGTATTCATGTGTGCTAATTTTTTTACAACAATTGGATGGGGCGTTGATGGTATTGTCTTCTCACTCGGCATTGAGTCCCAGCGCGAATCAGAATTATTATATTTGTCCTGTTGCTTTCATGCAGATGCTCTCGCTGTGGATGTACGAGGATATGGAAACTTTGCTGGAAATGCTTAGTGATTTTTTGAATGCAAAGTATCCATTCAGATGTACGAAGACACCAATTAGTGATTATGAAGGTTTTATCTCGGTTCTAAACATTCCATCGGAGGAAAGTCGATGGGTAGGATGTCATTGGGTAGCCATCAAAACGGATTTCAAAACCCGATGCATCACGGTATACGACTGCCAAATGGGGCTTAAGAAAACGTATATTGATTCGGTGATTGAGAAGATAAGAAAAGCTATCCCCAAGATGCTCATTCTCGGAGGGTTTCCTTCTTTGGCTTCTGGAGAAGATGAATGAAAGTATGAGTATTATGAAGGTCTGTCACAGAACCAAAGCTGGAATGACTGTGGTGTTTTTTTCCTACAAATTCGTAGAAGCCTCGTTAATAAGAAGGAGGAATGTGTTTCACTTAATTTGCAACGACAATGTTACTTCCATGCTTGAAAAGATGGCGGCTGAAATATTTAGTAATTGAGAACATATCTATTCACCCCAAGAAGACTAACTTGATATTTGGTACAGTGTTTTTTTTTGGAATGAAAGATGTAAACATTTGGTACATTGTTTTTTAAAATATTTGGTACATTGTCGCAGGGGTCAAACGGTCGTCGAGGTACAAGGGTCGCAGAGGTACAAGGGTCACAGAGCCTCATACGACCCTTGCGACCCATATGGACATTGACCCTTCCGGCCATTGCGACCATTGCGACCCATTTGTCCATTTCGACCCCTTCGACTAGTCTTTTCAATGTCAGACTACTGGCTTTTCCAGGTGCTAGCTATGCTTTTTATTTTACCAATGTCACATTCAAGACCATTGGGACACGTCTCTGTTACGCCTATATTAAAAGGTTCTTTATTGTGGTCAATACATGCACCTTGGTCATTCTTTATATTTAGTGTCTTTCTGAAATTTTAGGAGTCTTGTAGTATTTATTTTTCGTTAAATATGAGTTTATAAATAGAGGACAAAAAACCGAAAAGCTACAACAATTTGTAGCACCAAATCATCTCTTGTTTCGAGTCTTTCATTCTCTCTAAAGAGCGATTTCTAACATCTAACCCTAAATTCTCTGAAAAAATCCTTGCTACCTTGGTGACCGTTTTGACCTTCGTCACGAAGGTCACATGGTCGACCCAAGGCATCGTGTTGTCTATTTGTTACTCATGCGACCACATATGACCCTTGTACGACTCATGCGGTCACATATGACCCTTTTACGACTCATGCGACCCAATATGACCACATATGACCCATGGACGACTCATGCGACCTATGCGACTCATGCGACTTGTCGTTTTGCTGTCAGACTCCTATCTTCTGACCCATGTAACCCTTCCTACCCATGTGACTTGTCGTTTTTCAGTCAAAATCCTTTCTTCCGACCCATGTGACTTGTCGTTTTGCTGTCAGACTCCTGTCTTCTGACCCATGTGACCCTTCCGACCCATGTGACCCTTCCGACCCATGTATATAAGTTAACGTCTACGTCTCTTCTCTTAGTATGCGTATCTAACCCATATTTCTATGAAATAATCTTTTTTACCTTTGTAACCTGCGTGTCGCAGTCACCATTGTCGACGCAAGGCATCGTGTTGTCTATGTGTTACTCAAGGTCTTGGTAATCGGCAGACTCAGGCTCTATGCAGTCACTGATGAGTTGCGGGGGTGACTTAGGTGATGGTATTGGGTCACTCTTCAAATGTGACTGGAAGACGAAGTACATGGCAGGAGATGACTTAGGTGACGGTGTTGGGTCACTCTTGGGTCACTCTCGGCTAATGAACTATCTCTCCAGTGGAAATAAAATGCGTGCAGAGTCTTTGACTGACGTTGTAAATGTATTGTTTTGATTTAGAATCTTTGATCGACCCTTGCGACCTATGCGATCCTCAATGAACTATCTCTCTAGTGGAAATAGAATGCATGCAGAGTCTTCGATTGACGTTGTAAATGTATTGTTTTGATTTAGAATCTTTGTAAATGTATTGTCATTTTATCATTATACACTAATAAATTCGTCGACCAAGCGACCAATGCCATTATCAATATATTTGCCATTATCAATAGGGATGTCGACGATTTCTTAAAACACTACTATCACTTTTGAAAAACAGGCATTGGTTATACACAACACAACTAGGGACACATGAGTCATAATCTGTTTTAACCGTTGAATGACGTTATAGATGTATTTTTTTATTGGTTTTTGTCATTATATCATCATAAACCCGTAAATTAGTCGAGTTTGCATCTATTCATCAATATATGCGACCATGCGACCCATGCGATCCTCATTTGGCATTGATTAGTTTGACGTTGTAAATGTATTGTTTTGATTGGTTTTTGTCATTTTATCATCATAAACTCGTAAATTTGTCGAGTTTGCATCTATTCATCAATATATGCGACCCATACGACCCTCATTTGGTATTAATTAGTTTGACGTCGTAAATATATTGTTTTGATTGGCTTTTGTCATTTCATCATTATAAACTAGTAAATTCGTCGATTTTGCATCTATTCATCCATATATGCGACCAAGCGAAACATGCCATTATCAATATGCCATTATCAATATATTTGAGTTGTATAAGTCTAATTTAGAATCAATATAGATAATAATATCGACATTTGAAAAAAATTTTAAATGTATTGTTTAATCATCCGACGAGTTCTTAAAACACTACTATCACTTTTGAAACACAAACATTGGTTATACACAACTCAACTAGGTACACATGGGTCATCATAAACCCGTAAATTCGTCGAGTTCGCATCTATTCATCAATATATGCGACCATGCGACCCATACGACCCTCATTTGGCTTTTAATTAGTTTGACGTTGTAAATGTATTGTTTTGATTGGTTTTTTTATCATTATAAACCTGTAAATTCGGCGAGTTCACATCTAGTCATCCATATATGCGACCCATGCGCCCCATGCGATCCTCATTTGGAATTCATTAGTTTGACGTTGTAAATGTATAGTTTTGATTGGTGTTTCGCATTTTATCATTATAAACCTGTAAATTCGTCGATTTCGCATATATACGACCCATGCCACCCTCAATTTTGATTGGTTTTTACATTTTATCATTTTCACCAAAATTCCCGCCGAACATTTCACCAAAATTTGAAAAAATATTTCAAATTCCATCTGACGGCGATTCGATGCACTATAAGAAATCACGATTTAGGGACTGAAGAATCCATCCCTAATTCTGTTCAAGGACAGATTAGGGACGGCCGGTTGTAGTGCGCAAACGCACGTCGCCAAATGTTATTTGTCCCCAATCCGTCCGCATTTATGGACAGAAAATTCAGTCTCAAAACGGTCTGCATTTAAGGATGGAAATTGCAGTTCGCAAACGGTCCTTAAAAAAAGGACCAAAAGAGGACTCGGAATTTGGGGACAAACAATGGGGCGTCTCTAAATTTTAGGGACGGATGGCTGGTCGTCCCTAAATTTTAGGGACAGAAAATAGGGCATCCCCAAATTTTAGGGACGGACAATGGGGCGTCCGCAAATTTTTTAAAAAAATAAAAAAAATTAGGGCAGCGGCTTCGGGCGGGGGCGGCTGCGGGCGACAGAGAGAGCTACCGTCGACGGAGAGAGAGCTGCGGGCGAGTTTACGGATATTCATGTAAGATGTTTACTACTATTCGAAGCATTGTTTTTATTTTTAATGATTTGTTAAATGTTTACGGATTTTCATGTTAGACGGTTACAGATCATGTTAGACGTTTACGGATATCCCGTCCCGATCCATCCCAACCCGTCTCGTCACGTCCCGGTACATCATCTAGGCACATCGTCCCGTCCCGGCAAATCGTCCTGTCCTGACACATCGTCTCGTCCGTCCTGGCACATCGTCCTGGCCCGGCAGTATATCCCGTAATTGCGAACGGATGACCTCGTCCGTAATTGGGGACGACTGCCTAAAGCCCGTCCCCAATTGGGGACGGCTACATCACGATCGTCCCCAATTGGGGACGGGCTTAAGGTAGCCGTCCCCAATTGCGGACGAGCTCATTCGTCCGCAATTCCGGGACATACTGTCGGGACGAGACTATGTGCCGGGACGGGACGATATGCCGTGACGGGATGATGTGTCGGGACAGGACGATGTGCCAGGACGAGACGATTTATCGGGACGGGACGATGTACCAGGATGATGTGCCAGGACGGGACGTGACGGGACGGGATGGATCGGACGGGATATCCGCAAAGGTCTAACATGATCCGTAACCGTCTAACATGAATATCTGTAAACATTTAACAAATCATTAAG
Source organism: Gynandropsis gynandra (assembly GCA_036759665.1). Classification (NCBI taxonomy): domain Eukaryota; kingdom Viridiplantae; phylum Streptophyta; class Magnoliopsida; order Brassicales; family Cleomaceae; genus Gynandropsis; species Gynandropsis gynandra. The sequence continues at coordinate 65,001,091 of CM071860.1, read as the reverse complement.
AAATAGACACAATGCTTCGAATATTAGTATTCATTTAAACATTTAACATGATTCATTAAGAAATCATTAAGAAATAGAAACAATCCGTAAACATTTAACAAATCATTAAGACGTTAACGTCTTACATGAATATCCATAAACAATGCATTAAGAAATAGAAACAGTTGAATCCGTAAACAATGCATTAAGAAATAGAAACAGTTGAATATCCGTAAACGTTTTAACATGATTCATCATCTTCAGAATCATACAATTGTTCCATCGACTCTTGTGTTTCTGTATCTGATTCAAATTTGTCTTCTTCTTTTTCTTCTATATCTTCATAAAGATCATCTTAATTTCTTTCGATCTCTTCCATTTCACCGTGCGTAAGTGCTTCAACGCATACCTCGTCAATAGCAACAATCTCGGTCATTTGTTATTGCATTGGCAATTGTTGTTGTTCTGTGTTGTCGATAAATTTGCCCATCGGAAGTATCTTCATTGCGACACACCAACCTGAAGATCTTCTAATTTGAGGATAGGAAACGTGACAAACTTGATCGGCTTGTGACGCAAGAATAAAAGGCTTGTATTTTGCATATCTTCGTGTATAGTTAACTTCCACAATGCCTAGTTTGTTTAATCTTGTTCCACGACCGATTATTGAATCAAACCAATCACATCGAAATAACATCACTTTTAAACCGATATAACCTACAAAAGATACCAGCATGTTATCTCATGTCGCTTGCGGTCTCCACATATTGATACAATCTTTTTAATCTATCTGTAATTGGTAAATACCACATACGATGATATGGAACGAATTTTCCATTCTTTGTTAAATAAAACCGATCTTTTCCACAAAATCGAGAATTACTCATATCCAATGTCTCTCTCCAAAAAATCATGCAATTTTCTTGACAAACATTAATCTTTTGATATGACAATAAACCCAAAGATCGCATCATCTTCTTTGTCTCATAATAGGAGTCTATTGTATTATTATTTTCTGGCAAATAATCTCTTACTAATTGCAATATCGAATCCATGCAATTCTTAGACAAATTATTTTCAGTCTTCAAATTCATCAAACGTGCAGACAGAGATAACTGTGATAAACCACTTCTACAACCATCATAAAGTGGATTCCTAACACTTTCTAGCATTTCAAAAAAACTTTTTGCTTCTTTATTCGGATCTTCTTCAATTTTTCGTTTCTGTCATGGAATACATTTTGCACCATTTCCACACGAGGGTCCATTTCTACATCTATACATCTTGAGAAAATAGTTGTTGAAGAGTCATCTCGAATTCGTCCCTCAATTGGTTTTTTAAAGTCCCTAATTAGGGATGGCCAACGCGTCGTCCACAAAATTGCGAACGAGTCTGATGTCGTCCCTAAATTTGGGGACGGAAGGTATCGTTGTCCCTAAATTTAGGGACGGAAGGTGTCGTTGTCCCTAAATTTGGGGATGGAAGGTACCGCCATCCCCAATTTGCAGACGCCCATGCTCTACCGTCCCTAATCTGGGACGCCCTACTTATCCATTTCTAATTCGTCTGTATTTGCAGACCAATTAGGGATGGTTCATCGGTATGCAAAATTCCGGACGGATTAGGGATGGATAATGAAATCCATCCCGAATCTGTGTATAATCCGTCCCCAAATTTAGGGACGGAACTCGCAGTCCCCAAATTCCGTTTGCAATATTGAATTTTCTAGTAGTGATGTCAGGGTCATGTCTTTTCGTATTCCAGTCGTTTTATTTTTTCTAATAATGACACACACTCTCTCTCTAACTCTCATCATCTTCTATCCATTTTTTTGCTGAAAATGCAACATTTCGTAGAAGCATGGTCATCTTCTTCTTGTGATAGGATTTTCACGGTACCAGTCACGCGTTCAAATCTAGCTATAGATGCAGTGGTAAGTGAACTCAAAATGATTTATTCGATTCATCAAATCTGGCCGTATATGCTTTAGTTTGGCGTTGCTGTAAATTTATTCGGTTATCGCAAACACTTATGATAGAGTTTGCGAGGTCGAATGGTCTTTGCGGTAGACGAAGTAAGGTTGATCTGATAACCAATTACACAGAAACTTGGGAGGCACATCTAAGGCCCGTGAAACCCGGTGGCGCTAGCATCACCAGGGGTTGGACAAAATTTTGTCACGATAATTGCTTTAACGTGGGTTGTACCCTCAAAGTCGAACTGGACACCATTCTTGATGATGTACCTTGTCTACTGGTTGCCCCTATAATCATCATAGGTTGAATTCTGTTGTATTTTGATTGCTTTGAACCTTATTTGAACAACAAAATTCATGTTTGTATTCGGTTAGTTTTTTTACTATTATTCAATAGAATGTATTATTTTTAGTATCAATGTTTTTTGTGGATTTACTCTTATTGTAATAAGGGTCACAGAGGGTCCAAGGGTCGTAAGGGACAAAGGGTCGCAGAGGTACAAGGGTCGAAGGGAGATAAGGGCCACAGTGGTCCAAGTGGTCGCACAGGTCCAAGTGGTCGCAGAGGTACAAGGGTCGAAGGGAGACAAGGGTCGGAGGGGGACAACGGTCGCACGGTCCAAGGGTTTAAAAAATGTTTACTCGTTGATTATGGAAGATGTAATTTGGTACATTGTGCTTTTTTAACAGTTTATTTGTAACATAATTTTGGGAATGGATAATTCAACTTTGTACATTGTAATTTTTTTAAAAATTATTCATATTATTTGTAAATAATTTTTTAATAATAAAGAGTAAAGGGTCGATGGGGTCCAATGGTCGCAGAGGTACAAGGGTCGCACCATTTGTCCCTTGTTTTACCCGTTCGACCCTTGACCCTGTGACCCTTTTACCCGTTCGCAGGGGTCCAATGGTCGCAGAGGTACAAGGGTCAAGTTGGATGGCTCCAAATTCACTAATTGATAGACAGATTTCTACAACGACCAAAACATTCGTATTGGGGATGTCGTACTTTTCCGTCACGAAGGTGACATGGTCTTTAACGTCACCAGAGCCACTCTTGATGAGAGGGTTTTCATTGTACCAGTCACGGGTCCAAGGGTCACGAGGGACAAGGGTCGCACGGGTCCAAGGGTCGCGAATGTACAAGGGTCGTAGATATTTGAGTCAATTATTTGTAAATAATTTGATAAATTATTATTTTTAAAATTTATTCATATTATTTGTAAATAATTTTTAAATAATAAATTATTTTGATTATATTGTTAGTATCGTTGTTTTTGTGGATTTAGTATTATTGTAACAAGAGTCATAGAGGGACAAGGGTCGCAGGGGTCTAAGGGTCGTAGAGGAACAAGGGTCGTAGGGGTCCAAAGGTCACAGAGAGACAAGGGTCGTAGCGGTCCAAGGGTCGCAGAGGGAAAAGGATCGCAGGGGTCCAAGATTCGAAGAGGTACAAGGGTCGCAGGGATCCTAGGGTCGAAGAGGTTCCTTTGTGACATTTGTACCTCTGCGACCCTTTTACCTCTTCGACCCTTGGACACCTACGACCCTTTTACCCTCTTCGACCCTTGGACCCCTGCGACCCTATCCTAAACCCTGCGACCCTTTGACCCCTTTGCCACCCCTTTACCCCTGCGACCCTTGGACCCCTAAGACTCTGTGACCCAGTGCAACAGTTTTTCTACGGAACCTGCTTAATTGCAAGCTTCTTTGTTGACAACAAACGATTTCAACCTATTGGCAGCGAATCTGATGCCGATTTCAAGCTACCCTCGCCGAATCTGTCATGGTGTGGTAGAACAGTTATTTTCGTGCCACAGTAGAGAGAAAAATCGAGGTGCTCTGGAGGAGAGAGAAAAATTGTCGACAAAGGTAATATGGGATTATCAATATTTAAGGGTAGATTTGAAACGTTTTTTTTCAGCGAAGGGTATTTTGAAGCACTTTAGCCCTACGAGGGTATTTTTGAAATTCCCCCAATTGAAACACTAATAACATTTCAAGGGTATTTTTGAAATTGCCCCATTTAGATATCTTTAAATAACCCTTATGTCTTTTAGCAGGGAGAATATCAAGTATACTCTCGTACGGTTTCATGATTTTACATATATCCTCGTAAAACTAATAAAAAATGAAAAAAGATATATATGCCCTTGTATTTTATCAGTGAAAACACATACGATTTGACATTTTTGTTTGTGAAACGAAACCTATTTAAAAATTGAGATGAATGAACGAGAGGCTATTTTGAAGTTGAGAACAATTTCCAACGATTTCGAGAATATCCTTGATATTTCGAGTGATTTCAATTTCGAACAGTTTCGATTTTCGAGGATATCATAGATTGCATGAGTCATTTGGATTGTGTGGGTCGCAAAGGTCACATAGATAATAAGGATCACAAAGATCGTATGAATCGTATTGAATCACACATATCACAAGAGCAATTTGAGAAATATCCATAATATAAAAGTAAAATTGAAGTTTTTTTTTTTAGAAAAGAATAGAATTGAAAGCTTAGGTATTTTTGGAAATTGCCCATGTTATAACATTGAAAATAAATAATGAAGAATATGATTACTTTTCCCCGCCAAGTATGTCATCAGACCAAACGGTGGCGTTTGAGACAGCCAATTCATCATTTGAGAGACCCATACCTCTCCGAGCCAATCAAATTCCGCCATTACCATTTTCACGTTTTCAACCGAAGAAACAGATTTCGTCTTCTTCTCAACTTGCAGCTCCAATCGCAGGTTCATCTTTTCTCTCTTCTTTTCTTTATTTTTCTTCTTTATTTTTTAATTAATTCATTTTGGTTCTTCGTCTTGCTTCTCTCGATTTCGTACGCATCAAAAGCTCCGATATAATCCATTATCCAATAATCTGTTCTTCGCACGTCCACCCAAACCCAGTATATGACCTGTCAAATTGGGTAATCGAAACCCTAAATTTCGATTTTTTTAATTTGGATTTTTACCCTTTTGCAGTTTAATTGTATATCCTACGGTTCTGGTTGTTGGGTTTTCTTCTTGTGGACGTCCAATTTCATGGATGTTCAATTGGTAGATAAAGCTATGAGCTTTTCCAGGAGACGAAAGAAATGGCTGGTTTTTCTAGCTGTTTTTGGTGTATCTAGTTATGGGGTTTACAGGATTTACCATTTACCTTCAGTTTCGAGGAAGAGGAAGAGATTGATGAAGCTCTTGGGAGCAATGTTTTCTGTGGCTGAATTGGTTTATGATTCTTCTGAGACCATAAATGTTGTGTCCAGAGATCTAAAAGAGTTTCTTCAATCAGATTCAGATGAGATTCCTAGTAGTTTGAAGCAGATTTCAAAAATTGCTCGAGCTGAGGAGTTTGTGCAGTCTTTGGCTAGTGTTTCTGAGGGCTTTACATTAGGAGTCCTCAGAGGTTATAGTTCTGGATCCGTAGATCAGAGAGAATCTAGAAATGGATCTTCGGATCCGAAATTTACTGATAGATTGATGGATCGTGTTTTTTCGTCTGCTGGTGGTGGATTTGTTTCCACTGTTGCTGGTAGCTTTGCTAGGAATTTGGTTTTGGGGTTTTACTCAGACAGCGGATCAGTTGAGGGTTCAACAACGGTAAATAGTCAGGAGAATGGGAGGCAATGCGGTATGAGTTCCATGGACATGCCATGGTGGGTTAACGCACTTTACAGAGACAAATCTAGAGAGCTTATAGCAGACTGTATTGAAAAGTTTGTTAGCACCGCTGTTGGGGTTTACCTTGACAAGACAATGGACATAAACACATACGATGAGATCTTCGTGGGACTGACGAATCCGAAGCATAGAGATGATCTTAAAGACATTCTTATCTCTGTTTGCAATGGAGCTGTCGAAACACTAGTGAAGACATCTCATAAGGTTTTGACAACTCCGAGTTCTAATACATCCAGCAAAATCATAGACGAAGGAGAAGACTTTTCCCCACAAAAGCACAACACGAAAGGCGCGGCTAATGGAACCCCTAATGGTGATTGGTTAGATTCTGTCAAGACAACATTGGCCGTACCAAGCAACAGGAAGTTTGTGTTCGATGTAACAGGAAGGGTCACGTTTGAAACACTAAGATCAATGGTGGAGTTCTTACTAAAGAAGCTCTTGGAGTGTTTCAGAATAAGTTCCCGAGCACTTCACAACGAGATTATCGACAGGGGACGTCAAGTTGTTGCGTACGTAGGCGCAAAATCTTCTGTCATCGTCACCGTTTGTATCGCCTTGTACCTACACGTCTTCAACACCAACAGGGTTCTCATGGCAGCATAATCTCCCCTTACATCATCACAGAGGTAATTGTCAGTGTATATCTCTGTACCTTTGGACAAAACACAAAACACAAGCTAAGTATTCTTCTGCTTCTTTGATAATCTCAAAGACAAAAACACATTGTCGTATAGTTTGGATTTGGATATTGTATACAATAGCTCAATTACATTACTTGTTTTATGTGCAACTAACCGTTACAACGAATAATCTTTGATTGTGTTTCCATAAGTTCTTCCTCAGAATCGTTGTTCATTAGGAAACCAATCGATTTAGCATTAATCAGAAAAAAAGAAGTGATGAAATGGAATTTCTTAGAGGTTGTATTTCAACGTTTAATATATATATATGTTTTTATTAAACGTGATATTTATTTATTAAATTAAAGAAAATAATTTATAGGTAATAGTTATGTTTGCATGATAAACGAAATATAATATCTGTACCAAAGCATCTTACTGCCAAATCAGCTTCTATATCCTTTGACTTGGACCGACTTTCCACACCACTCCGCCTTACAAGTCATATCGTAGATTGATTTCGCCTCACGCATGGAAATATTAATAATAAAAAATACTAGAACATAAGAAAATATTTTTTTTTTCAGTTTTGTTTATGTCCATCTAACTTTCAATACTTTTCGTGATATTAGTTATCTCGTCAAATTTTCAAAATCATATAATTTAATTTTAAAATATTGCATTCCGTACACATATATATATTAATATAAAATTATAAAAAATGATTTGGTGCAAATATTATATCAATACGTTTTTAAATATTTGAAAATAGTTTTATTGGGTTTTCAAAATTATTTAGATTCAAATCTAATTACAATATTTAAAAAAAATATAATTTATCTTTATATTATAATTTAATTTTCATTCTCTTCCTCCTCAAAACACCTTTTTTTCCTTCATTTTGTTAATTCTCTTCCTTTTATTGCCATTCTCTTCTTTTTTTTATGCTTTATATTTCTTCTTATCTTTTTATAAGTCTCATGTCATTTTTCCTCACTCTTTATATCACAACTCTCATATTATTTCTCAAGATAGCCAACATTCGTTAGTATTGGTATTGTTTCTGTTGGGTTGCTACATCGAGTGCGGAAGCGTGTTTTTACAACCCAAATTATAGATCTAGTCAAGTTCGGGAATTGTTTTCGGGGTTTCAAAGAAGAACGTAATCAGAAACAATTTCGATAATACATGTTACGTTGAAACTGATGATGATCGGATGCTAGACTTGATTGTACAAGTACTCTATCGGTATTTACACTGAGATCGGGATTCGCTATCAACGATTGGTACGGGTTTTGGTCGAGAACGAAAAAACTATTTTTCGTTCTTCCTTTTTCTTTCTGGTGACTATTAGGGTTTAGATTTTCTGATTATGAATCTATTAACGAAAACCTGTTTTTCGTTTAATAAATATTATTGAACTTTCAATAATTACAATTTAAACCTGTGACAATTAAAATATTACATAAGAGGCATTATACTTTCAATCTACCACTTGCCTTTACGTAATATCTCAAATAGTCGAAGTACATGTATCTCCATACACATACTTGCATGTACATCTGATGTACTAACCCCAAAAGAAAACCAAATACAATTACATTCTTCAGTGCTAGCGGATGAATATAATTGCATTCCACATTGATTGTCTAACAATCACAAGCAGATACCGAGACACTCGTATGCGTGTGACCTCGTAGGTTCATCACTAAACCGGTAGCCAATTAGTCTCCACTAATTAACTAATCGAGGTTGGCGTCTAGCAACACTCCTCTACGACTGGATAGCGTGAAGCAATATCCTTACTCATTTGAGTAACAATCTTACCCAAAACGAACAAAGTTGAAGTTGACGTTATTATTTCCTTCCATCTTTACAGCTCCGGATGCATCCCAGGCATGGTCATAACTGTCATCCATACGGATCATCAACTATGTCTCATGTCAATCACAACTGACTGATAAATAAACCTAAGAAACACCTTTTTTCATTCATTCAATGTACTCTGGCCAGAGATTCATACAGTCATTGTGATTACTGACAACATAGAGCTCAAACTCTTATTAAGAGTTGATGAATTCCATCTTGATCAATATCTATTCAACTAGTACTCTAAGATACTAGGTGTCCAGAATCAAAGAATACCAGATAAAATGCTAGTTACTATGTTGATCTCAAGTCTAAGAAAAAACTAACTATCTAACTATATGGAGAAATCTTAATGACAATTCATTGGTTATTTAACCATTAAGCATTTCTCCCTTTAGGTCAGTTTAGTGATCACATCATTATGTGTATCACCCACATATGTGATTTATTAAAAGAGATCCACTAATTTCTATCAATATAGAAACTTATCACATATATGTTATTCTTTTCGGATCACTATAGTCCGGGTAGTGATCCTATGAACAAGAATAATTCAGATTAAATCATATAAAACCTGACTCTCTTTATTATGATCTCTATCATAATATCAAGATTTAGATCTAATATTGGACTCTATCATATACTTATGAAAAACTCATCAAATGAAAATAATGCCATATATTTATTAAAAATAAAATCGATGTCTAAAATATACAACTCGCTATGGTTTTCTATAAACTAATGCCAACTCGTCATCTCTCTCAATTCGGTCCTCAGCTTATGCTTGTCAAACTCCTTTGACCCAAGCGCCATCGTGAACAGATCTGTTGCATTTTCCTTTCAATCCACCTCTTGGATTTGCACGTCCCCACGCGTTATGATCTCTCGTATCAGGTGATACTTCTGCAGAATATGGTTTGATTTCTGATGAGACCTTGGTTCTTTCGCCTGGGCTATAGCCCCGATGTTATCACACAGTAAAGGAACGAGTTCCTTTATCGAAGGTACCACACCAAGTTCATCTATGAACTTTCTCATCCATGCTTCTTTATATCGAAGGTACCACACCAAGTTCATCTATGAACTTTCTCATCCAAACTGCTTCTTTAGCTGCTTCGCAAGCCGCTATATAATCTATTTCAGTCACCGAATCGGCTATAGTAGCCTGCTTGGAACTTTTCCAACTTACTGCGCCTCCATTCAGACAAAATACATAGCCTGAAATAGACCGACTATCATCCTTGTCTATTGAGAAACTTACATCAGTGAATCCTTCTAACTCCAAGTTAGAACCACCATAAATGAGGAACTAGTCCTTAGTCCTTTTCAAGTACTTAAGGATATTCTTAACAACCTTCCAATGTTCCTCACCAGGATCTGCCTGATATCTACTCACTACACTTAGTGCGTAGGCTACGTCAGGCCTATTACACGTCATGGAATACATGATGGCTCCCACTGCGCTAGCATAGGGAAGCGACTCATGCATTCTCTTTCCTCCGAGGTCTTAGGACAATCCTCCCTAGAAAGAGAAATTCCAGTCCCTACCGGTAGATAGCCCTTCTTGGAACTTTCCATATTGTATCGTCTCACGATACTGTCAATGTACTGGGATTGTGACAATCCAAGCAACCTTTTCGATCTATCCTTATAAATCTTTATTCCCAGAATATAGGCTGCTTCTCCTAGATCCTTCATAGAGAACTGATCAGATAACCATGACTTCGTCTCTTGCAACGCCGAAATGTTATTCCCTATGAGCAATATGTCATCCACATAAAGCACAAGGAAGACAACCGCGCTCCCACTAAACTTCTTGTACACACAAGGCTTTTCATCGCATCTAACAAAGTTGAACTCTTCAACTCCCTTGTTAAAATGAATGTTCTAGCTTCGAGAAGTTTGCTTCAGTCCATAAATGGACCTCTGAAGATTGCATACCATATGACTTTGAGTTGGCAACGTGAAACCCTCAGGTTGAGCCATGAAAACCTCTTCCTAGAGCTTTCCATTAAGGAAAGCTGTTTTCACGTTCATTTGCCAAATCTCATAATCATAGTACGCCGCTATCGCAAGCAGAATCTGAATAGATTTGAGCATTGCCACAGGGGAGAACTTTTCTCCATGGTCAATCCCTTCTCGTTGACTATACCCTTTGGCAACCAGACGAGCTTTATAGGTCTTTACCTACCCATCTGCTCCAATCTTCTTCTTGTAAACCCATTTACAACCAATTGGTCTGGAAGTCTCTGAAGGATCAACCAAAGTCCATACTTCGTTGATCTTCATAGATTCCATCTCGGATTCCATGACTTTTTACCATTTCTCAGAATCTAGGCCTTGTATAGTTTCTTGGAAAGTCAACGGGTTGTCATCTCTATGACCGACCACGTCCTCTTGCACCATCAAATTAAGTCTTTTAGGTGCACATCAAGAACGTGTTGACCTTCTCAAGAAAGCCTGTGTAACTGGATCAACCTGTACTAGGATATCTTGTTGGACTTGGTTCCTAAACAGGTTCCTGAACTTGTTCCTGAACTGACACTGTCACTTCAACATTTGAAGATGAAGCCCCAGAGCTTAACAAGATATCTCCTAGCTAAGATCGTTCATTTGACATCTCATGTCCATGACCTTGTGTTGGTTCATCGGGTTCTTGAATCTCGTCAAGAACTACTTCTCCACCATGAACTCCTTCCTCAAGGAATTCCCTTCCAAAAAAGGTTGTCGTTTTGGCCACAAACACTTTGTGCTCAGACGGATGGTAGAAATAATATATCATAGTTTCTTTGGGATAACATATGAACCTACACCTGTCAGATCTAGCATCTAGCTTGTCTGGTTGAAGTCTCTTAACAAAGACCAGATAACCCCAAACCTTGATGTGTCTCAGATTTGGTTTCCATCCCTTCCATATCTCATATGGAGTCTTAGAAACTGCTTTAGTGAGAACCTAGTTTAAGATATAAGCAGTTGCTTCTAAAGCATAACCCCACAGGTTTATTGGCAGATCCGTGAATCCCATCATGGATCAGACCATATCTAATAAAGTCTGATTTCTCCTTTCGGACACACCATTATACTGTGGTGTTCCAGGAGAAGTCCACTGAGACAAAATCTCATTTTGTCTTAGATAATCAACAAATTCATGACTTAGATACTCACCACCCCGGTCTTATCTCAACACCTTGATACTCTTACTGGTTTGTTTCTCCACTTCATTGCGGAATCTCTTGAACATTTCAAAAGATTTGGATTTGTGTTTCATTAAGAACACAAATCCATACCTCGACATATCTTCAGTGAACGTGATGAAATATGAATATCCACCCTTGGCTTGAACTCTCATAGGTCCACATACATCAGTATGTATGAGTCCTAGGAGTTCTGTAGCTTTCTCTCCGGTTCCACTAAATGGAGACTTGGTCATCTTGCCAGTGAGACATGACTCACAAGTTGCATAAGATTCATAATCAAAAGGGCCTAGAAGACCACCTTTATACAACCTGTTTATCCTCTTCTAACCGATGTGACCAAGTCTACAATGCCAAAGGTACATCTGTCTTTGAAGATCATCAACCTTTCTCTTATGCTTGAAACATGCATGTTAATTGGTTCTACATTAACATCAGGTATGATATAAATTCCTTGTTGCAAATAACCATTCACACATAAATCATCACCATGATAAATAGAGCAAATGTTATCACTGAAAACTGTTCGAAATCCACGTCTTTCAAACATAGAAATACAAATAATGTACGAAACAAACTTCGGAACATAGTAACAGTTGTCTAACAATAAAGTCTTTCTCGTAGGCATTACAAGGAAAATCGATCATACGGCTAGAGCAGCAACACTTGTGCCATTTCCAACCTTCAGACTGAACTATCCCTTCTTGAACCTCCTACTGATCCTCAGCCCCTGCAACATATTGCAGATGTTAAAACTTCTACCGGTATCTAATACCCATTTAGATGAATCAACGGTAGTTAAGGAAACCATGAAAACATGTTCCATGAGAATTTTACCTTGTTTCTTACCCTTTAAAGACTGCAGGTATTCCTTGCAGTTCCTCTTCCAATGTTCTTTCTTCTTGCAGAAGAAACACTCAGCATCTGATTGGTCGGCCTTGGTAGCGTCGCCTTTGCCCTGGTCACACCAGTCTTAGGCGCGCTCTGCTTGGTCTTGGGCGTCTTCTTGCTCTTCCTCTTCTGTTGAGAGGAGTGTCCAACCATCAGCACAGATCCAAATCCCCTCTTCCCTATGGACATCTGCTTCTCATACTCAGTGAGCATGTTGTGCATCTCATACAACTCGATGTCCAGCTTGTTCATGTTGTAGTTAACCACGAACAAGGAGAAGGACTTCAGAAGTGAGTGTAAGATTATCTCCTGTTGTATCTCCTTTCAGAAGGTGCACCCCAACTTCTCAAGCTGTTCTATCAGACTGATCATCCGTAGAACATGGGGTCCCACAGGAGAGCCCTCACTCAGAGCGTACCTGAACAAAGTCCCCGACAAATTGGCTCTTGTCGTCTGACTCTACTCACCGAACATCTTGTTAAGATGCTTCATGATCTGCTTGGCATCCATATGCTCATGTTGCTTGTGAAGTTTGCCACTCATTGATGCCCGGATGAGACACTTCACATTGATGCACTTCTCCTCTTACTTGGTGTATTCACTGAAAGCTTCATCATTCGCTACATGCCTCCTGGTAGTCAGGCCGTACCATGTAAACGAGAGCCTATTCATACATCTACGACGAAGAAAAAGCCTAACGATAAACAATTGATCATTCTTAGAACTCAATTAATTTTATTATTATTTATTATTTTTCAATTTTTTATTACGCACGAGCGGGCTTGTTACGCGCGCCCGCTCGGGTTGCATTGCTCGCCTGCTCGGCTGAGCATCTTCGCTCGCTCGGGCTCGTTGAACGCCCATTCGGGTCGATGGAGAAGAGCCCGCTTGGGCTTAGAGGAGCACCGGCTCGGGCTTGGAGGAGCGCTCGCTCGAGCTTGGAGGAGCGCCCGGTCGGGGCATGGATGAGTGCCCACTCGGGCATAGACGATGAGCCCCACTCGGGCATGGACGATGAGCCTCGACCGGGCTAGGGTTTCTGAAACCCTACACACCGCCACCCCTGTAGACGCCCGCACAGGCTCAAACGAACTGCCCGCTCGAGCTCGTAGGAGCGGTTAGGGTCTCTGAAACCTTTTTGCCCGTGTCGTTCGCCCTCTGCATCGACTCGCCTGCCTGGATCCGCCCCACCACGCCTGACGCTGTGCAGAGCGTCTATCGCCCGGAATCTCCTCTCGCCCGCCGACCCTGGCACACGATGCTCGCGCACTGCCCTCGCCGCTCGAGCAATCGCATCGCTCGTGCAGCAGTTCGTGCGTGCTTCGGTACCCACGTTCATGGTCGCCTGCGGTGGCCCAGGGTAGCACGCCGTCCCTGCGCGTGTGACCGGCGTCGAACGCGCAGCCGGCTAGAGTTTCGGTCGTCACCCAGTTCGTGCGTTTGTTCGCGCGTGCGTGGCGTGCGTGCCTATATAATTTTTCGATCTGATTTTCATAAAAAATCCAAAAACTAATCCAGAAAGACGACTAGACACTTTGATACTACTGTTGGATTGTTACATCGGGTGCGGAAGTGTATTTACAATCCAGATTATAGATCTAGTCAAGTTCGAGAATAGTTTTTGGGGTTTCAACGAAGAACATAATCAGAAACAATTTCAATAATACCTGTTACGGTGAAACTGATGATGATCAAATGCTAGACTTGATTGTACGAGTCCTCTATCTGCATCTACACCGAGATCGGGATTCGTTATCAACGATTGGTGCGGGTTTTGGTCGAGAATGAAAAAACTATTTTTCGTTCTTCCTTTTTGTTTTTGGTGGCTATTAGGGTTTAGATTTTCTGATTATGAATGTATTATTGAAAACCTGTTTTTCGTTTAATAAATATTATTAAACTTTTCAATAATTACAATTGAAACATGTGACTATTTAAATATTACATAAGAGGCATTATACTTTCAGTTTCAACCGTCATCACTTTTTTTATGTAATCGGCGTCCTAATCCCAAGTCTGAGTGATGACGCTTAGATCTTGGTCTCCCTATTTTTCCACTTCCAGACGTTTTCGCCTTGTTCGTTTGCTTCCATCCCACCTCTTTTTCCATGTTCAATCGCAAACAAGAAGAAAATTGGATGGATCCTTTTTACGTACGTGTGTCATATTCGGGTTAACCGGATCAATCTAGCCCACTGACCGAAAATTCCAACCCACATTGAATATGTGTTACCATAGAACCCATTTGGATCTAAAGTTGAGAACCTATATGAGATCGATTTGAGAAAAACCTTATAAACTTGACCAGCCTAATTTTAAAAAAATTAACCCTAAAAGCTAAACCTAAATCGAAAAAGATACCTAGTAAACTAATCCAAAAAAACAAATCATATTCATCTCATTTAATCTTTCATGTGTATTTTCTAAAATCATTACAATATATGAAACAAAACTATATATTTATATATTCTAAACTAGTAATCGATAAAATCTCAGGTCGATAGTGGATAAACTTAATTTTTTCGGTTTTGTAGTTGAAAGATTTTACATTTAAAAATATTATCCTAAATTTAGTTATTTTGTTGATTTTTGTTTTATGTTTGATATTTTCAATTGTTTTGGAATAGAATTCGAATTACCATAGCTGAATAACCCATAACAAATTATCCGAATAATACGATCCGTATAACCAAAACTACCGAATTACCCTAATAATCCGAAATTATTCGGGTTATTTTGATTTTAATGCTCCATAACTCGAACAATCCGAACTCGAACTGAAACACGATGAATCTAGACCGAAAAACATCTGAATCCAATTCCGGGCCAATTTTCTAAAACCTTTGAAACTCGGACCGAACAATGGCCAATGTACCACATATAAGGAGGATGAATTCCAACGTTAATAGGGAAACATGTCTATATATACCCTATAGGTTTTTGCTTTACTAGTACGTAGTTACGTGCATGTTATTTCTAGCGCCTCACAAATAAAAGTGATTTTTTAAGTTATTAGGAATATTTGCATATGAGGAATATTACATATATTATGTTTATATTTTTTAGAAGTTTTCAATTACGCTTTTGAAGAATATTGATTGGAACTTTTCCAATTATGGTTTTCTAATACTCTATATATATATTTTTCGATTGATTAAATGAAAAACCTAGGATATTAAAACTTTACACGGTATTAGAGCCTGCGCTCGATTGTGACTAACATTTGTTTCAACAATTTTTTTCCACAATTCTCGATTCATTCAGCATCTTTGACGAGTGCTACATCTGATTTCTATGGTCTATTCTGTGATTAGAACAACCTTCTTATTAACCCTACGTCTGCAACTCGACGTCCGCTCTTGAATCTCGATTTGGTTGGGGTCTACAACTTTGAATTTTTCTTTAGCTTCCCTTGGCATAACATGTTTTATTGTTGGCATCATCACCGTTGATGTCGATTTCCGGTCAAATTCCATCATTGATCAGTCTTGTGCTTCCCACGCAACAAATGAATTCACTCTGTCCCGTGAGATTTCTCTCTATTCACCGTACTACTTTCACCCATCACAAGGACATGTACCATAATCACAACCATCCAACTGAAAGGCGATGTGAACTATATAGAATGGGTGAAGCATATTCAACATGCATTTCAGACGAAGCATAAGATTGGATTCATTGATGGCATACTTAAGAGACCCGCCCTATATAGATGTTGAGTTTAATGAGTGGGGGCCTGTTAAATCCCTATTGAATGGATTTTAATACGCTTGATCCACAGATAAGCCTCGGTTTCTATTGTTGATGTTGTTCGAATTGTATTGGAAGACCTACGACAACAATATTTTGTCAAGAATGCTTCTCATGTTTATCAGTTACATTTTGATTCGGCTCGTTATACACAACAAAGTCAGAGTATGCAAGTGTTTTTAGGCGATTGAAGTAGTTGTGGAATGAGCTCAAAGGTTACAAGCCACTATGCACGTGTCATTGCGGTATAATTAATCCTGAGTTGGTGATTGACCGTGAGGAGCAACAAATTCATCAGTTTCTAATAGGTATTGACGATGCATGGTTTGGAATCATTCAACAGGAACGTTATCAGCTCGTTACTCGGAAAAAAGAGGAACGTGTGGATGTCATTAGCTTTGCTACTCCAACTTCTCCACCTGGTGCCTCCCAAGTTCCCCTAACCACCAATCAAGTCCGTGATCACAATGACATATGTTCACATCGCAGTTGCAAAGGTCACAATGTAGCTTCATGTTTTGAGCTTCACGGATATCCTGATTGGTGAGAAGATCGACCCTATCGTAGCTCAAATTGTTGCAAAGAATGCAAAACTTCTTACAAAGCTCTGACGACTGTAATGGCTCTACTAAAGTAAATGCAGTTGTAGTTGGATCTTCGTCTACTGCTCGTGTACTGAGTAACTCTGCTCGGATAAGTAAACAAAATGTTCTGATTTTTTGTTGGATTCTGGTGCTTCTCACGATGATGAAATATTTTTTTCACATTCACTATTCGTTTTATGTCCTTCAGGATTGTATGACGAGGATCCTGATTGGAGCATGTACAAGTTTTGTCATTTTCTTAGAGGAATAATTTGACTTCGTAAGGTCTTTGGCATCATCGGTCCGATCATCCCTCCAACATAGTTTTGTCATTTTTTGGAATACATTCACGTTTATCAACGCTTCGATTATTGAGTCCCTTGTTACATTTGTTTTTAATCCAAACATATTTATATTCCATTTCCAAAAAGTTCTAATAAAGCTAAGAGATGTTTTGATCTTAAACATTATGATATTTTGGGTCTTTACAATAGTCCCTTTTCCTACGGAGACACAAATTTCTTGCGGTTGTTGATGATCATTCTCGCTCTATATGGTATATTTGTAACTTTCGAAGTAAAAAATACATGTTGGATTAAGAAATTTTTGTGCTATATTGGTGTTCTTATCAAAGTTGTTCATACAAATAATGGAGCAGAATTCTTAAACATGCATTCCTACTTTTCTAAAATAGCTATCTTACATCAAACTTCATGTGTTTAGACTCCACAACAAAATGGATAGATGGAAATAAAACACATACATATTTTGAACATTGCATGTGCCTTGATATTTCAGGATGGATTGATGACGCATTTTTTAGGAGACCGCATCCTAGTAGCGTCATTTTTTATCAACTGGACACCTTCAATATTGCTCAAAGGCAATTCTCTGTATAAAGTATTGCATGGACATCTTTCGTGTTATGACGGGTGTTTGGTTCTTTGTGTTATGCTCGCATGGCATCGCTTCTCGCGATAAATTTTCTCTGCGTGTTCAACGATGTATATCGATTAGTTTTTCTTATGGGCAAAAAGGATTGTGTGGTTTTTACTTGGAAACCTAAAAAGTTTGTTTCACAAGATGTGGTATGTCATGAAGATCAATTTTCATTCCGTAATGGTTCTATGATTATTCTAGAGCCCTTTTATCGCCATCCCAGATCCATCCAATGGATTTTTATGATAGGGGGCATCTTTGTGCACCATAATCCACTGTCCTTTTGGAGGTTTTGAATTCAATTGTGTGTATTAGTGTTCAACCTCCTCTACCGTTGGAACATGTCACATTGCCTAGTCCCTGAAGTTCTTCTCGCGCACGTTCCTCCTCTACACTACTACAAGACTTTGTAACTTATTCAGTTCGTTGTCACGAAGAGCCCTCTTTCTTCTCTTCACATGTTTCTCATACGATTCCATGTATCTCTTTGTATCTAATTGCTAATTACACCTCGTGCATTTGATTTTCACCTCACCATCGAACATTCTTTGCTGCAATCTATGCAGGAGTTAAACCATATACCTATTTTGAGGCCTCTCATCTCCATGTTGGATTGCTGCTTTGACTAACGAGCTTGTTGCACTGGCAAAAGATAACATATGAAATCTCACTTCTTTACCTTGGGGAAAAAAGGCGATTGATTGTCATTGTTGAGCGGTTCTGCTGAGCTGTTCAAGGATAGGCTGATTGTATTGGGAAACAAACAACAAGAAAGGGTTGACTTTGACGAAACGTTTAGCCACATCATGAAAAATGCTTACTATACTTTTGTTTCTTGTAGTTGTTGCGGCTAAGGGATAAATCGTCCATCAAATGGACGTTCACAATGCATTTTTTACATGGTAATCTCTCTAAAGATGTCTTCATGAAGCTTCCTCTAGGCTTTCCTACCTCGGATGACTCGTTGGTTTACGCAACAAGTCACTTTATGGACTATGATCCTCAGTGTTGATTTGCAAAACTGACGACCACATTGCTTCGCTATGGCTTTGGGTAGCCCATGTAAGATTATTTGTTGTTCTCCTTCACCCGTCATCGCACAAAGATTTTTTAAGGACGTGAGCCCTCTCAACTATTTTCTTGGTATTGTAGTGGCACAAAACTCTAATGGGATCTTTCTCTCACAACGTAAATATGCATTGGACATCGTTGATAAATGTTGCCTACTAGATGCTCGCCCTGTCACATTCCCTATCGAACAGAATCGCCAACTTTTGACTTCTTCGAGCTCACTATATCTAGATCCATTGCAATATCGGCATTTGGTTGGTCGCATGATTTATTTGACTATTACTCGTCTGGATCTCTCATATGTGGTTCATGTTCTATCTCAACTTATGTATCAACCGATGGTATATCATTGGCAAGTTGTTATTCGTGTTACGTATTTTCTCAAGGCCTCCCCATGCCATTGTCTTTTGCTCCGCTTTGATAGTGACATGAAGTTTTATGGATATTGTGACTCAGAATGGGCCACTTTTTCCTCAGACTCGTTGTTCGTTGAGTGGACATATAGTGTTGTTTGGTACTTCCCCCATCGCTTGGAAGACAAAGAAACAAGCTTTTTCCCCATCGCCATCTGAGGCGGAATATCAATCAATGGTTTTTTTGACTTGTGAGTTAAAGTGGGGAAATATCTCTTATAGTTTCTAGGTGTCTCACCTACCACTCTGATGTGTATGTTTTGTAAAAATCAAATTGTCCTGTATATTGCTGCCAAACCTGTTTTCCACGAGCGTACGAAACATTTTGAGATTGATTGTCATTTTGTTCGAGATGAGATCGCTCGCGGGGTAATTTTCTACATCTTATGTATGTTCAAAGAATAAACTCGCTAAAATTTTCACGAAGGCTTCGAGACAACATAATTTCTCTTATTTGCGTCTAAGTTAGGCATTTGCGATCTTCACGTCCCAACTTGAGGGGGCGTATTGAGAATATTCATATATTGGGTATTGGAAATATTTACATATCGGGTATTAGAAATATTCACATATTGGGAATATTTACATATATTATGTTTATATTTCTTAAAAATCTTCCAATTACGGTTTTTCAATTACGATTTTGGAAATCTTTTGTATATATATTTATCGATTGAATGAATGAAAATCAACTAGAATTAAAAATTTACAAATTTGTTTAAGATTGAAAAGATATATTAATGGCATTACAAGATACGCAACCATGAATGGTCTCATGATATTTGTCAATATCTTACTTATACTAAACACTACTAAAAATTTATGATTTTCAAAAGGACTATAGACGATTAGTATTGGTCGTTTGTAAATTTACGGATGACCCGAATATAGCACAATCATACAAAATTACGGACGATTTTCGGATTGTAACCATACTCGTCCAAAATTACTGATGAATGTTTATTTCGTATGTAATTTATAGACCGATGTTTATTTAGTTTGAAATTTACGGACGGGTCGCATAGCCATCTAAAATATTTGGATAGCCCTTCACGTTCGTCTGTAATTTACAAAAGCACGTTACGTCTTTCCATAATTTTAAGGACGGATTTTCAGCGGTTCGAGAACTATCCATTATTACAAACACTTTATAGACGGGTCGTCTATAAATTTTTATGGTTTAATGACACATGAATTTGGTTTCTAATTCGTTATAAAATTGTCACATTGTACTTTTCTCTTTTCCATCACAAATTTTTAATAAATTATATTTCATATAATCTTTTTATTTCATAATATAGTAACATCATCGTCAAGATCAAATATTTTTGTTTCAAAACAATTGATGTACAAAATAATCGAAAATTTTTATGAAAAGTGTTGCACAGTTAATGACAAAAGCGATAAATCAATAAATTTGCAGATAAACCGATAATTTAGTTTGTTCATGCGTCAAACGTAAAAATAAATTTCTTTTGAATGAGATAATTGCATAAAACCATTTTTATATAAGAGGTTTCCCTCCTAACTATTTTATATAGTTATCTAACGAAAAAAACTTCAGACTATACTAATAATATTGATGAAGATTCTAATAGAGTTATTATATATAATGAGTTAATTGAGATCAGTAGATAATGAACACTTGTGTAAAAATGATGTAAAATGTTTACCATGAAATAACGGATTAAAAATATATCAATGATATACAAAAACATTATTTTAAAAAATGTTAGAAAATGATAGAAAATGTTACACATCTATTATACCAATATTGTAAAATAGATGTTTTATTATAGAATTTACTTGTTCCCATTTGTTTGATAAATGCATTTATTGATGTGATTGAATCTTACAATGTGATTGAATTTATGATTTTTTCTAGGTTTAAGTTTAATTTTTATGCGAGGAGGTCCATGCCAATTTCATTATCTCTCACCTCGCAATATATATAAAAATTAATCGTCAATGAAATATTTGCGTATATATATTGATATTTACGTATATTTTACTAATGTTTAAAATAAAAAAGTAAATAAATTGCTTATTTGAAAGAACTATTTTAAATAATTATTTCTTCTAAAAGTTATTTAAAATAAATATATAAACAAATAAATTATAAGAGAAGTTTAGGGTAATAACTTTAATTTTTAATTACGAATTTGGTTAAAAAATTATGCTGACCATTTCAATATATATATTTTGTATTTTGAATTTTTTAAAAAAATATTATATTAGCACGCATTTATTATTACTATTATTATTATTATAAAAACTTACACACGTGAATGTCACGATCAATTTAAAAATATAAATGTTTGTTTGATTTATCCATTATCCTTTAAACTATATTTATAATACATATATTTAATTATTTATCTAAAAACATAGAAGATATAATAGATAAAATAAATATAACAAGAATCCTAGAAAAATATAGGATATATTCTCTAACACTCTTCTCAAATTGATGCGTATAAATCTAGAACGCCCAATTTGCCAAAAAGTTCATCAAATTTCTTGTTGCATTGTTGCCCGAGTTCATTGGTTTGTCGTCGATCGTTGGGTCGAAGAAGTCTGTTGAGTCGATCGAAGTTTTGGTGGACTGTCGATATGCCAAAAGGCGTTGGGATTTGATATACCGAAGGGCTTCGGGGTTGAATACGCCAAAAGGCGTCGGGGTTCGATATGCCAAAAGGCGTCGGGGTTCGGTATGTCGAAAGGCGTTCGAGTTCGATACACAAAAAGGCATTGGGTTCGGAACGTCGAAAGGCGTCGGGGTTCGATACGTCGAAAAATGTCGGAGTTCGGTATGCCGATGGGCGTTGGGGTTCGATACACCAAAGGGCGTCTGGGTTCAGTATGCCAAAGGGCATCTGGTCGGAACGGGAACAAAGGGTGTCTAGTCGGTACGCCAACAAAGAACGTCTGGTCAGACGCCAACAAAGGGCGTCTAGGTCGGTATGCCAACAAAGAGTATCTGTCGGTCGATTGAGATGTATAGACGGTCGGTCGGTTTTAAAAACGAAAATAAATCATGACATTATCCTTCTTAAGGATTGTCGTCTTCATCTACATATTCACCATCAGCATTGGTAATCATCATATTTTCCGGAGATAAATGAACCTCAAAACCAATAATAATTTTAAATTCAAATACCATGTCAAAATCAATTTAAAAATATAAATATTTTCTTGATTTATTCATTACCACTTAAATTATATTTATACTATATATATTTAACTATTTATCTAAAAACATAAAAATTCTAACAGAATATAATTATATATATATATATATATGAAAGAGGGGATTTTTTCTTCCTTCTAATGTTGTGCTGCCACGTCAGGACAGAGAAAAAATCCCCTCACTGCCTTCACACCGGGTAGTAGTTTTACCCGAGTCCTCCCCCGTCTTTTCGCTTCCTCCCACATTTACCACATAAACATCCCTCTTCCGCCTCTTGCCCGTGGAAGATTAAACACACCGTGAGAGTGCGTCTGCCCGCGACAAAGGAAGGTGATGGTCGCGCTTCTGGCCGGTGGAGCCGAATCCATCTCCACCGAAGTCGTCGACGACTAACCCTCACAACCTCTTCACCACTTTCACACCGGCAGTAGTTTTACCCCGATTCCTCCCCCGACTCTTCGATGTATATCAACGGGCGAAAAGGGATGTTTTAGTGGTAAAAGCGGGAGGAAGCGAAGAGTCGGGAACCCTCGCAACCTCAATCCCTTCACCGCTTTCACACTGGGCAATAGTTTTACCCCGATTCCTCCCCGACTATTCGTTGTATATCAACGGGCGAAGAATCCAGTGTAAGTCTATTCGTTCTTGAATCGACTAACTATTTTGTTCTTCGATTCGATAGTCATGTTGATTCCAGTGTAAGCAGAATGGCTCCTTTCCTTAGTTTGTTTTCTTTCGGTTCTTTAGTCTACCATGTCGTGGCATTACCTAAAAACCTATCAAAGGATCATATCTGTGTGTATGCAGCCACCAAAGCAAGTACATTTATGGATTCAGTTGTTCCATTGGACAATGGAAGAATCACAATAGATGCATATGATCCAACATTATTCATCCGGAATACCTATCTCATCCCCTGCAACTACCGCAACGCTAAACATGCCACTGAAGTTTGCAGCAACTTAAAAATGAAGAGGAGAAATGGGAATCTAGAGAAGAGTCCCACAAATTACTGTATTTTGAACCATTTCAGACAAAATTTGTAAATGATTATACAACTTGTCTATGAATCTGTTCCCAACAATATTTTGCAGTTTCACTTGCGGGGTAAGCTCTCTTTTCCACTTTCTCCCTCGGGGATAGAATCTTTGCTCTGTATTTTTAAGGGCGGAATATCAGAAATACCCTCAAAGGGCTAAATCACTTCAAAAATACCCTTCCCCAAAATAATTATTAAATCCAAAAAATAAAAACTGAGGAAAAGACAAATTTGCCCTTAACGTTCGAACGTGGAAAAATGGAAGTTCGGCAGTTTTTCGACGTGAAAAACTGCCGAAAACGAGAAAGCCATATTATTTATATTATTATCTATATTGATTCTAAATTAGACATATACAACTCAATATATTGTTAATGGCATATTGATAATGGCATGGGTCGCTTGGTCGCATATATGCCAAATTAGGGTCGCATGATCGCATATATTGATGAATAGATGCGAACTCGACGAATTTACGGGTTTGGGATGATAAAATGACAAAAACCAATCAAAACAATACATTTACAACGTCAATCAACGGTTAAAACAGATTGTGACCCATGTGTACCTAGTTGAGTTGTGTATAACCAATGCCCGTGTTTCAAAAGTGATAGTAGTGTTTTAAGAACTCGGGGGATGATTAAACAATACATTTAACATTTTCTTCAAATGTCGATATTATTTATATTATTATCTATATTGATTCTAAATTAGACATATACAACTCAATATATTGTTAATGGCATATTGATAATGGCATGGGTCGCTTGGTCGCATATATGCCAAATTAGGGTCGCATGATCGCATATATTGATGAATAGATGCGAACTCGACGAATTTACGGGTTTGGGATGATAAAATGACAAAAACCAATCAAAACAATACATTTACAACGTCAATCAACGGTTAAAACAGATTGTGACCCATGTGTACCTAGTTGAGTTGTGTATAACCAATGCCCGTGTTTCAAAAGTGATAGTAGTGTTTTAAGAACTCGGGGGATGATTAAACAATACATTTAACATTTTCTTCAAATGTCGATATTATTTATATTATTATCTATATTGATTCTAAATTAGACATATACAACTCAATATATTGTTAATGGCATATTGATAATGGCATGGGTCGCTTGGTCGCATATATGCCAAATTAGGGTCGCATGATCGCATATATTGATGAATAGATGCGAACTCGACGAATTTACGGGTTTGGGATGATAAAATGACAAAAACCAATCAAAACAATACATTTACAACGTCAATCAACGGTTAAAACAGATTGTGACCCATGTGTACCTAGTTGAGTTGTGTATAACCAATGCCCGTGTTTCAAAAGTGATAGTAGTGTTTTAAGAACTCGGGGGATGATTAAACAATACATTTAACATTTTCTTCAAATGTCGATATTATTTATATTATTATCTATATTGATTCTAAATTAGACATATACAACTCAATATATTGTTAATGGCATATTGATAATGGCATGGGTCGCTTGGTCGCATATATGCCAAATTAGGGTCGCATGATCGCATATATTGATGAATAGATGCGAACTCGACGAATTTACGGGTTTGGGATGATAAAATGACAAAAACCAATCAAAACAATACATTTACAACGTCAATCAACGGTTAAAACAGATTGTGACCCATGTGTACCTAGTTGAGTTGTGTATAACCAATGCCCGTGTTTCAAAAGTGATAGTAGTGTTTTAAGAACTCGGGGGATGATTAAACAATACATTTAACATTTTCTTCAAATGTCGATATTATTTATATTATTATCTATATTGATTCTAAATTAGACATATACAACTCAATATATTGTTAATGGCATATTGATAATGGCATGGGTCGCTTGGTCGCATATATGCCAAATTAGGGTCGCATGATCGCATATATTGATGAATAGATGCGAACTCGACGAATTTACGGGTTTGGGATGATAAAATGACAAAAACCAATCAAAACAATACATTTACAACGTCAATCAACGGTTAAAACAGATTGTGACCCATGTGTACCTAGTTGAGTTGTGTATAACCAATGCCCGTGTTTCAAAAGTGATAGTAGTGTTTTAAGAACTCGGGGGATGATTAAACAATACATTTAACATTTTCTTCAAATGTCGATATTATTTATATTATTATCTATATTGATTCTAAATTAGACATATACAACTCAATATATTGTTAATGGCATATTGATAATGGCATGGGTCGCTTGGTCGCATATATGCCAAATTAGGGTCGCATGATCGCATATATTGATGAATAGATGCGAACTCGACGAATTTACGGGTTTGGGATGATAAAATGACAAAAACCAATCAAAACAATACATTTACAACGTCAATCAACGGTTAAAACAGATTGTGACCCATGTGTACCTAGTTGAGTTGTGTATAACCAATGCCCGTGTTTCAAAAGTGATAGTAGTGTTTTAAGAACTCGGGGGATGATTAAACAATACATTTAACATTTTCTTCAAATGTCGATATTATTTATATTATTATCTATATTGATTCTAAATTAGACATATACAACTCAATATATTGTTAATGGCATATTGATAATGGCATGGGTCGCTTGGTCGCATATATGCCAAATTAGGGTCGCATGATCGCATATATTGATGAATAGATGCGAACTCGACGAATTTACGGGTTTGGGATGATAAAATGACAAAAACCAATCAAAACAATACATTTACAACGTCAATCAACGGTTAAAACAGATTGTGACCCATGTGTACCTAGTTGAGTTGTGTATAACCAATGCCCGTGTTTCAAAAGTGATAGTAGTGTTTTAAGAACTCGGGGGATGATTAAACAATACATTTAACATTTTCTTCAAATGTCGATATTATTTATATTATTATCTATATTGATTCTAAATTAGACATATACAACTCAATATATTGTTAATGGCATATTGATAATGGCATGGGTCGCTTGGTCGCATATATGCCAAATTAGGGTCGCATGATCGCATATATTGATGAATAGATGCGAACTCGACGAATTTACGGGTTTGGGATGATAAAATGACAAAAACCAATCAAAACAATACATTTACAACGTCAATCAACGGTTAAAACAGATTGTGACCCATGTGTACCTAGTTGAGTTGTGTATAACCAATGCCCGTGTTTCAAAAGTGATAGTAGTGTTTTAAGAACTCGGGGGATGATTAAACAATACATTTAACATTTTCTTCAAATGTCGATATTATTTATATTATTATCTATATTGATTCTAAATTAGACATATACAACTCAATATATTGTTAATGGCATATTGATAATGGCATGGGTCGCTTGGTCGCATATATGCCAAATTAGGGTCGCATGATCGCATATATTGATGAATAGATGCGAACTCGACGAATTTACGGGTTTGGGATGATAAAATGACAAAAACCAATCAAAACAATACATTTACAACGTCAATCAACGGTTAAAACAGATTGTGACCCATGTGTACCTAGTTGAGTTGTGTATAACCAATGCCCGTGTTTCAAAAGTGATAGTAGTGTTTTAAGAACTCGGGGGATGATTAAACAATACATTTAACATTTTCTTCAAATGTCGATATTATTTATATTATTATCTATATTGATTCTAAATTAGACATATACAACTCAATATATTGTTAATGGCATATTGATAATGGCATGGGTCGCTTGGTCGCATATATGCCAAATTAGGGTCGCATGATCGCATATATTGATGAATAGATGCGAACTCGACGAATTTACGGGTTTGGGATGATAAAATGACAAAAACCAATCAAAACAATACATTTACAACGTCAATCAACGGTTAAAACAGATTGTGACCCATGTGTACCTAGTTGAGTTGTGTATAACCAATGCCCGTGTTTCAAAAGTGATAGTAGTGTTTTAAGAACTCGGGGGATGATTAAACAATACATTTAACATTTTCTTCAAATGTCGATATTATTTATATTATTATCTATATTGATTCTAAATTAGACATATACAACTCAATATATTGTTAATGGCATATTGATAATGGCATGGGTCGCTTGGTCGCATATATGCCAAATTAGGGTCGCATGATCGCATATATTGATGAATAGATGCGAACTCGACGAATTTACGGGTTTGGGATGATAAAATGACAAAAACCAATCAAAACAATACATTTACAACGTCAATCAACGGTTAAAACAGATTGTGACCCATGTGTACCTAGTTGAGTTGTGTATAACCAATGCCCGTGTTTCAAAAGTGATAGTAGTGTTTTAAGAACTCGGGGGATGATTAAACAATACATTTAACATTTTCTTCAAATGTCGATATTATTTATATTATTATCTATATTGATTCTAAATTAGACATATACAACTCAATATATTGTTAATGGCATATTGATAATGGCATGGGTCGCTTGGTCGCATATATGCCAAATTAGGGTCGCATGATCGCATATATTGATGAATAGATGCGAACTCGACGAATTTACGGGTTTGGGATGATAAAATGACAAAAACCAATCAAAACAATACATTTACAACGTCAATCAACGGTTAAAACAGATTGTGACCCATGTGTACCTAGTTGAGTTGTGTATAACCAATGCCCGTGTTTCAAAAGTGATAGTAGTGTTTTAAGAACTCGGGGGATGATTAAACAATACATTTAACATTTTCTTCAAATGTCGATATTATTTATATTATTATCTATATTGATTCTAAATTAGACATATACAACTCAAATATATTGTTAATGGCATATTGATAATGGCATGGGTCGCTTGGTCGCATATATGCCAAATTAGGGTCGCATGATCGCATATATTGATGAATAGATGCGAACTCGACGAATTTACGGGTTTGGGATGATAAAATGACAAAAACCAATCAAAACAATACATTTACAACGTCAATCAACGGTTAAAACAGATTGTGACCCATGTGTACCTAGTTGAGTTGTGTATAACCAATGCCCGTGTTTCAAAAGTGATAGTAGTGTTTTAAGAACTCGGGGGATGATTAAACAATACATTTAACATTTTCTTCAAATGTCGATATTATTTATATTATTATCTATATTGATTCTAAATTAGACATATACAACTCAAATATATTGTTAATGGCATATTGATAATGGCATGGGTCGCTTGGTCGCATATATGCCAAATTAGGGTCGCATGATCGCATATATTGATGAATAGATGCGAACTCGACGGATTTACGGGTTTGGGATGATAAAATGTCAAAAACCAATCAAAACAATACATTTACAACGTCAATCAACGGTTAAAACAGATTGTGACCCATGTGTACCTAGTTGAGTTGTGTATAACCAATGCCCGTGTTTCAAAAGTGATAGTAGTGTTTTAAGAACTCGGGGGATGATTAAACAATACATTTAACATTTTCTTCAAATGTCGATATTATTTATATTATTATCTATATTGATTCTAAATTAGACATATACAACTCAATATATTGTTAATGGCATATTGATAATGGCATGGGTCGCTTGGTCGCATATATGCCAAATTAGGGTCGCATGATCGCATATATTGATGAATAGATGCGAACTCGACGAATTTACGGGTTTAGGATGATAAAATGACAAAACCAATCAAAACAATACATTTACAAAGATTCCAAATCAAAACAATACATTTACAAAGATTCTAAATCAAACAATACATTTACAAATATTCTAAATCAAAACAATACATTTACAAAGTCAATCAAAGACTCTGTACGCATTCTATTTCCACTGGAGAAATAGTTCACTGAGGGTCGCAGGGGTCGCATGGGTCGCATGGGTCGCATGAGTTCACTGGAGAAATATTACATTAGCAGAGAGTGACCCAACACCGTCACCTAAGCCATCTCCTGCCATGTGTTTCGTTTCCAGTGAACATTTGAAGAGTGACCCAACACTGTCATCTAAGTCACCGCCGCAACTCGTCAGTGACTGCATAGACCCTGAGTCCGCCGATTACCAAGACCTTGAGTAACACATAGACAGCACGATGCCCTGCGTCGACAATGGTGACTGCGCCACGCAGGTCACAAAGGTAAAAAAGATTTTTCATAGAAAGCATGAGTCGTACCCGTTTAAACCTGATTATAATTTAATCCGATTGAGCGTCGCATAACGGGTCATAATCTTACGAACAATAGATGCAAAATAAGACATTTTCAACGTTTAAATATTGATTACATAAGGTCTCAAAGGTTACAAAGGTCACAAGAGTTACATAAGGTTACATAAGGTCTCAAAGGTCACAAGAGTTACATAAGGTTACATAAGGTCTCAAAGGTCACAAGAGTTACATAAGGTTACATAAGGTCTCAAAGGTCACAAGAGTTACATAAGGTTACATAAGGTCTCAAAGGTCACAAGAGTTACATAAGGTTACATAAGGTCTCAAAGGTCACAAGAGTTACATAAGGTTACATAAGGTCTCAAAGGTCACAAGAGTTACATAAGGTTACATAAGGTCTCAAAGGTCACAAGAGTTACATAAGGTTACTTAAGGTCTCAAAGGTCACACGGTTAAAAAAAGGAAAGAAAAAAGTTGAAGAAAAAGAAAAAGGAAGTTCGAGAAAGAAGAAGGCAAAGTTCGAGAAAAAAAAGGAAAGAAAAAAAGGTCAAATTTGCCGAAGATTAATGACTCCTTCCCCGCAAGAAATGCTCCATTGACATTTCGGGTTTTGAGTCATGTACGGTGAGTTCCACGGTAGCAAATGACCTCCAACTGTGACCTTAGGTAACGCGGATAGAGCTTGATGCCTGAGTCCGTCGATTACCAAGACCTTATGTAGTGCAGATACATCACCAAGTAATTCATCCATGTTGTAAGTACTTGTGTGTATCTGCATACAGACTGAGTCCGACGATTACCAAGACATTGAGTAACAAATAGACAGCACGATGCCCTGGGTCGACCATGTGACCTTAACGGTCACAAAGGTAACAAGGATTTTTCAGAGAATTAGATGTTAGAAATCGCCCTTTTGGGAGAATGAAAGACTCGAAACAAGAGATGATTTGGTGCTTGTTGTTGTAGCTTTCCTCCTCTATTTATTACGAAAAATAAATGGACTCCTAAAATCCAGAAAGACAATAAATACAAAGAATGACCAAGGTGCATGTATTGACCACATCTTTACGTCTTCACTGTGGCATTGGTAAAATAAAAAGCATAGCTAGAACCTGGAAAAGGCAGTGTAGTCTGACATTGAAAAGACTAGTCGAAAGGGTCGCAATGGTCGGAAGGGTCGCAATGGTCGGAAGGGTCGCAATGGTCGGAAGGGTCGCAATGGTCGGAAGGGTCGCAATGGTCGGAAGGGTCGCAATGGTCGGAAGGGTCGCAATGGTCGGAAGGGTCGCAATGGTCAAAAGGGTCGCAATGGTCGGAGGGGTCGCACGGGTCCAACATATTTTGATTTGAGCTGTATTTTCAAATTTTATTCATATTATGTGTAAATAATTTGTAAATAATAAATTAGTATCGCAGGGGTCTAAGGGTCGCAGAAGGACAAGGGTCGCAGGGGTCCAAGGGTCGCAGAGGAATCGCAGACGCAGAGGAACAAGGGTCGCAGAGGGACAAGAGTCGCAGGGGTCCAAGGGTCGCAGAGGAACAAGGGTCGAAGAGGGACAGCAGGGGTCCAACAAGGGTCGCAGAGGGACAAGGGTCGCAGGGTCAAACTGGGTCGCTGGGTCAAACTGGGTCGGAAAGTCGCAGGGGTATTTTGAGAATATCAACATATATACGGGTACTTTTGAAGTTAGAAATATTTTCTTTTTCGGGAAGGGTATTTTTGAAGTGTTTTAGCCCTACGAGGGTATTATAAATGTATATTCATTTTTAAGTTTGTTATTAATCCTATTGTACACCGATTAACATTTTAGGGAATGGACGGCCTGCATTGGAATGGTCTAATAGACTGACAATCGCCATTGGCTCTGCGAACGAGCTTTCTTATCTCCATAAATACTTTGAGTTTATATACCAATGATGATGGTGTTGGCAATTTAGCAATTCTGTATGTTATAAGATATTTATGCTATGTTTCTTATTCTGATCCAGAACAAATATTCCAAGTTTTGTTTCATTTTCTGCCGTGAAGAAAATGTACGGTTTGTTCATGTGAATTACTATTTTTTTGTAGAAGGAAGAACCCAAAACATATTTAGAATCTTTTGTCGGGCTTGGTACATAGATGCTCGGTGTATACAAACTCGGTGTATACAAACCTCTGAGGGAAATATACATTGGTGATGTACTCAGAACAAGTTGATTTTTGTGTGTTATGATCCATCCTCTGTCGATCGATTAAATGTTTTACCTAAACGTCCTCTCTATCTATTATCGTCTTGTAGTTTAATGATGGCATGATTTGTATACTGTTCAGTTTTAAATGTTCCCTTTGTGCATGTCTTTCTGGTCTCTCTTCATTTAGGTTGAACCACAATTTGTGTCACCTAAGACACAATGAGCTACCATGTTGATCCTGTTTGAATTTTTTTAATATTAATGTTTATGGCTTTTCTTTGAGCAATTATATCATCCTGGATGCTTAGAACTGATAATTTGAGATTTTAAAATGGAATATTGGACTATAATGAAGATGGACAACTCTCATTCTCAGAGTTTGCTGATCTAATTAATGCTTTTGGTAACTCAGCACTTTTTTAGAGAGAGGAAAAAACCCTATTATCTCTCCATTACCCTCAATATACCAGTCGAATTTTCAAAAACCCTTTGGTATCCAATTGATGAGCGGAAGAATTCGGGTTTCCACGGCGATGATGTCGGGAAAACTGCAATGATCAAGCTCATGTTCTTTTCTGGTAAGAAATTCATACCTTCCTCATTGCCATTGAAACTCTTTACCTAAAAATCATGGCTTTCTTTGGTATCCCGTGAAGTATGGTCTGGGAATTTCCCAAAGAAGACCTGTGGTTCGAGTCTATGCGTCTGACAGTCCAAATGGATCGTCTGAAAATGGTGGTGGGTTTTCGTGGGTGAAGTTTACACGGTCTTTTTGGTTCCGGGCGGAGCGATTCCGAGAGAAACACAGAGACTCGGTGAAGAAGGGACTTGGTTTTGACTCGGAAACATGTGCGTAGGCGAGTGAGTTAATGGGTCGAGTTAAAGGTTGTTGAGAAGGATCAAACTGAGTTAAATCGGTTAAGGACTGTAGTACTGCCCAAGTTTGTTGATTGGAACAGGTTAGAATGCTGGAAGGTAAGGCTTTTTAGCTTCTTTATCGGTTTTTAGTAGAGTTTCTTCTCGCAATTTGCCCTTATATGAAACACAGCTTAAACAATGCAATCATAAATTGTAGGATTTGGGTTTATTGTATTAATCTTCAGAAGTATTGAGCAAAATTTGGCTATAACTATCGCTTCTTTCTGGGGAACCGAATTGATAGTTTCCAAAGTGTTTGGAGGATATGGATATAGGTGAAACTTTCGTAAGATTTCTCCAGTAAAATAGAGGAGATATCAGCAAAATAGGGTTTGGCTAGCTTCGAAATGCTCGGCGATGGAGAACACACTCCATCGAGGTAAGAGAAACATAGGTGGATGAACAACCAGAATAACCATGTCTATTATCATTTCCGATCTTTTGATTCCTCACTTCAGTTAAAATTCTTGATTATTTCCTCTGTGTTTCTAGTCATTTCTCATGTCTGCAGCGGGAAATAGAAGTTTCTTCATAACACAACATGCAACTTTTCGGATTTGTTGTTCAATTTGTTGTCACATTATGTTTATTTTTTTTCCTTCTTTCTGCCCCTGGAGGTTCATGTCTAGTGAATTTTGCTCTAAAAAGTTTGTCTCCATTACTCCTGAAATTATTATATGTATAGTGAAGTTGTAAGACTTTGGAGTTTTAATTCACCATTCTTTGTTTTTTTTATGTATAAGTAATATATTATGTAGTAATTCCTATTGGGAATCTGGTTTATTTTCTTTGGGATGCTAAGACAAATTTTGCTGCTTGATTCGTGATTTTTAGGCATGAAATATCTGAGTATGGTAAGAAAGCACTAAAATTTGTTAGGGAAGATTACAGTAGATGATCAAGACGCTCTAGATGTGGAAATGGACTCGAACTTCTAGCATGGTGTCTTCAATGTGTATTTCACTCGCGGTAAAGAAACAAGAGGCCGAAAAGATGATGATCTTTTATTTTTTATGAAGATAATGGTATGTATGTAGCTATGCCTAGTCTCTACATTATGAACTTAGAACATCGTATTATCCTGTGAGTTAATATTACAGGGTGTTCTATACATTTTGTAGAGTTGCAAGGCATATGGTTCGAATGAAAAAGAGGAAGCACCCGCCCCTTACTTGTGTGCAAGTGGGCACTTAAGGTAAACAATGTAGAAATAAACATAAACATTTGGCTTTTTCGTACCGCATGCAGCTTGGCGATGTGAATATAAAATTTCAAATGTGAAGAGGAAATTGGCGATTGGGCATTGGATTTCACTTTTCCTAGATGCTGAAAAGTTTTGGAGAATCTTTGATATTGTGGTTTGTTAGCCCTCCGGTTATATTTTCCTTCTTGCAAATCAGATCCTTGGGTAATCATTCAAATTAGTTGTATGGCTCCTTGGATTTCATCTGTACAGTATAAACACTTGGTAATAACTTTCTCCCCTTTCCGAGGCAGTCGGATGAGCTCCTCGGAGAAAGGCTTCTTGTGGTTGATTGGAGTAAATCGTTTTATTTAAACATGATTGCACACACATCATTCACTGTGGCAGTGGCAATTTGCAGGTACTTGTGATATTCATGCTCCAGAATCGTAGATGAATGCATCATGCACTTATTGTCTGCTATTTGAATTTGCGTAGTAACTTCGTTTTGTTTTATAGTATGTCTCTATGTTTTGTTGTAGTTAGAGGTATTTGACTCCATTTCTCTACTAATATGATTATTCAGTGATCCAAATTTTGTTTGTGGTTTGGCCTTTGTTTCTGTTATGAAGAGGCGAAAGAGGGCTTTGGAGATTTGAAAGAAGAAAAGATTGTGACTGTCGGTAAATCGGAAAACATTGATATTGCTGAGCTTTGTGCAGATTATGTAGTAATCAACAGAGATTTGGGATTTGAATCACAATCTGATAGTCCCTAATTCACCTCTGAAATTGTTGCAAGGTTTCTCCAGTTAAACAGAGGAGATATCACCAAAACAGGGTTTGGCCAGCTTCGAAATGCTCAGCGATGGAGAACACACTCCGTCGAGGTAAGAGAGATATAGGTGAATGAAAAAGTAGAATAACCATGTCTTTTATAAGTTTCGATCTTTTGATTCCTCACTTCAGTCAAAATTCTTGATTATTTCCTCCGTGTTTCCTATCATTTCTCATGTCTATAGCGGGATATAGAAGTTTCTTCATAACCCAACATGCAACTTTTTAGATTTGTTGTTCAATTTGTTGCCACATTAAGTTTCTTTTTTCCCTTCTTTCTGCCATTGGAGGTTCGTGTCCAGTGTAGTTTGCTCTAAAAGTTTGTCTCCACTACTCCTGGATAGGAATGTCAATGGGTTGGGTTGTGCCCAACCCATTAAACTTAAATGGGTTTTGTGGTGTAAATGGGTTGGATTTAACCCGACCCATTTAATAACGGGTTATATGGGTCGGGTTAAACGGGTTAAACGGGTTATACGGGTTAAACGGGTTTATTTATATAAATAATATTTTGTAAATATATTTTTATCATTTAACATTATAAATATA
Source organism: Gynandropsis gynandra (assembly GCA_036759665.1). Classification (NCBI taxonomy): domain Eukaryota; kingdom Viridiplantae; phylum Streptophyta; class Magnoliopsida; order Brassicales; family Cleomaceae; genus Gynandropsis; species Gynandropsis gynandra. The sequence goes on along the minus strand of CM071860.1, from coordinate 64,966,127 downwards.
TATATTTATATACATTAAATATTATTATTGATGTTTCAATATTCAAAATAATTATTTATAAAAATAAATTAATTGATAATTAATGAAAATAAAATTTATAAAATAAAATTCTTGATATATATTAAAAACATATGATATAATCGTCAATTTTTCATCTGAATATATAACGAGTAGAAATCGGGTTAAAATTGGGTGAAATAAATTTGAAATCCGGTGAAATTTGATGAAATCGAGTTAAAATTGGGTGAAATTGAGTCAAAATTGGATGAAATCAGGTTGAAATTCAGTAAAATGTGAAGAAATCGAGTAGAAATCGGGTTAAAATTGGGTGAAATAAATTTGAAATCCGGTGAAATTGGATGAAATCGAGTTAAAATTGGGTAAAATCGGGTTAAAAATCGATGAAATCAAGCTAAAATTGGGTGGAATTAGTTTAAAATTGGGTTGAGATTCGGTGAAATTGAGTTAAAATTAGGTGAAACCGGGTTAAAATTGGGTGAAATCAAGTTAAAATTGTGTGAAATATGGTTGAAAGTAGGTGAAATCGAGTAATTAGGTGAAATCGGGAGAAATTGAGTGAAATCGAGTTAAATGGGTTTAAAGTTGAATCCGATAATAATATAAATGGGCCCATGGGTTAAATGGGTTTAACCCATTAAAATGAGTATAAATGGGTCTAAAACCCATTAAACCCATTTAACTTTTAGCCCATTTAACCAAAACTCATTTTCATTTTAGATGGGTTGGGTTGGGTTAACCCATTAAACCCAACCCACTTTGACATCACTACTCCTGGAATGCTTATATGTATAGTGAAGTTGTAAGACTTTGGAGTTTTAATTCACCTTTGTTTTTTTTTTGTATAAGCAAGATATTATGTAGTAATGTTCTTATCGAGAATCTGGTTTAGTTTCTTTGGGATGCTAAGATAAATTTTGCTGCTTGATTCGTGATTATTAGGCATGAAATTCTGAGTATGGTAAGAAAGCATTCCAAGTTGTTAGAGAAGATTACAGTAGATGATCAAGACGCTCTAGATGTAGAAATGGACTCGAACTTCTGGCATGGTGTCTTCGATGTGTATTTCACTCGTGGTAAAGAATCAAGAGGCTGGCAAGATGATGATCTTTTATTTTTTGTGAAGATAATGGTATGTATGTAGATATGCGTTATCTCTACATTATGAACTTAGAACATCGTATTATCCTATGAGTTAATATTACATGGTGTTCTATACATTTTGCACAGCTGCAAGGCATATGGTTCGAATGTAAACGAGGAAGCACCCGCCTTTAAGGCAAAAATTGTAGAAATAAAACAGAAACATTTGGCTTTGTCGTACCGCATGCAGCTTGGCGATGTGAATATAAAATTTCAAATGTGAAGAGGAAATTGGCGATTGGCAATTGGATTTCACTTTTCCTAGATGTTGAAAAGTGTTGGAGAATCTTTGGTGTCATGATTTGTTGGCCCTCCGATTATATTTTCCTTCTTGCAAATCAGATCATTGGGTAATTCATTTAAATTAGTTGTATGGCTCCTTGGATTTCATCTGTACAGTATAAACACTTGGTAATAACTTTCTCCCCCTTTCCGAAGCAGTTGGATGAGCTCCTCGGAGAAATTCTGTCTGTGGTTGATTGCAGTAAATCGTTTTATTTAAACATGATTGCGCACACATCATTAACTGTGACAGCGGCAATTTTCAGATACTTGTGATATTCATGCTCTAGAATCGTAGATGCATGCATCATGCACTTATTGTTTGCTATTTTAATTTGCGTGGTAACATCGTTTTGTTTTGTAGTATGTCTCTCTGTTTTTTTTGTAGTCAGAGGTATTTGAATCCATTTCTCTACTAATCTTATTATTCAGTGATCCAAGTTTTGTTTGTTGTTTGGCCTTTGTTCATGTTATGAAGAGGCGAAAGAGGGCTTTCGGAGATTTGATAGAAAAAAAGATTGTGACTGTTGGTAAATCAGAAAACATTGAAATTGTTGAGCTTTGTGGAGATTATGTAGTAGTCAATAGAGATTGGGATTTGAATCACAATTTGATAGTCCAGGGATAATGTTGGAAGAATTGCCAAAAGCAAGTAGGGAAGGGCAATGATGCTCGATGGGAATGGTAATGGTGCTGTGGATGAACGAGTTGTAGGTAATTTGGCTGAAGTCTTTGAATGGTTGAATAGGAAGTATGAGGAGAGGCAAAAACATTCTCAGGCTAGAGACATAGCAACGGTCGAAACGCTTGCTCTATGTCACAATACAATCGTGGATGCTAAGTGAGTGACAATTTGATCTTTCACAAAAGACATGTTGAAAAAGATTTAATGCTGAAAATATATCGATGTTTCAGTACGAAAACTCCTTGGTTTCTTCATGGAACAAAATCACTATTTGTTAATATATTAAAGCTATTAAGACATTTTTTAAAGCTTGGTTTTCTCGTGGAACAAAATCCCTAAAGAAAAATATAAGAAATGATTCGCATACATGATCTCTATTTATAGATAAATGAGATTAAAATTTCTTCAATACGAAGGAAAACGAAATAATTTTAAAATTGTATTATAAGATAAAATACTAATTTTAAAATCTTATCTTAATATTATCATGTATCACTTGTATTTTCTCAATGTTGTAAAACAAATTTCATATAAAATTCGATACTTGATATTTTATTTAATTATAGTTTTATCATTATTTAACAATATCAGTTTTTAAATGATGTTAAGTGAAAATGAAATCATTTCAAAATTATCTTAACATATTGGTTTAATTTATAATTCATATCATTATCTTTTAATCTAATATTTGAGACTATCGTTTTTAATGTTTTTATATATTTTTGAACGCACTCATTTGTGATAACTTAAATATATTTATCTTACAGTCTGTATATAATGTTGTATTCCTTATATTGGTACAATGATTGCTAAAGAAATTATTATGATCGTGACAAGCGTTATTCCCAGAATGATAAACGGTATTAACAAAACGAAATGCTTCTTAACATTTATAAAATATTTATTATAATTTTATGTCATTACATGTTTATTTTGTAAATGTATAAATAAGGTGTTTAAACACTTCAACAATCGTTATCCACAAGGATCTACACCAATCAAAATGTGAAGATAATCTGATGAACAATGATCCCAATTGAGGAATATATATTCAATGCAACATCTTAGCTCGCTAATCTACTGTTCCATTAGTATGCTTTACTATTTGTGTTCAATATTTTTTTTATTTAAGGTTTTATATATTGAAGTTTTAGGGATTCCAATGAATTTAAGAAAGATAATTCCGAGCTCGCTCGATTAAAGGAAATGCATAAGGGACAAGATCATGCGACCAAACGACGACGTTTCTCCAATTCCCTTTTTCCAATCGATGATATTTGTGTGATCTCTTCACCATGGTCTCGTCGAGGGATCTGAGTTTCTCTAATTCTGGCGTTGGATACGTTCCACCTTGGTCATTCTTTGTATTTAAGCACCAAATCATCTCTTGTTTCGAGTCTTTCATTCTCTCAAAAGGGCGATTTCTAACATCTAACCCTAAATTCTCTGAAAAATCCTTGTTACCTTTGTGACCGTTAAGGTCACATGGTCGACCCAGGGCATCATGCTGTCTATTTGTTACTCAATGTCTTGGTAATCGTCGGACTCAGTCTGTATGTAGATACACACAAGTACTTACAACTTGGATGGAGGACTTTGTGATGTATCTGCACTACATAAGGTCTTGGTAATCGGCAGACTCAGACATCAAGCTGTATCCGCGTTACCTAAGGTCAAGGTTGGAGGTCAACTTGGAGAAGGGGTTGAGTACTTGTTTTTGCCTTTTTCTTCTTCTTCAACTTTTTTCTTTCCTTTTTTTTAACTGTTGTGACCTTTGAGACCTTATGTAACCTTATGTAACTTTTTTGTGACCTTTGTAACCTTTGAGACCTTATGTAATCAATATTTAAACGTTGAAAATGTCTTATTTTGCATCTATTGTTCGTAAGATTATGACCCAATATGACCCGTTATACGACGCTGAATCGGATTAAATTATAATCAGATTTAAACGGGTACGACTCATGCGACCACACATATGACCCGACTCATGCGACCACATATGACCCATGGACGACTCATGCGACCAAACACTACCCATGGACGACTCATGCGACCAAACACTACCCATGGACGACTCATGCGACCAAACACTACCCATGGACGACTCATGCGACCAAACATGACCCATGGACGTCTAATGCGAACACATAAGACCCTTGTACGACTCATGCGACCCTATATGACCACATATGACCCACGGACGACTCATGCGACCAAACATGAAATCATCTCTTGTTTCGTCACGAAGGTCACATGGTCGACCCAGGTCTTGATTTCTCTTTCTCTTTCTAATATCGCTTTAATGTCAACGGAGCATTTTGTGAAGCTTGTGAAGGAGGAGTATGACAAAACCCGAATAAACTGTGGGTTGATGAGGAATAAGAAATCAATATTCTTCTTGTTATTCTTCTGCCAAATAGAGCTACCGTGGAACTCACCATACATGACTGGAGCTCACCGAATAAACTGTGGGTTGATGAGGAAGAAGAAATCAATAGATTGGAGCTCAGGTTCCAAGTTTTATTTAGAGGATAGTGATGGAAATAAGATGAGGCAAACGATTAAATTTGCTTGTTCCTCTTCTTTCTGGCTTTTTTTTATTCTTCATCTTCATGTTCTTCTTCTTAAACCACTTTCTGATCTTTGTAACCTTTGAGACCTTATGTAGTCAATATTTAAACGTTGAAAATGTCTTATTTTGCATCTATTGTTCGTAAGATTATGAAAGAAGTCGAATCAATATACAATCTTCGAAAATATTATACGGAAAAGGGAATATAATATCGCATAATATTATACAATCTTCGAAAATATTCCATATTTAAATAAGATATCAGAAAATATCCAGAATATCTCATAGAATATCATCAGAATAACTTTTGTGACCTTTGTAACCCATGGACGACTCATGCGACCACATAATACCCTTGTTCGACTCATGCGACCTTATGCGACTCATGCGACTTGTCGTTTTGCTGTCAGACTCCTGTCTTGCCACCCATGTGACCCTTCCGACCCATGTGACCCTTCCTACACATGTGACTTGTCGTTTTGCAGTCAAAATCTTTTCTTCCAACCCATGTGACTTGTCCTTTTGCTGTCTGACTCCTGTTTGTTGACCCATGTGACCCTTCCGACCCATGTATATAAGTTAATGTCTACGTCTCTTCTCTTAGTATGCGTATCTAACCCATATTTCTATGAAAAATCGTTTTTACCTTTGTGACCTGCGTGGCGCAGTCACCATTGTCGACGCAGGGCATCGTGCTGTCTATGTGTTACTCAAGGTCTTGGTAATCGGCGGACTCACACTCTTCAAATGTTCACTGGAAATCACTGACGAGTTGCGGGGGTGACTTAGGTGACGGTGTTGGGTCACTCTTCAAATGTTCACTGCAAGGCCAAATAATAAATAATATCGACATTTGAAGAAAATATTAAATGTATTGTTTAATCATCTGCCGAGTTCTTAAAACACTACTATCACTTTTGAAACACGGGCATTGGTTATACACAACTCAACTAGGTACACATGGGTCACAATCTGTTTTAACCGTTGATTGACGTTGTAAATGTATTGTTTTGATTGGGTTTTGTAATTTTATCATCCTAAACCCGTAAATTCGTCGAGTTCGCATCTATTCATCAATATATGCGATCATGCGACCCATGCGACCCTAATTTGGAATTAATTAGTTTGACGTTGTAAATGTATTGTTTTGATTTGTTTTTATCATTTTATCACCCTAAACCCATAAATTCGTCGAGTTTGCATCTATTCATCAATATATGCGATCATGCGATCCATGCGACCCATGCGACCTTAATTTGGAATTAATTAGTTTGACGTTGTAAATGTATTGTTTTGATTGGTTTTTGTCATTTTATCATCCTAAACCCGTATTCGCATCTATTCATCAATATATGCTCAATATATGCGATCATGCGACCCTAATTTGGCATATATGCGACCAAGCGACCCATGCCATTATCAATATGCCATTAACAATATATTTGAGTTGTATATGTCTAATTTAGAATCAATATAGATAATAATATAAATAATATCTACATTTGAAGAAAATGTTGAATGTATTGTTTAATCATCCGCCGAGTTCTTAAAACACTACTATCACTTTTGAAACACAAGCATTGGTTATACACAACTCAACTAGGTACACATGAGTCACAATCTGTTTTAACCGTTGATTGACGTTGTAAATGTATTGTTTTAATTGGTTTTTGTCATTTTATCATCCTAAACCCTTAAATTCGTCGAGTTCGCATCTATTCATCAAAATATGCGTTCATGCGACCCATGCGACCCTAATTTAGAATTAATTGTTTGACGTTGTAAATGTATTGTTTGATTGGTTTTTGTCATTTTATCATCCTAATCCCGTAAATTCGCCGAGTTCGCATCTACTCATCAATATATGCGACCATGCGACCCATGCGATCCTCATTTGGAATTAATTAGTTTGACGTTGTAAATGTATTGTTTGATTGGTTTTTGTCAATTTATCATCCTAAACCCGTAAATTCGTCGAGTTCGCATCCATTCATCAATATATGCGATCATGCGACCAACGCGACCCATGCGACCCTCATTTGGAATTAATTCATTTTCACCAGAATTCCCGCCGAACTTTTCACCAAAATTTAAAAAAACTTTTCGAATTCCATCTGATGGCGATTCGATGTCAGGGTCATGTCTTTTCGTATTCCAGCCGTTTCCTTTTTTCTAATAACAACACTCTCTCTCAAACTCTCATCATCATCATCATCATATTGCCGAAAATGCAAACGACTGGTGACGGCGATTCGATATCAGGTTCATCTTTTTCTGGTGAGAGAATTTTCACGGTACCAGTCACGCGTTCAAATCTGGCCGTAGATACAGTGGTAAGTGAACTCAAACCGATTTATTCGATTCATCAAATCAAGTCGTATATGCATTAGTTTGACGTTGTTGTAAATTTATTCGGTTATCGCAGACAGTTCCGATACAGATTGCGAGGTTGAATGGTCTTTGCGATAGACGATGTAAGGTTGAGCTGATAACCAATTACACGGACATTTGGGAGGCAGATCTAAGGCCCGTGAAATGCGGTGGCGCTAACATCACCAGGGGTTGGACAAAGTTTTGTCACGATAATGGCTTTAACGTGGGTTGTACCCTCAAAGTCGATCTGGACGAATTTCTTGATGATGTACCTTGTCTACTGCTTGCCCCTATAATCTTCATATTTGGTTGGTTTTTGTATTTGGTTGAACCTCATTTGAACAACAAAATTCATGTTTGTTTTTTGTTGGTTTTTTTACTATTATTCAATAGAATGTATTATTATTAGTATCGATGTTTTGTGGATTTACTATTATTGTAATAAGGGTCGCAGAGGGTCCAAGGGTCGCAGGGGACAAAGGGCCGCAGAGGGTCCAACGGTCGCAGGGGACAAAGGGTTACAGAGGATCCAACGGTCGCAAGGGACAAAGGGTCGCAGAGGGTCCAAGGGTCGCAGGGGACAAAGGGTCGCAGAGGGTCCAAGGGTCGCAGGGGACAAAGGGTCGAAGGGAGATATCATATGTGGTCATATGTGGTCGCATGTGGTCGCATGCGTCGAATGGTTCCCATTTAAACTATTCTAATTTAATCCAATTGAGCATCGTATAACGGGTCATATTGGGTCGCATGAGTCGATGTGTCATAATCTTACGAACAATAGATGCAAAATAAGACATTTTCAACGTTTAAATATTGATTACATAAGGTCTCAAAGGTTACAAAGGTAACAAAAGTTACATAAGGGTACATAAGGTCACAACGGTTAAGAAAGAGAAAAATGAAGAAGAATAAAAATGCCAGAAAGAGGTTTAAGAAGAAGAAAATGAAGAAGAATAAAAAAACGAGCCAGAAAGAAAATGAAGAAGAA
>CM071860.1:64943568-64954824 GCA_036759665.1 Gynandropsis gynandra | reverse complement strand
CCGTGTGACCCATGCGACTCAAACGACCCTCAGACACTCTGCGAAACTCAACCGACTCACTGAGACTCAACCGACCCACGCCCCTCAAACGACCATTGCGATCCATCCCACTCACTGAGACAACCGACTCACTGAATCGAATATGGTCATGCAACTCCTGCGACCCTTGCTACTCAACCGACTCACTGAGTCGAAGATGTTCATGCAACTCCTGCGACCCTTGCGACCTAACCGACTCACTGACACTGACACTCACCCATTTCAAATTAATAAATTGAGTCGAAGATGGTCATGCAACTACTGCGACCCTTGCTACTCAACCGACTCACGGAGTCGAAGATGTTCATGCAAGTCCTGCGACCCTTACGACCTAACCGACTCACTGACACTGACACTCACCCATTTCAAATCAATAAACCATTTTGTGATTCGAAAGCTTGCAAAACCCTAAAAATCGAACTACTTACACTTATTGACGCCATTGAAGATTGACTCGTGCTCTCTTCGCCAGTGTTGCTGCTGATTCTAGCCATTTTTCTTCTCGCCAACTTCAAATCGCTCAAGCTCAAGTTCGACATCACTTATTTCTTTCTTGCTATAAACTTTTAAACAAGTTTCACGGCGAAAAAATGTTCGGCTTTCTCGTTTTTGGTAGTTTTTCACGTTGAAAAAGTGTCGAACGTGGATTTTTCCACGTTTGAACATTAAGGGCAAGTTTATCTTTTCTTCAATTTCTTTTCGGATTTAATAATTATTTTAGAGAATGATATTTTTGAAGTGGTTTAGTCCTATAAGAATATTTCTGATATTCCGGCTTTTCCTCTTCAGATCTAAATATTTAGAAAAAAGTTGATAAAAAATAAAATAATATGCGCATGTCATATCCTCGATTATTTTATCATTATAAATTGGTCATTCTTATTTTTACTGGATAAGTGAGAAAACAAAAATTCCATCCAAGAAAATAGAATATTTTTTGTCATTATATATGCAACCACATGCAAGCATTTTGATACATGTAATAACTGATTTTGATGTAAAATGACACGAAAATAAATTATCAAATTGCTTGATCACAGAATATGTTTTCGTACATAAATATCAGTTTAGTACGTTTTGTAGTCCAATGGTCTTAATTCTTATATATTTGAACAATTATATAATAATAAAAATCATATACTACACTACAAGATAATCATAGTAGACAAGTATTGTGGGATACACACACATTAGGGTCGCATCATTATATCCACCGCACATTATTTATATAACGAGATTGACTTTTATGTGTTTTGTGTGTATACTTGATTTGTTTATTTTGTGTTTTAAGTATCCTACATATCCCTCGTTTTCTGTACATATGCTTTGCATATTAATTTGTGATACTACCTTTTATTTACATTATATATATATATATATATATTGTTGGAATGTGCCGCAAGGGCTCATAGTTGTGGGCGTTGTTTCCGGAACTTGTAAAATTTTATTCTATTAAGAATTTTTAAATATACAATAATCTACCAAATAAACTTTTGTAAAGTTCTATCGATTATATAGTTCTACTGTTTAGGAAGATGTATTATTAGAAATTAGGATTGACTAGATTCAGTGGGATTTAATAAGAATGGTTAACTAAACTTGAATTGAATAATGGGCTAATATTCAAACTCTAATTTATTCAATTATTGTTTGATTATTTTGATTTTATTAATCATTGTATCATATAAAATTTTAAATAAATGATAATATTCAAAAGATTCAAATGTTCAATTCGTTTTACAAAATAAAATAAATATATTATTTAAAATTATATGTAATATTTAATATATATATATATATGATAAATATTTTCTATAAATCTCATTTAACTAGGTTCTTAACATTTTTAAACAAACATTAGTTATCCATTGTTATTTGGTTAATAATCGAGTCCAATACAATCGAATTAAAAAATTTTATATCCAATCAATTATTTTATATATATCTGAACCAAACCGAATTATTATTCGGTTCATTTTAGTTTGATTGTATATAATCGAACAGAAATACCCACTTCTACTAGAAATCGTCAAATTAGATATGAAATTTTTGTATTCATAGTTTGTAAAAAAATATTAAATATTGAGATGTTTTAGGGAAGAACATTAAAATTTGGTTTCTAAATCATAACCAAATGTATAGACGAATAGGTCATCCCAATTTAACTAGGGGAGAATATCAGATATATCTCCATAGGGCTAAACCGCTTCAAAAATACATTTCTCTAAAATAATTATTTAATCGAAAAAAATTGGAGAAAAGACAAATTTACTCTTAATTTTCGAACATGAAAACACCCACATTCTGCAGTTTTTCGACGTGAAAACTGTCAAACCGTGTCAAAAGTAAGAAAGAATAAGTGATTTCGAACTTGAGAGGGATCCATTTGAAGTTGGCAAGAAGGAAATGGCTAGAATCAGCCGCAACAGTGAAGAAGAGAGCACGAGTCAATCTTCAATGGCGTCAATAAGTGTAAGTAGATCGATTTCTAGGGTTTTGCCGGTTGCCGAGTCGCAAAATGGTTTATTGACTTGAAATGGTGTGAGCGTCAGTGAGTTTGTCGAGTCTCAGTGAGTCGGTTGAGTCGCAAGATTCGGTTGTCTCAGTGAGTCGGTTTGGGTCGCAATGGTCGCTTGAACGTCGTAGGGATTCTAAGTGTCGTTTGAGTCGGTTGTCTCAGTAAGTCGGTTTGGGTCCAATGGTCGCTTGAGCGTCGCAGGGGGTCTAAGGGTCGTTTGATTCGGTTGTCTCAGTGAGTCGATTTGGGTCGCAATGGTCGTTTGAGCGTCGCAGGGGGTCTAAGGGTCGTTTGAGTCGGTTGTCTTAATGAGTCGGTTTGGGTCGCAATGGTCGCTTGAGCGTCGCAGGGGGTCTAAAGGTCATTTGAGTCGGTTGTCTCGGTGAGTCGATTTGGGTCACAATAGTCACTTGAGTGGCATGTGTCGGTTGAGTCGCATGGGTCGGTTGAAACGCATTGGTCGGTTGAGTCGCATGAGTCTCAGTAAGTCGGTTGAGTGTCACAGAGGGTCCGAGGATCGTTTGAGTCGCATGGGCCGGTTGAGTCGCATTGGTCGGTTGAGTCGCATAGGTCGCTTGAGTCGGTAGAAGTATAATGTATTCTTAATTAATTGGTCATTCTACAGGTGGCGCTAAAGCCGAAGTTTGTGTATGAATTCAAGCACATGGACAGAATGCCAAAGATCACCACCAAGTGTTATCTACACGAGATAATGACGAGGCTGAGAGGAATCTTAGATGAATACGAGTTGCATTACTTCGAGAAAGAGTCACAATTTAAGCATTTATTCCATTTCCAATATGACTCCACATTGACTAAGGTCCAAATGTTTATCCTCCTAAATCACTTCGTAATTGTACGGGACAAGAAGGAGTTGTGGTTCATCTTAAATGGTGTTCCCATCCGGTACTCTATAGTGGAGTACGCGCTAATTTCCGGATTGAAATGCGGACCATATCCCGAAGGATGGGAGTCCAAAAGGGGTGATACATTCAGGCGGAAGAATTTCGACCGTGGAAAGGTGACCCCCGCACAAATCAAAAGCTTCTGAAGGTGAAGAATGCCGACGACCGGACGAGGTTGGAAACTTTGATGTTGTTGGCGCAAGTTGTGGCTCACAAGCCTTCATTAGACAACTCTATCAACCATGATCTCATTGACATGGTTGATGACTTAGAATTTTGTGAAGACTTTCCATGGGGACGTTACACATTCGAGAAGATTGTGGATACTTGTCGTAGGCACATTAGCGGGGAATCATCGAAACCAAAATGGTATTGTGGCAGTTTCATGATCCCACTAATGGTAAGTTGTATATATTATTCGAATAACTTGAACGTTTTTGTACTTTTTGTATTCTTATCGTTTTGTTTTAATGTTTCAGTTACTTCCAATCGAAACCATCCTTAGTTTGGGCGGAAAGGGATGGTATATTGATGTTATGGATGCGGATCCATCATGTCCAAGAATGTGCAAGAAGATGGTTAAATCCAGTATTAACCTGAAGTGTGTAGATGTGATAAGGCTGATCGGAGATTCTAAGGTAAAAATTACACAAGGGTCACAAGGAAAACAAGGGTCACAGAGGGTAATAATGGTTATTTTTTGTTTTACAGGATATTCGTTCGTGCTGAACACGAAGAGGAAGGTTTAATTTTTTATCTATACGATTATGAGGGATGCCACGATCCCGATGTTCAGATATGGATGGAACATATTCATAGAAATCCGAAGGGTATTTGTTGGGAGGACATCCGTAAGCAAGAATTACTGACGCGAAAAGTATTTCTTGGTGATAAAAAGAAGGAGAAACGGAAGGGAACAGAAGGGAAAGGGAAGGGGACTAAGAGGAAAAAGAGCGTGGGAAAAAAATGATATAGATTGAAGACTCAGAAGATAAAGGAAAGGTAGGTGTTGCTGAAGCTGATGAAGAAAGAGATGGTGAAGCTGAATTTGATGCTGAAGCTGAAGCTGAAAGAAAAGGTGATGATGAAGCTGAAGGAGAAGAAAGTGCAGTCCGTCTAACACTGAAGCAAAAATTAATGAAGAAAATAAAGGAGTCGGAGAAAAGAATTATCAACGCCGTAAGAGATCTTCTAAGGGATGTCAGGTTTCTTTTGCCTAATCTAAAAGCAGAGGCGACAAACCAATCTTCAGGCACTGTTAGAGATGATGATTTTGAATTCCTTCAATGTCCATATCCAGTGTCAAGAACAGAGCCAAGCGAAGAGCCGGTTGAGTCAGAGTCTGAAAATGACTCTAGAAATGGCTCAGAAGAGGATTTGGCAAACATTTCGAGATTAGTTGAAAATATCGCATCACTGAATACATTTCCTGAGAGGTTACTGCAGTCGTTGCTCCTGATGAAGTTCCACCAAGTAAGTAATAAATAGTGAAAAAGTTCATTTGAGTCAATTTCCATCGAGAGTTAGCATGGGTCGCACAGTCGTATAACTCACACGGTTGTATAAGTCGAAGGGTTGCATAAGTCGATGGGTCGGTAGAATCGCATGGGTCACATAAGTAACACGGTCGTATAAGTCCAAGGGTTGCATATGTCGCACGGTCGTATAAGTCCCATGGGTCATAAGGGTCGCATCTACTGAATTAAGTAATTTTATGAGATGCTCCAGTGGCTACAGTCGGTCCAGTCGAAGAGATCGCCCCTAAGGATAAGGAGGTTCCTTCCGAGGAAACTAAAGTCGGTCCTGTCGAAGAGGCCCCCTCTAAGGATAAGGAGGTTCCTTCCGAGGAAACTACAGTCGGTCATGTCGAAGAGGCCCCCTCTAAGGATAAGGAGGTTCCTTCCGAGGAAACTACAGTGGATCCTGTCGAAGAGGCCCCCTCTAAGGATTAGGAGGTTCCTTCCGAGGAAACTACAGTGGATTCTGTCGAAGAGGCCCCCTCTAAGGATAAGAAGGTTCCTTCCAAGGAAACTATAGTGGGTCTTGTCAAAGAGGCCCCCTCTAAGGATAAGGAAGTTCCTTCCGAGGATACTACAGTGGATCCTGTCGAAGAGGTCCCCTCTATGGATGAGGAGGTTCCACCAATTGGTCTTTTGAGTCAAAAAGGTCGAATTGGTCGTATGGGTCGAATGGGTCACAAAAGGTTGAATGGGTCGTATAGGTCGAATGGATCACAAAAGGTCGCATAGGTCGCACAGTTGCATAGGTCGCATAGGTCGCATAGGTCGTAGGGTCGCATTGGTCGCCATATGTTTCATGAAGTAAATTTTATGCAGGTGCCGGACCTTTATTGAAGGAGTCTACGACATATGTTTAACCTTCACCGGTACCTAAACGAGTTTTAAGACCACGGAAGGCATATGTTGAACCTCCACCGGCGAAAAGAGCAAGAACAGTGCGAGGAAGAGGGCGAGAGAAAGATGATGGTGGAGTTAAGGACCCGAAAAGAAGGTTGTTTAAGAACCCGAAAAAAAGGTGGTTCAAGAACCCGATAAAAAGGTGGAAGCTTAAGGGATTATAAAAGGGCTCGATAACCCGAGAACCTTTGTTCATTGACGCAAGCGCTGAAAGGTTGACTGCTCTATATATATTCCTGACGAAACCTTGACATGACAGTTGGTGGAAATCTGATCTAGATACTCCCCAAGGTCCAAGGTTTTAGGAGATTATATTAAAGCCCAACGTATGGTTTGAAGATAATGTAAGCTTTTTTAAACCCGAAATCACAGAGGTCAGAGGTCATGTTGCGTCATATGTATTCATGTGTGTTAAATTTTTTTTATTTTTTGCACTAATTGGAGGAGGCGTTGTTGATGCAATATTATCGCATGAAGAGATTCCCCGCGATATTTAAGAAACTTTATGTTTTTCCTGTTGTTTTCATATAGATCCTCAAGTTGTGGTCGTATGAGAATATGGACACTTTGCCGGAATTTCTTAGTGATTGTTTGAATGGCAAGTATCCATTCAGAAGTACGGTATGAATGAATGATTTCAAAGGCTTTGTCTCGGTTCTAAACATTCCATCGCTTGAGAGTATATATAGGATGTCAATGGGTAGCCATCAAAGCGGATTTCAAAACCCGATGCATCACGGTATACGACTGCCATCGGAGGCTTAAGAAAACACGTATCGATCCGGTGATTGAGAATCTAAGAAAAGCTATCCCAAGATGTTCATTCTCGGAGGGTTTCGTTCTTTGGCTTCTAGAGAAGATGAATGGAAATATGAGTTTTATGAAGGTCTGATACAGAACAAAAGCGGGCAGAAGTGTCGGCCGGGCGCGAGTCGACGATAGATGACAAGGGTCGAGCGGGAAATGGCGAACAGCGTGGTTAGGGTTTTCAAAAACCCAAATCGCCTTTTCGACGAGCAGTTTCTCGCAGTCGCCCGACGCCGGATACTGACGGTCGATCCGAGGTGCCTTCTCTGGTGGCTCTTCACGCTCGGAGCGGGCAACCGGACGATCGGTGAGGAGTGGCCAGGGCGGCGGCTGGGTTTCTCCTGAAAACCTAACCCAGCATTCATCGAGCCCGAGTGGGCGACGCGTGAGCCCGAGCGAGCGCACGTAACCCGCGCGTGGGAAATAAAAAAATATATTAAAATTAAGAGTTTTAATTTAAATTGATAATTGAGTTCTTAAACGATAAATTGTTTATCGTTAGGGTTTTTCTTTCATCGTAGACGTTTTGAATAGATTCTCGTTTACATCGTACGGTCTGACTACCAGGAGGCATGTAGTTCAAGAATTCGAGTCAT
Source organism: Gynandropsis gynandra (assembly GCA_036759665.1). Classification (NCBI taxonomy): domain Eukaryota; kingdom Viridiplantae; phylum Streptophyta; class Magnoliopsida; order Brassicales; family Cleomaceae; genus Gynandropsis; species Gynandropsis gynandra. Next base: position 64,947,542 of record CM071860.1, on the reverse strand, counting down.
ACGTCTATGACATCAGATGTCTAGTATGAGGGATCAATTAGTTTTTGTAAACGCCTGGACTACCCGGGAGACATAAACTTAATTGATATCCGACTATGAGCTGAAGGATGAACTCAACTATATCAATAGGAACGACCTTACTACCATGTGACTATGTGATATGGAGCCATATTAAAATTAAGAATTTTAATTAATAATTGAGTTCTTAAACGATAAATTGTTTATCATTAGGCTTTTCCTTCATCGTAGACGTTTTGAATAGGTTCTCGTTTACATGGTACGGCCTGACTACCATGAGGCATGTAGTTCAAGAATTCGATTCATACGTCTATGACATCAGATGTCTAGTGGGAGGGATCAATTAGTTTTTGTAAACGCCTGGACTACTCGGGCGACATAAACTTAATTCATATCCGACCATGAGCTGAAGGATGAACTCAACTATATCAATAGGAACGACCTGACTACCATATGACTATGTGATATAGAGCCATATTAAAATCAACATGTTTAATATGCTTAAGAAACGATCTAACTACTAGGGGGCTTATGCATGATTAGTTCAGAAAATATTACTGAAAGAAATACGATTTCTGAATACTATTGTAGTATTAGTCAGTAAAATAATCATTTAAATGAAAGTCTATATCTATTTGATTAAATAAGTGTTCTAATAAATGTTGATGACGAAGAAGATGGCTTGCTCGCTTGGATAAAGCAAAAGGATGACCTTGACACTGCAAAGTGTATCATCCTAGCCTTAATGAGTTCAGAACTTCAGCGCCAGCATGAGGATATGGATCATGTTGCTATCATTGCGCTTCTTAAGAAGATGTACGGTGCACAGAGCAGAACGTCAAGATATCAATTGTCGAAGACTCTGTTCAAGTCTAGATTGACTGTCAACTCTCCGGTTGGACCCCATGTTCGAAAGATGATCGGTCTTATCGACAGCTTGTGAAGCTGGGGTGCACACTGGGCAAAGAGTTGTCTCAAGATCTGATCTTGCAGTCATTTCCTGAGACGTTCTCTCCGTTCATTGTTAACTTTAACATGAACAAGATGGAAATGGATCTGCATGAGATGCTGAACCAACTGATTGACTATGATAGTCAGTCAATGTCCGAGACGTCTAAGGGACTTAGTGCCGTAATGATGGTCGGCTCTTCCTCCAAGAAGGGAAAGGGCAACAAAAAGGCCCAAGAAGAAGCTCCATGGGCCCGAGGGTGGTGTGACCAAACCCAAGGGCAAAGGGGGCAGATCTGACCAAACTGATGCTGAGTGCTTCTTCTGTAAGAAGAAGAGGCATTGGAAGAGAAATTGTAAGGAATACCTTGCATCTCTCAAAAAGAAAGAGGGTAAGACCTACATGAAAAAATGTTTTCATGATTTCTTTAACTACTATTGATTCTTCTACTTGGGTATTGGACACCGGTAGTAATTTTAACATCTGCAATGTGTTGTAGGGGTTAAGAATCAATAAAAGGTTGAAGAAAGGTGAAGTCAACCTGCAAGTTGCGAATGGTGCAAGCGTTGCGGCATTAGTTGTAGGATCGATTTCTCTTTGTATGCCTTCGGGCAAGACCTTGGTTATAGAAGATTGTTACTATGTTCCGAACTTTGTTTCGAACATAATTTCCATTTCTATGTTAGATAGATGTGGTTATAAAACGATCTTCGATAATAAAATTTGCTCTATTTTTTCATAATGATGAATTATGTGCGAATGGTTATTTACATCAAGGCATCTATGTCTTACCCAATGCAAAAGTTAATCTGATTAACATGCATATTTGTGGTTTGAAGAGAAAGAAAGATAATTCAGTAAATCAGACCTTCCTTTGGCATTGTAGACTAGGTCACATAGGCAAGAAAAGGATAAACAAGTTGCATAAAGAATGCCTTATGAATCATATGCAACTTGTGAGTCTTGTCTCACTGGAAAAAATGACCAAATCTCCGTTTACTGGAATCGTAGATAGAGGTACTGAACTTCTAGGACTCATACATACAGATGTATGTAGACCTATGAAAGTTCAAACCAGAGGAGGATATTCTTATTTCATAACTTTCACTGACGATATGTCTAGATATGGATATGTGTATCTTATGAAACACAAGTCTGAATCTTTTGAAATGTTCAAGAGATTTCGCAGTGAAGTTGAGAAACAAACTGGAAAGACCATCAAGATGATGAGGTCTGACCGAGGTAGAGAATATCTGAGTCATGATTTTCTTGATTATCTAAGGCAAAATGGGATTTTGTCTCAGTGGACTTCTCCTGGAACACCGCAGCATAACGGTGTATCCGAACGGAGAAATCGAACCTTATTAGATATGGTGAGATCCATGATGGGGTTCACTGATCTTCCAATGAACTTATGGGGCTATGCTTTAGAAGCAGCTGCCTATCTGCTAAACAAAGTTCCCACCAAAGCAGTCTCGAAGACACCATATGAGATATGGAAAGGATGTAAGCCAAACCTGAAACACATAAAGGTTTGGGGATGTCCGGCTTATGTCAAGAGACTACAATCAGATAAACTTGAAGCTAAGTCTGATAAGTGTCGTTACATTGGGTATCCCAAAGAAACTATGTGATATTATTTCTATCACCCTTCTGAACATAAAGTGTTTGTGGCCAGAAGTGAAACCCTTTTAGAAAGAGAATTCCTTGCCGAAGGAAATCATGGTGAAGAAATAATTCTTGATGAGATTCAAGAACCAAATGAACTAACACCAGCTCATGAGCATGTGATGCAAAATGAGCGGCCTATGTTGGATCTTTTGGAGTTCACAAGGCGTCCATCTTCAATGGTTGAAGATAGAATGCCTGTTCAAGAACCAGTACTGGAACCAATTCTGGAATTCGTTCAAGAAATGGATCAACAACAAAGCCCAACACAGGAAGAACTTCGAGTATAAGAAGTTCAGTGGGAGCATCGTCATTTTCCTTGTGTTATATGTAGATGACATACTACTTATAGGAAATGACAAAACAACCTTACGGGAGACTAAGGTTTGGTTATCCGAACAGTTCTTCATGAAAGATCTTGGAGAAGCAACCTATATTCTGAGAATAAAGATCTATAGGGAGATATCAGAGAGGTTGCTAGGACTGTCACAGTCCCAGTACATTGATACCATCATGAAGAGGTATAACATCGAAAATTCCAAGAGAGGCTGTCGACCGATAGGCACTGGAATTACTCTCTCCAAAGAGGATTGTCCTCAGACTCAAGAAGAGAGAGGACACATGAGTAGGATCCCATACACTAGCGCAGTGGGAGCCATCATGTATTCCATAACATGTACGAGGCCTGATGTAGCCTTCGCGCTAAGTGTAGCGAGTCGGTATCAGGTAGATCCCGGTGAGGAACATTGGAATTGGTGAAAATCATTCTCAAGTACTTGAGAAGGACTAGAGACCAATTCCTCGTTTATGGAGATTCTAACTTAGAGTTAGAAGGGTTCACGGATGCCAGCTTTATGTCCGATAAGGATGATAGCAGATCGACATCGGGGTATGTCTTTTGCCTCAATGGGGATGCAGTGTGTTGGAAAAGTTCCAAACAAGCTACTATAACTGATTCGGTTACTAAAGCAGAATACATAGCGGCTTGTGAAACTGCTAAGGGAGCAGTCTGGATGAGAAAGTATAACTGAACTTGGTGTGGTACCTTCGATAAAAGAACCAGTTCCTTTATTATGTGATAATACCTGGGCAATAGCCCAGGCGAAGGAACCAATATCTTATAAAAGATCAAAGCATGTTCTGCGGAAGTACCATCTGATAAGCATAAGTTGAAGATTCACTCACAAAGGCGCTTGGTTCAAATGAGTTTGACAAGCATAAGTTGAAGATTGGATTGAAAAACATGGCATGCTGGAATTAGTTCTAGGAATAGTACAACTATTGTAACAATTTAAGAGCTATTTTTATGTCATATATTTTTTAACATTTATGAATAAAT
>CM071860.1:64933357-64943472 GCA_036759665.1 Gynandropsis gynandra | reverse complement strand
TCATAGGATAACTAATTGGACGTTAGTAATCCGGATAGATCAACATAGATGTGATGGTTTCTATTTGATAGAAATTAGTAGATCGTTTTTACTAAATCACATGTATGGATGATGCACATAGAGATGTGATCATTGAACAGACCCAAAGGGAGAATTCCTAATGGTTGCATTACCATTGAACTGTCAATAGGAATTTCTCTGGAAGGATTAGGATATTATGATTTCCTTAGACCTGAGATCAACATAGTAACTGACAAGTTATCTACCATTCTTTGATTCTGGACACCTTATGTCTTGGGATGTAAGTTGAAAGGATATTGGGAATGATTAGATACTTGTGCAGTTAATAATTGATCAAGATGGAATCCGTCAACTCTAGGTAAGGAGTTGGAGCTCTATGTTGTCAGCAACATAATGACTGAAAAGACCTTGGCCAGGGCATTTGAATGAGAGAAGAAAAGTGTTTCTTGCAATCATTCACCAGTCAGTTATGTTAGGCATGAAACATAGTTGATAATCTATTAGGACTTTACAGTTAGACCATGTCCTAGGATTATCCAGAACTGTAAAGATGGAGGGAAATAATAATATTGTCCTTTTATCATGGTTCTATAGAGTAAGGTGTTACTTCACGCTAGCACCGAAGAATATAATTGTATTTGTTTTTCTACTGGGGTTAGTACATAAGATGTATGAGCAAATATGTGTATGGAGATATATGTACTTCGACTATTTGAGATATTGCGTAAAGGCAAGTTGGAGATTTAAAGTATTATGCCATTTATGTAATATTTTGATAGTCTAGGGTTTAAGTTGTAATTATTAAAAGTTAATAATTATAAATAAACGAAAAATGAGTTTTCGTCATCAGATTTCAGAATCACAAAATCTAAACCCTAATAGCCGTCATAAGAAAAAGAACGAAAAACAGTTTTTTCGTTCTTCCCGAATTCTGCATCAAAGCAGATCCGATCTCAGCGTGGATACGCGTAGAGGGCTTGTATTATCAAGTCTTGCATCCGACAATCACACATTCAACGCTGCAGGTACTATGAAATCGTTTCTATATGTGTTCATCGTTGAAATCCTGAAAAAACTAATCGTTAAACATGACTAGATCTATAATCGGATTGATAAAACACGTTTCCGCACCTAAATCAATCCTACAGAAATGACATATTTTGAGCCTTTTGGGAAAATATTGGAAAAAAAAAGGAAATTTATATATAATATTAAAAAATCTTGGGAAAAAATCAAAATCTTTAAATATATTAAAACGTACCTATATTTGTACTTACAAGAAATTCGAAAAATAGTCTGTGAAGTGGTAAACAAGAACAAGTACATAATATTATGAAAATATTATAACCACTATAATAACTAGAATAATCAATTCAAATTCGAAGACTCCACCTTTTAAATATCACGCAGCAAATTTTTTTTCTTTTTTGCAATTTTTAATAATGGTAAATTTATCCCTCGGAATTATTAGGACAAAATCGTAATTTAATTACGGCCATTACAACTTTACATCGCACATGCTCATGCGTGCATCTATAAACCAAAGCAAACACCGCACAAAAACACACATATATCTATCTATCTATATATATAGATCTTTAAAAAGCTGCTTCTTCACATTCACTCTATCTGAACAAACGAATCGCCAGCTCGACCAAAAACCAGAGAAACCAAGAAGAACACACTTCACTCCAACTCCATGTCGGCCACAACAACCTCGGCCTCATCCAACTGTTCGAGCTTCTTCAATTTCCGATGCGGCGGTCCGACGGAGAAGTCGAGGCAGAGAGCAACCCGCGGTGGCGGAGGAGGAGGAGGGAGGCTCATCGACGGCGTGGGGATGTGGGTGGTGAATGGCTTCGCGGCGGCGTTCTTCGCGTCGTTGGAGAGACTCTCTTGCATTAGGATCACGACTCATGAGGATGACGGCGACGACGGAAACGACGTCGTTCCCTTGATGCACTACTCGGAGACCGTCTCGAGGAGGAGGAACAAAGGTAAGGCATTCAAGAAGGATTCGGGTTCCTCATTTCTTGAGGACTAAATTGTCATTTCAAGAGTCTTAATCTCCCCGGTGAGCCCAATAATTATGTAAGATCGACCCAATTTTTTTTTGTTGATTTTGATAAGGGAAATCAGATTATATATGAAAACGAAGTTTGATGAGCAAGAAAATGCATTTGTCTATATATAAATCTGTGGGGAAGTTAGTATATTAAGAAAATTTTCAAAAATCTGTAATCGAATATATCAAAATGTTTTAAATAATTTAAATCCTCAATATAATATCATACGACCATTGGAGAGTAATGTTTTGAATTGATAAATGTTCTGACCAATATTGAAAAAAAATGTCCAAATATATCGCTTATGTAAACTGTTTGGGTTTTATATAGCATACGATAATCACTTATAATGTCGTTTGCGGTTTTTTTTTTTGGGTCTTGGAAGAAGGATTCATAGAAACCCCAGTTCAATGAAGCAAAGTGGGTACTGTGGTAATTTCCAAAACAAGAGAGGATACTATGATGATAATTTTACAGCATTAATGATGTTTATTTAGTGTGGAGAGGATTATTAAAATGATTAAAGCAAAAGAGAAGTGGTTGTGGAGTAAAAAAAGTTGCTTTTATGTTTTAAATTATTCAATATAATTTTGCTTTTTTGCCTCCTCGTGATCATGAATCATCATTGTGTTTCTTCTCTAATTCCATGATAACACTATAATTTTGTAATTAATGGTTTAATAGAATCCAATGAAATTAACATATGCTGATCAAGTTTTACGAACGCCAAATGTCTGGAAACATCATAATTAACTGCCATATTATTATTTTACAAAAAAAATCCAAAAATGATAGATTAATTATCGAACTTGACAAAAAGAAATTGTTAATTAAATTACCAAGCAAATGGTTACTCAAAATATCTAAATTTTGAGACAAACCTTAGATAAGTTGTGAACAAATTGGAAGATGAATGATGCATTAATACACCTACGAACTAAGCAACATGGAGTCTAGAGTGAAAAGATATACACATATTAAGCCTCTCACCAAACTTTTTTCTAACAACACTTATAGCAGAAGATTCCCAAGAAAGAAGAATCTAAACACAATATGTTGAAAAGATTGTCTTCCTATAATAAATGAAACATATTATGAGCCAAAAAAAAAAAGATGATAAATGGAGAACACATGGGGAGTCTTATTTACTTAAAGGGCGAGTGATTGTAACGTTGTGTTTGTATTTGGTGGTTGGTTGTGTGAGATTGACGTATGTTTCAAGGGCTCAGACGGATCAGAAGGAGAGTTATGGATCTTTTTTCCGTACTCACCAACCTCTCCATCCTCTAACTCATCATTATCGTTTCAATGTTCCTTTACGTGTGTCTTTTATGCCCACTTTCATTATCAGATTCGGTGTGAGTGAACATTCTCCCAAATATAGTCGATATTTTGGGTTTTGATCCAAATTACTTGGATTTCGGTTCAAGACTTCTTGGATTTTGATCATCATAATTATGAGTATAATTACGAGCGATAATACTCTACTCAATGTGAGTCTTAGGAGGTGACATCTGGACTAAATCACTACGATCTTTACATTCTCCATACGAGTCAGTCCACCAGCACTATGGCTCACCTTCTTGTAAAAGAAACTAAACCTTTAACCATCTATGAGTCATCAACAGTCCCACCAAGCTTCTTAACAATCTTAACGTCACGCAAATCGGATCCACAAATTTTCGAACGGAATAGCAGTCCACAAATCGTCTGTATTTACGGACGGATTAGAGAGAGAGTCGAGGGTCATTGCGGATTAGGGACGGAAATAGTGGTCGTCCGCCAAGTTGTAGACGGACACTATTGTCGTCCGCAATATCGTTTGAATTTAGAGACATTTTCGGGAAGGTTCATCGGAAAATATTTGTCTTAGTCTATAATCCGTCCTTAACTGGTCTAGAAATTATCTATTTAACCCCATCTACTTTCATATGTTTTTCACACACAATTCTCATATATTTCACTGCATATTTTCTTATTGTTTCTCATTATAATGGTATCATCATCATCATCGAGATCGAATATTTTCGTTTCTAGACAATGGATGTACAAAAGAATTGATAAAAAAAACTCAAGGTGTATCGAAGGAGTTTATAGAAGGCGATAAACAGTTTAGGACGATGGCGACAAATCAACAAGTTTATAAAGAAACCAATAAATTGGTTTATCCATACGTCAAATGCAAAAATGAAAAATTTGTTAATAAGAGAACCGTTTGAAATCGTGAAGGAGAAATGTGTCATCCCTCAAATGGTGAGGCGTGGAAACACTTTAACAAGGTATATCTCCATTTTGCAGCTGAGAGTCAAAATGTTTATTTAGGCATTTGCACTTACGGTTTTAATCCATTTGGGATGTCTAGGAGGAATTATTCATTGTGGTTAGTTATTATGATACCGTTCAATTTACCACATGATATGTGCATGAAAAATGAATTTTTATTCTTAACAAGACTTATCCTCAGACCTAATCATCCGAAAATGAGTTTGGATATATTTCTTCAACCATTGATTGAAGAATTGAAAGAATTGTTGAAAGGAGGTTCAGCGCACGACGTCTCGAGACGACAAAATTTTATATTACGAGGTGCTCTTCTGTAGGGGTGGGCACCCGCGAGTACCCGTGAGATTCTCGCTACCCGCACCCGAACCCGTCCCGCACGGGTAATTAGTTTTACTACCCGTACTCGTACCCGCAGGATGCGGGTGCCCGCTGTTCGGGTACCCGCCAAAACTTTTATAACCCGCGGGTACCCGTCCCAGAACCTTTCACATACAACCTGGTATTCCACCGACAACGCCTCGTATTCCAACCTAAACAATACGGCAGGCTGTCGGTCTATCGAGAAGGGAGAGAGAGGAGGCTGGAGCTCGAAGGCTGGAGCTGGCGTCGGTCGAGTCGAGTAACCGGGCGAGCAGCGTCGGGCGGGGGCCGTCAGTCGATCAGGAGGAGAGCGGCGACTGTCTATCGAGAGGGGAGAGAGAGGAGGCTGGAGCGTCGGGCGCGCAGACTCTGGCGGGGGCAGGGCGGGGGACGTCGGCCGAGCAGGAGGAGAGCGGCGACGGTCTCTCGGGGGAGGCGATTTCAGTTTCAGAGGCTGGCTGGACGATTTCAGTGTAAGGGTTAGGCGAAAAGGAAGGTGAGGTTTAGGGATCCAAGGGTATTTAGGTAATAAACATTAAAATCAGGGGTATTTATGTAATTTTTTGTGGGTACCCGCGGGTACCCGTTTGTGAAACTAAAAAACCCGTCCCAAACCCGAACCCGCGGATATTGAAATTAAATTACCCGAACCCGAACCCGCACCCGCGGGTACGAGTAATTTTTTGCGGGTTCGGGACGGATTTCGGGATGGGACGGGTAGTGCGGTTTTTTGCCCACTCCTACTCTTATGTAGACAATAAGCTTATGATATGTTATCTGGATTGACAACGGATGGTCGATTGGTTTGTCCATATTGCATAGGAGAAATAGATACTTTTCAGTTGAATTATGGACGCAAAACGAGTTGCTTTTTATCATCGTCGATTTCTTCCTCCTGGTGATACATTACGACGCAACAAAAGGAATTTTAAAAGGAATATAGTTATGCGAAAATCTCCTTCAGTTTTGACCAGCGAAGAGATTTTATATGAATGAATTCTTGCTTTGGATATTCCTATGAGTATAGATTTCGGAGGGAACAATCATTCGAGAATTGGTGGTTATGGAATTACTCATAATTGGTTCAACAACAGCATATTTTATGGTCTATCATATTGAAAAATTTGAAGTTTCGACACAATCTTAATGTCATACACATAGAGAAAACATTTTTTATAATATCATCAACATGGTACTGAATGTCACAGGAAAATGGAAAGATAACATTAAATCACGCAAGGATCTAGAAGAGTATTACTCACGAAAGGAGTTACATATAGGTGATGACTATAAAGCTCCATTTCCAATATTTAGATTGTCGAATGAAAAGAAATATAAATAGTTGAAATGGTTGAAGGGATACGTGAAATTTCTTGATTGTTATGGGTCTAACAACAGAAGGTGTATCGATATTCATGGAGGAAAATTATTAGGGATGAAAAGTCACGATTGTCATGTATTCATACAAAGACTACTTCCCATAAGTTTTTATGAATTGATGGACAAACATGCACACGAGGCAATTGGAGGTATAGTTGATTTTGTTAATAGTATAATGATTAATAATTTAAATATATTAATTGTTATATAGACTATACTTTCATGTTTCAGGTATTGGCATATTTTTTCGAGATTTATGTGCAAGAAATTTGAATATATATGTGGTTCGTAGACTAGAAAGTAACATAGTTACTATACTATTTAACTTGGAGAAGATTTCTTGTCCATCATTCTTTGATATTATGGAGCATCTAATAGTTCATCTACCGCACGAAACCGCATTAGAAGGTTCAATTCAATTTCGTTGGATGTATCCATTCGAGAGATTTATGTTTCATCAAACCTCAACACAATTACACCACAATTTTTCCTTATTCCTTCAAATTTCGGGTTCTATTCAATCGTCCTCATATCACTCCTTAGATTTGAAAATTAACCTCATAATTTTAGTTTATTATTGGTATTATTGATGATATTCTACTCATTACATAAGGATTCATTTCAACATAAGAATTCATTTCAATATTTTGATTCATCCCAATGGCATCGTTTTGTGTAATACCTTTCTTACATTCTTCATCAACTTTCCTACTCTTTTTTGCAAAAATTTTCACGTGAGATAATCACATAAAATAACTAGGGGTAAAACCTCTTAAATAAAAATGATTTCACATAATTCTCTCACTTACAAATTTCTCATTTTTTTCATTTGAAGCATGAATAAACTCAATTTACTAGTTTCTATGTACCTTTTTATTTGCACCAACGTTATAAATTACGTAATAGCTTCCATAAAATCCGTCGAGATACCTTAATTTTTGGATCAATTTTTTTACATCTATAGTCTTGTAACGAAAATATTTGATATTGACAAAGATGTCATTAAAATATAAAATATAAAGATGATATTAAGTAAGGAAACAATAATTTCGTACTAGCAGCGAAAAAAAAAAAGATATTGTGTGGATTATATAAGCAATTTTGCACAGATTAGGGACCAAATAATAGATGTCTTTTATTCGTTCGTCAATAAATTACAAACGAATTACTTTCATCGTCTGTAAATTCTAGATGGACACACAATCGTCTATAAATTGCGAATGATCAGTGATTCCGTCTGAAAATTCCTTATGGATTCAAAATTTGACTGGTAATCATCTATATATATATCGATTATTTTCGAATGGATCGTTCCTCTGTAAATTTACGGACGTATGACGGAAGACCACTCTTCCTCATCTGCAATCTGTAAAAAATATGTTGAAATCTTAAATTTCTAGTACTGAATAAGAAAATGAAAGATTCTTGTGTGGAATCACATTCTACGGAAAAATTTCAATATTTTCTTACCAAAATAATCACCGAAATTCGGTTGAAACCTAGTTAAAATCTAGATATAAAGTATTAAACTTAGAAAAATGAGATTAACTAAATATATTTTTCTCTTATATATATTAATAGTTTAAAATTAAAAATCAAATTTTGATTATATGTTCATAGTAAATGAACCAATTTTATTAGCTTGTTGGATGGGTATCATTCGTTAAAATTTAAAAAAAAATCATATCCGTTGGATCTAACCAAAAACCCAAAGTGCAAAACAATCAAACTCTAAACTAGGGCCAAGGCTTTGAGAACTAAAGCTCTCGCATTTAAGCGAAGTTAATAGTCTTGATGTCGCTTCCTCTCTTTTCAACAAAAGAAGGAAAAAAGAATATTGATTTTTTATTGATCTAAAAGTTGAAATATTAAGTTCAGCATTATACATATTTACAATAAAATATTCTAACTAATCTATACTTAATTTAAAAACTAATATAACTAATCATTCAAGAAAAATAATAATTCTTTATAATAAAGTTTACTACTTCCCCTCAAGATTATGCACTCTCATCTTGAGAACTAATGAATTGAATTACGTGAAAGATAAAGGTTTTATAAATATATCTACTATTTGGTTCGAGAACTGAACATGCATTGTTTTGAGGAATGATTATTGTAACTTTTCTCGTATGATATGACAGTCGATTTCTATGTGTTTCGTGTGTTCATGGTATACTTGGTTACTGGAAATGTGAAGGCTGTTGTATTGTCACAAAACAACAAAACATGAAACGTTACTGGAAAACCTAATTCACAAAGAAGATTAGAAATCCATACTAGTTCACATGTAGCATTCGCCATTGTGTGATATTCTGCTTCTGCACTACTTCTTGATATTGTTACTTGTTTCTTAGATTTCCATGACACTAAAGAATCACCAAGGAATACACAATAACCAATAACAGATCTACGTGAATCTATACAAGCAGCCTAATTGGCATCTACGAATGCTGATAATTTGTTACTAGGAACAGATGAATAAAACAATCCTTGTCCAGGATTATTTTTTAAGTATCTTAGAACACGTTTAGCGGTTGTAAGATGCATCTGAGTTGGTGCAGACATATAGTGAGACAATTTATTAACAACAAAATATATATCAGGACGAGTAATAGTTAAGAATATTAACTTTCCAATTAATCTGCGATAGTAAGTGGGGTCAGATAACAATTCACTATCTGTAGCAGAAAGTTTAGTTGTGACATCCATAGGTATAATTACAGGTTTAGATCCTAAAAGACTAAATTCTTCTAACAATTCAAGTATATATTTACATTGATTTATAGAGATACCAAAATTAAACGTGCAATTTCGAGAGTGAGAAAATACTTACAAGAACCCAGGTCTTTAACCTTAAAATATGACTATAAAAACTTTTTGACAGATTGAATAACATTGTTATCATTTCGAAATATTAAAATGTCATCAACATAAACAAGTAAAGCAACAAAATAGTTATTATCAACCTTAAAGAAAAGAGAATTATCAGACATATATTGCTTGAAACCAAAGGAAAACAAAATAGAAGAAAATTTTATGTGACATTGTCTTGATGATTGTTTCAAACCATATATAGATTTATTAAGTTTGCAAACTCGTTTTAATAGAAGTTGTTATCCCTGATTTCATAAGTAACCAGGAAGTAAACCCATAAAAATTTCTTCTTCTAAATCTCCATTTAAGAAAGCATTTGACACATCCATTTGATTTATAATCCAATTCTTAGCAGAAGCAAGACATAATAAGATTCTAACTGTGACCATTTTTGCTATTGGACTAAATGTTTCAATGTAATCATTTCCTTCCTTTTGTGTGAAACCCTTAGCAACTAGTCTAGCCTTGTATTTATCTATTGTTCCATCTACATTGTATTTAATTCTAAACAACCATTTGTAACCAACAGATTTTATACCACTTGGTAAAGAGCAAACAGACCAAGTATTGTTGTTTAATAAGGCATTTAATTCATTATCCATAGCATTTTTCCATTCAGGGATCAAAACAGCTTATTTAAAACTGTTTGGTTATGTTATAAGGCTTAAGTTTAAAATAAAATTTATGTGATTGTTGGACAGTTTCGAATAAGAAATAAAATTAGAAATAGGTTATGGAGTTTTGAAGTTGTTTCAAGAGGTTTAGAAGTTAATTGATAACAATGATCATCAGAGAGGTAGTGAGGTGTTCTATGGGTTATGCGAGGTGACGTGTGGAAATACGAGTTATAAATTATCCTAGACCACTTCACCGCAAGTATACGGATCGTGTAGTACCAGGGTCGATCTCTGGGGACTAAAGCAGCCAAAAACTAAGAATAAAACTAAACTAAGAGGGATAAAGATAGAATGAGATATGATCCTAAATATCTAAAGCTAATCTAAGTGGTGACAACAATACTAGGTTGGGGATGAACTCGGATATGACAATCACTACGGGTGTGTCCGGGATACCGGGAATCGTATGGATGAAGCAACTAAGGATCATAGATCTATCAACTTATCTTGA
>CM071860.1:64892125-64933134 GCA_036759665.1 Gynandropsis gynandra | reverse complement strand
AATCAAGAATAAATCAATAAATCTAAGCATTAACGCAAATCATTGTTCATCCAATACAATTCGATATCCCTACCCGCAGTTGAGACTCTACTCACTAATGGAGAAAACAAAAGACGAAGATAACATAACCCTATACATGATAGACTCTAGAAAATTCGATGTCTCGACCTTCCCTATCGTGTTATCCGTGCAAGGATTGATGCTTCTCTTCTTCTCCAATGTCTCCCATCCTTTCCAGATGTTTTCCCAGCCTTTCCTTGCCCTGTACGTCGCCCCCTTGCTCTCGATCTGTTCTGTTCCTTAAATTCGGACGTTTGAATGCAAGATCTAAGTTGTTGCGAAATACACAGCCCGCTCGGGCACCACTGCTTCCCGGTCGTGCATAGGCGCGCCCGGTCGTGTTCCTTCATAATGCCCGATCGAGTATTCAGCACCCGATTGCGTGGTTGAGCGGCCCGAGTCGTGCAAACTCTCGGGGAATTTGGGATAAATTAACGCCTGAGCGGGTATATGTCTTGCGCCCGATCGGGTAAGGCTACCCGATCTCGTTGCCTTTGTGCCCGGGTCGTGCAAGGTATGCGGATAAAACCCCGTAGGTTTTACCCGAGCGGGTGGTCTATGGTGCCCGATCGGGCACCCTTGTCTCCTTGAAATTTCTCTTTTCCGCTCGTTGATCGGGTGTTCCTTTGGGTTCTAAGGCTCGATCTTGACTCTGAGTAGATATATCTTCAAATCACGTGGTTTTGTTCAAGAATCCGTCTTTTAAAGCTCATTTAGGCCTTGTCGCCTAAAAACCTGAAAACCAACAAAACGGGTGTGTGAAACTCAAAATCATATCGGATATGTAAATCTATAAATAAAATATATGCAAAAAATGGCACTAAAACCTATCCTAAAATACACTTTCAGTTTTATCACGAGGTCTACTTGAAGAAGTGATTATGGAATGCTGGTTGTCTGGCACAACAGATTTATTTAGATTTGTAAAATGAGGGTTGGATGTAGGAGGAATAATGTGAATGTTATTTTCAGAAGAAGAAAAATCATTAATACTTAAAGGTAAGACAGATTGTGATAAAAAAAAGTTTCAAGATCAAAAGAATTTTTGCTGTTATGAAAAGGAAAAAGGTGTTCATGAAAAATGATGTTTATGGAAATCATAATTTTATTTGATGTCAAATCAAGAACTTTGTACCCTTTGTATCCTTCAGGATATCCTAAAATACAAGCTGGATGGACTCTAGGACTAAATTTGTGCCTATCATGGATATGAGTACAACAAAACATAGACATCCAAATACCTTGAGATGATCATATGATGGTGTTTTTCCATGTTATATTTCATAAGGAGATTTATATAAGTTTAAGGTAGGAGTCCTATATATCAAATATGCAGCAGTGGATATACATTCTGACCAATATTCTATTGGAATGTTTTATTGAAATAATAAAACTCTAGCTACGTTTAATATGTTGGTGTTTGCGCTCTACTACTGAATTTTGTTCAGGAGTAATTGTACAAGAATGGTAGTGAATGATTCCTTTTTTGTTAAAAATTTCTGGAAACGATAATTCTTTAGCATTGTTAGATCTTATAGCTTTGATATTTGTTTTAAATTGATTTTCAACATATGTTATAAATGATGGAAAAGCTATTTTAACATCAGATTTGTTACGTAAAAATAAACTCGTGTACTCCTCGAACAATCATCAACAATTGTAAGGAAAAATCTATATATCCATCTACTGATTCTACTTGTAATAGATCCTATATATCTAAATGAATTAAGTCAAAAATGTTCTCAAATCTATTATTATGTGAAATTAATGGTAATTTTTTTTGGTTTGGCTTTTGGAAAAATGGTACAAGGATGTGGTGAATCAATATAAGAAGAAGAAATGATATTTTTGGAAGAGAGAAATTGATTTTTTGAGAAAGGAGGATGCCCGAGTGTTGTGCCAGGTTTTAGAAGAGATGGAAGTTGTAAGGAGAGGAGTCAAAGGAAGATCCAAAATGTAGAGGCTACTAGAAATTTTAGCTTTCCCAATCATCAAGTCCCAAATAGGGTACTGTAAAATACAAGAAGAAGAATCAAAAGAAAGGGTTATGGAGGAATTTTATGTTAAAGGACTAACACTTAAAAGATAACTTAAAAGAAAGGTTTTGCAATTCATTTTCAATGCCATAAATTCTTGGCATATTACTTTGGCAGAAACGTTCACTAAGGTTTTCCAGATTTCAATTGCAGTGTTCATGTGAACAATTCTATCTCCAATATCTTTCGATACGAAATTTATAATCCAGAACAGATTATGTCATTGCAATTGTGTCATATTTCATGTTCAGTATCATCTAAAGGGGGTTCGGGGATCTCCCCATTGACGAGCCCTAATTTGTTGCGCCTGTTGAGTGTCATCGACATTGATCTCCACCATGGGTTGAAAATTTGAGTTCCCATGAAGTTTATCCGAGACTATAATAACATAACTAATGTCATTCATATGTAGATATAGAGGATTTTTGTAGGGATCGGTGTTGTTTAGGGTTTGAGAATTTGAGATCGACATTTTTAGAGTTTAGAAAAAAAGGAAAGATAAAAGAAAGAAACAAGGCAAATAGATGGAGAAATAAGATAAAAGAATTGAAGGATTGAAGAAGAAAGAGAAGAAATTGGTCGATGAAAGAATGAATAAGGAGAAGAAATCAGTAAAGGTTTTGTTGAGAAGAGAAGAATCGAGAAGGAAAGAAAGGAAGTGCATGAAAGTAAGCAAAACTTCAATACTTAAGGTCTGATACCATTTCAATAAAAGAAGAAAAAAAGAATATTGATTTTTTATTGATCTAAAAGTTGAAATACAAAGTGCAGCATTATACATATTTATAATAAAATATTCTAACTAACCTATACCTGATTTAAAAACTAATCTAACTAATCATTCAAGAAAATTAAAAAAAATTTATAATAGAGTTTAATATCTCTTTCCTGACAGACAAACAAACAGCTTCTTCGATTCCTTCCTTCTGCTTCTTCCTTTCCTTTTTTTGATAAAGTCGCTTACTTTTGGTTTGTTTGCTTTTCGGCAATACGCAAAACTGTTCCTTTGTTCTTGTTTTTGGATTCATTCAATCATTTTCTCTTTTAGCAGTTCTTCAAATGATGGGTTTGGATGATGAATCCGTAGTTTTTCCAAAACATTTACTCATAAATTGCTACAGTTTGTGGTATAGCTTTCTGATGCATTGATCTCACTTCTCCCTAGACTAAAGTCATCTTCCTTAACCAAAAAAGAAACCTTTGACTCTACTAAATAGGTATCACTTTAGGTATTCAAATAGATGTTAGAAAAAATGAATGGTGACCAAGTTGTGTCGTGGTAAATACCACTACTCTGAAAGCGAAATTTCGGCACGACCGTGGTGCAACTGAAGGCTGATCGCTTCCCCAAGGTTAACACAGCAACCCTCTTGAGACGCGTGCACTCGCAGCAAAGGATGGTGGAATAGCAACTCATATAAGAAAAATACCGTGCGTAGGGGTACACGGTTCAAATAAGAAAAACGCAGTAGTGTTTCGAAAGCTACCCGTGCAGAGGGGTACACAGCAAGCCAAAAAGTGGAGGAGAGGTTTTTTATGTAGGGGTATAGGGCTGAAACATAGCCAAAACAGACAGAAGTAGTTTTATGATTTTTCTTGAGATGCTCCTTCCTTTAGCCAGGCAGTCGTTTTATAGGCTCTCCGAAGTGGTCACAACAGCCACTATCGAGATGGCTTCACAAAATGACGGAACCACCGAGATGGCTCCACAATACTAGGGGCGTTTGAAATATTCTCTTTAGAATTAGTCATTTTCTCAACAATCCCCCACAAATGACTAACACAATTTTTAAAACATACGAGTAAATTGAATAACGTAGGAATTGAATTACTTAAGCATCAATGTCTTACGATTGAATTGATGCGTAGTGATGTGAGGCAAAAACTTAAGCTAGTGGAAGTGAATTGCTTCTTGAATTCAAAAGGTTAAACTGAGACCCCCACAACACGTATCAATTTCTTGGTATTTTCTATTCCGCGATACGGTTACAATGCTTTTAAAGGCCATGCGTTTTATTTTCACCTTGGTTCTATGAGTGCTCTAGAAAGAAACTCAATTTTCACACTCATTTTTTAACAATAACTTCATCAAGTCTGATATAATTACAGACCACTCAACAATAGAGCTATGAAGTTATTAAGTCCATAAGACTTCCATATCATCATCCATCAAGTCTTTCAAAAGACCACTCAACATCTAGAGCAATAGAATAAGTCTTCTCGACTTACATCTCAAACATCCATCAAGTCCTTCATAGGCCAGTCAACCACTAGAGTTATGGAATAAGTCCTTCTGACTTATATCTCAACATCCATCAAGTCCTTCATAGGACCACTCAACAACTAGAGTTATGGATTAAACCCCACAATATAGGAATGGACTAATATGTTGATCTCAATTCAACCCAGAGGTTTCAGTCCCATTCTTTTAGAATATTCTTGAATAATTCTTCTCGATAATCCTTTTGTTAAAGGATCTGCGAAGTTCCTTTCAGATCTCATAAACTCTAAAGAGATCACTCAATCCTTTAAGAGATGTTTAAATGCTCCATGTCTTATGCGAATGTGGCTTCTTTTACCGTTATACACATAATTCTTTGCAACTCCAGTGGCAGCTTGTAAGTCACAATGCAAGGAAACAGGAACAGTAGACCCCCACAATGGGATATCTCATAATAGGGTTTTCAACCATTTAGCTTCTTGACCAGCCAATTCAAGAGCGATAAACTCCGATTCCATAGTAAACCCAGCAATACAAGTATGTTTCGATGATTTCCATGAAACCGCTCATCCACCTAATGTAAACACATATCCACTGGTGGAACTCACTTTATCATTACATGTCACCCATTTCGCATCACAATAACCTTCTAATACTGTGGAAAACTTGTTTAAATGTAAGCACAAGTTCATAGTCCCTTTAAGGTATTTCAATAATCGATGAAGTGCATTCCAATGTTCATTGTTTGGATTATGAGTGTATCTACTTAGTCTACTTACAATATATGCAATGTCTGGTCTTGTGCAGTTCATGAGATACATAACACTTCCTATAATCTTAGCATATTCAATTTGTGAAACACTATCACCATTGTTTCTTTTAAGATTCAT
Organism: Gynandropsis gynandra; assembly: GCA_036759665.1. Classification (NCBI taxonomy): domain Eukaryota; kingdom Viridiplantae; phylum Streptophyta; class Magnoliopsida; order Brassicales; family Cleomaceae; genus Gynandropsis; species Gynandropsis gynandra. Next base: position 64,927,927 of record CM071860.1, on the reverse strand, counting down.
GCTCGGATCATAAGGACTTCTTATAGGCAGTTCATCAAAACGATCAAACTTCTTGAGAATCTTCTCAACATAATGTGATTGACACATAGAAAATCCATTTTCTGTTTTATGAATTTTAACACTAAGAATAACATCAGTATCTACTAAGTCTTTCATATCAAAATGAGATGATAAAAACTTCTTGGTATCAATGATGACTTCTATGTTTGAACCAAAAATTAACATGTCATCAATATATAGGCATATGATCACACAATCAGACCCAAACAACTAAGTGTAAATACATGAATCTGACACATTCACTAAGTAGCCATGGTTTACCAAAGTACGATGAAATTTTTCATACCATTGTTTAGGTTCCTTTTTGAGACCGTAGATGGATTTTCTGAGCTTACACACTTTGTTTTCTTGCCCATCTATAATGAATCCCTCTGGTTAATCCATGTAAATTTCTTCTTCCAGGTCTCCATTTAGAAACGCCGTTTTCACATCCATCTGATGTACTGTGAGCCCTCGAATAGCTGAAAATGAAATCAAAGATATAATGGTAGAAATTTTACTTACAGGAGAATAAGTATTAAAATAATCAATACCTTTTTTTTTAGTATATCCTACTACCATTAATCTGGCCTTAAATTTTTCAATTGATCCGTCTGGTCTAGTTTTCCTCTTGAAGATCCATTTACACTTAATGGGTTTACTTCCTTTTAGGCAAATCAATTAAATCTCATGTGTGATTCATTATTATTGAATCTAACTCACGTTTAATTGCTTCTTTCCAAAAACTAGAGTCTATAGACTTCAGAGCTTCTTCGTAGGTTTTAGGATCTTCATCAATTAAGAACGTAGATACAAATTATTCATCAATTTTGTTTGAATTATCAACTATAAATGAAGTGAAAAAATCAGAACCGAAAGTTTTTTAACCCCTTTTTTCTTTTGCTCTTTCTAGGTTCGTCTTCATGTATTATCGTAGATGATTTCTTATCCAAACCACTAATTGAAGAAGAATATGTATCATCCTTTTTAAGAGGAAAGTATGTTAAAAAAATTGAGCGTTTCTAGATTCACATATTGAGTTATCATTCAAACACATGAACCTATATGTGCTGCTATTTTGAGCATATCCAATGAATGCACAATCAAAAGTCTTAGGTCCTATATTCGTTTTCCTAAATTCAGGAAATGCAACTTTAGCAAGACAACCACATATTCTCAAATAATTCAGATTTGGTTTAAAACCTTTTCATAATTCATAGGGAGTTTTATCTAGCTTTTTGTGAGGGACTTTGATAAGAATATAACATGCGGACAATGCCGCTTCCCCCCACATATTTTCAGGCATACCAGAACTCAATAACATTGCATTCATCATTTTTTTAGTGTTCTATTTTTTCGTTCGGCTATGCCATTTTGTTGAGGTGTATACGGTGTTCTAGTTTCCTGAATGATACCATTCTCACAATAAAATTCTTCAAGAAATTTCGTGCAATATTCACCACCTCTATCCGACCTAAGTCTTTTAATCTTTTTATCTAATCGGTTTTCTACTTCAGCTTTATATTTTAAAAACATTTGAGCAACTTCATCATTAGACCCTAATAGATAAATTTTCGTATATTTAGAAAAGTCATCAATAAATGAAATGTAATACTTTTTACCACCTTTGCTCAACGTGTTTTTAAAATCAGCTAAGTCAGAATGAACCAATTCAAGCATTTTCGTGCTTCTAGAAGTAACATGTTTAAAAGGCTTCTTAGCATATTTTGCTTCAACACAGATAATACATTTTGAACATTCATTTTCGTTTGATGCGTTTATGAGTTACATATTTTTCAGCCTTTTCATAGAACCATAATTCACATGTCCTAGTCTACTGTGCCACACATTAATAGATTCAACGATATAAGAAGAACCAGAGTAACTTCCATTAGCTAAAGTAGAAATAGTGTTTAGGAAAAACAATCCCTTAGACAAATAATATTTTCCCACAAAGTCCCCATTCTTGGCTAATATCACCTAATCACCCTCAAAGACAATTTTCAAACCAACTCTATTAAGCAAACTACCAGAGACTAGGTTCCTACGCATCGATGTAACATACAACACATCATGAAATGCTAATATTTTTCCAGACGTAAGTTTGAGGAGAATTTTTCCTTTACCAAGAACTCCAGCGGTGGCAGAATTACCCATGAAGACGTTTCACCATCCGCAACTTCTTGGAATTCTTGGAAAAGATCTTTGTTGGAACAGAAGTGTCTGGTCGCTCCAGTGTCTAGCAACTAGTCCAATTTGTTTTCCAACAAATTCATCTCAACCACCACCGCCACGATGATCTCATCCTTTTCAGCAACATTAACCTGCGGGGCAGAATTTGCGTTAGGTTTTGTTAACAGGTTTTTTGTCCTTTTTGCTCTAGCATTGATATGATTTATGGCCTGGTTTTCCACACTCAGAGCAATGCAGAACTTTGTCCTTTGCACTCTTTCTGCCAAGGCCTTTGAAGCGCTTTGAAGTGTTTTGATTCGGTCCCTTCTTGAATTTCTTTCCTTTAGCTTTAAACTTGTCTTTCTATCCAGCAGAAGATTCAATCAAGTTAGCTTTAACTGAATGTGAAGAGACAGTATTAAGCTTATCTTTCTGCCGATTAGTCTCATCGGTCTTCATATGGCTGATGAGCTCCTGGAGCGCCAGATTCTTCTTCTTGTATTTGAGATGACATCTGTTTGCAGAAATTCGCACATCTTCATGACTTCACTAAATACGTCCGCTACAAGGTTTTCGTATTCATGGATTTGGTCCATGATTGGTTTGTCGTCGACCATTTGGAACTAAATCCATTTGCCTACGACGTACTTCTTTCTTCCAGCATTATCGGCTCTATATCTTGTTTCCAAGATATCCAAAATCTCCTTGGCAAGTTTGTATTTGACGAAGATATCGAACAATGTGTTGGTCATGTGGTTTAGAAAATGGTTGTGCACTATCTTGTTGTCTTTGTCGAATTTTGATTTCGCCTCGTCGTCCGTCGATTTGAGGCATGGCCATCAGAGTGGAGGGTGTGACGTGGGGTAGCGCAGCTTCAGGGACGTCCGGTGGAGGACATAGTCGACGTCTAACTGCTCAAAGAAAATGAGCAGTTTCTGGGACCATCGACGGTAATTCATACCGTCCAGAGGCTCGAGCTTGGAGAGGTCGGGCAGTGAACGCGACGGTAGTATGTGAGCCATGGTCACGGTTAACGAATGGAAAAAAACAAGTTTACGCTTTCAAAATGTTAGAAAATATGAATGGTGACCAAGTTGTGTCGTGGTAAATACCACTGTCCTGAAAACGAAATTTTGGCACGACCGTGGTGCAACCGAAGACTGCTCGTTTCCCCAGCAACCCTCTTGACACACGTGCACTCGTGGCAGAGGAGGATGGAATAGTGACTCGTATAAGAAAACTATTGTGCGTAGGGTACACGGTTCAAAGAAAAAAAATGCAATAGTGTTTCGAAAGCTACCCGTGCAGAGGGGTACACGGCAAGCCAAAAAGTGGAGGAGAGGTTTTCTATGTAGGGGTATACGGCTGAAACAAAGCCAAAACAGAATGAAGTGGTTTTAGGATTTTTCTTGAGATGCTCCTTCCCTTAGCCAGGCAGTCGTTTTATAGGCTCGCCGGAGTGGTCACAATAATCACTACCGAGATGGCTCCACAAAATGAGAAAACCACCGAGATGGCTCCATAGGACAAAGGGTGTTTGAAATATTCTCTTTTGAATTAGTCATTTTCTCAACAATAAATTCTTCATCTGAATCACTCAACAGTTGGTGTTAAAGTGCTTGAATAAATAAACACTTTTGTGTAAATCGTATCCAAAACAAAGGCTTGCATAACTCAAAAGTACAACATCGCATATGATTTAGCATAGGAACTGATGCCTTAGCTGCAGTGCTTTCCCAATAAGCACAACAGGAAAATTGAAACCTAGCCAAACGTTAGATTCCTACTTAAACAGACAAACATAAGCAGTCTTGAGAAACTAATTGTTTTCACTCTTACATCTCACTCAATCGATCTAAGTTAGGGAGGTACAGACCAGGAGCAATGGACAAGGCTAGGAACTGGTCCCAGCATGTCACTACAAAAGCTTGATCCTTCGTAGACCCGACCACTGTCCGCTCTAGGGCTACTACCGGCACTGCTGTTGGACATGGAAACAAAGGTTGTCTTCTGCAGAACTCCAGTAGGTGATGATTGGCTGCTGCTATGCAGGGCTTCTCCAAGTGGACCTCCTATGGAACTCTCCCATGATAGAGGATTCTCACTGCTACTCCCACCTTGCACTCCTAACCCCATTGGAATTGGGTCTGATTCACATGACAACCTGAGTGGTGAGAGCGTGGTTGTTGTAGTTTTGTCCCTGTTTCTAGACATGGAAGACAAGAAATCCGAGGATCCTGAAAGCTGGTTTTTTTGTGAAGGGTTTCGTGGCCAATTGTCCATGAATTGGAGAAGCTGGTGATGGGATGAAGCTTCGGTACCTTGATCAGAAAGGTATACCAAGCGAGAGGATCCTCCATGTGAAGGATTGATCAATGACTCAGATGGAACAAACCCAAATTCACTTTGTGAGGATTTGTCAAAAGGGTTTTGATGTTTGGAGAGAAAGTACGAATCTTCAGGTTTCAGACCAACATTCCTAGAAGACAGCATTGACATAGAACTTGTCTCCTGCTGTTTCTCTCCACTCGTAATATTCTTGCCCATGAACACCCTGGCAATGGATATAAGCAAGTTCAGAAATCAAACAGTAGGTAAAACGAATCAAAAATCAGTTCTTCAAGATACAGCAACGAACCCATTGATGGAATCACTGGGAGAATAATGCTTGGGCGGATGCTGTGCAAGAGCAAAGGTGTTCTTGGAGGCAATGCCACCGGCACAAGTTGTTCCACCATCAGCAGATACCTTTGAGATGGTGTTGGTGGCCATGGCTGCAGAGGAATGGCCTTGAACTTGGCCTTCCACAGGCTTTCTTGAACGGTGGCGACCACGGTTCATGTGTCGCTCACAGTACTTCTGGTCAGGTACCGCATCTTTCGAGCACCGCCACTTCTTCCCATCAGTCCTCCTGCACCTTCCTGGCTCGGGATCTGTGCTGCTTGAGAATCCTAGATGGAAGCCTCTCCATCCCACTTCATATAACACATCAAACATACAATACAACATCAAACGTTTTCTCAGTTGAAAACTATTGCGTTAATGTTTTGATGATAAAATAAGACCTTTAAGTGTTCTATTACTTAGTTTTTTTCCATCAACTCTTCTTTTACAATCCAGAATCTTTCATGCAATAAAAATATAACATTCCCCTAAGAATGATATTAAGACAATTTGTATCAAGACATGCTATAACTACAAATAGATGAAATTCAAAATTATTATCATAGAAGGAAAGGAAAGCTTTCAGCTTTGTTGATGTATACACTGTCTCCTCTGAATATGATTACTGTTTTGGTCAAATTGAATCCCAACAACTCAGAACTTGACCTCTGACTCAGTTTCAGTTACAAGTGATCAAAGGACAGAACCTTAGTTCAGAACTAAGCCACATGTTGCTAGTTTACCATGAAGAACAAAGAGAACGAGACAAAACAGAAAGGGAGAACAGTGACTTACATGTGTTGGACCTCAATAAGCTTCCATTTAAACAAGACAAACCAGCAGATTCAAAGGCTTTTCTGATTGGCAAAAGCAGAGTAGAAGGTATAGGAATGTTTGCGCATATGTACTTGTAAATCAATGTCTGATGCTCCAACTCTATCCATTGTGATTGTGTGAAACCAGTGTATGTCCCGTTGTTACTACTGTTGCAACCTGAAACAGAAGCATGGCCCATGTCTCAACCCTAGACTATAGAATACATAGAGCTAAAGAAAGAGAAAACACAGAGCATTTGATACACATGTCTCGAAATTTCAAACATATTACAAGAATCTGAGTTCTTAGGAAGAACAGAGCAATAGAGACGTTGATGGAAGAAAAATGGAAAGAAGGACCGAGTGAAGGGTTTAATGAATCAGAAAACAACGACTCTTTTGTAGATTTCTAATAGAAAAAGGACCACCAAAAGCAGCAAAACGCATGAATTAAATACTCTATAATGCTGAAGGGAAAATAAAAGAATGTATAAGTAAAGGGACCCAATCTGGAAAACCTTAAGAAAAATCTGTTCAAGAAGCTCCCAACAAAAAGGACAAGGCTTTGTGCCCAAGAAAACATTTTTCCCACTTCCTTAAAGCATTACATTTTGCTACATGACTACATATACATAAACACATACATACATACATACATACATACATACATACATACATACATACATACATACATACATACATACATACATACAAACGCACCTGCATTTCTTGTACTGTAAGGAGACAATGATGAGAGTTGATAATAAGGCAGCATGGTCGCATTTTGAGGACTTGATTTGGCAGAAGAGAAGTTCAGCATCTGGTTTTCTTGGTAATGCGGATCAGCGGGAGAGAACAGAGGAGAACCGTTGGATCTTAACAAAGACATGGACTTGCCATTGTCTGACCCACACAAATCAGCACCGAATGTCTTAGCCATTCTCTTAGAGCCCTTCAAAGACCCATCATCCTTATCATCACCATCATCATCATGTTCATCATTCACAGCCCTTTCTTGCTTCCTAAACAAACCAGATCCGTACAGCTTCTGCTTTGTCAGGGGATCTGAAACAGTAGAACCAAACCCAGAAGAAGAAGATGAAGAAGAACCCACCAAAGCATCGAAACCCACCAACCCAAAATCCATAAAAAGCTCGAAACTTTTAGCCTACAAAACAACTTTCCTTGCCAAACAAAGCATCGGGGAGGAAGTTTCAGAAGGTTGAAGGAGAACAAAAATGTACATTTTTGGAGGATGAGTAGTAGTAGTAGTAGTAAGTAAGTAAGTAGCTGTTATGTGTGGTTTTATCTCAAGCTGTAAGAAGGAAAGTAATCAGACACAGAATGGACTTTTCCTTTGGGACACTTCTTATGTATGCTTGTGAAAGAGAGAAAAAATTGGAAAATAAAAATAATTGGAGAGAGAAAAAAAAAAGGAGGAGGGAAGCTCTTTGAGGGAGGAAACTGACTTGACAAAGCTAGTGAACTAAATGCTCTACACATTGAGCGTGTATATATGTACACATCTCTACATATATATACGTGTGTGTGCGTATATATATATATACATGTAATTATACTCATATATATATATATAATAACAAAAAGTAGACTTTTTAAATGCAATGTGGGGAGACCAAATACGTAGGGCCTCTCCTTTGCTTAAGCAAATGACAAAAGTTTCAGCTTTTCGCCAACTAAAATATTTTCTCAAGATCTTCTTCCCAACATGTCGTCCCTATCTATATGTGATTTGCGAAATTTGGCTTGAGATATTTAATGTAATTATTTGGTACAGTAAAAATTCCACAATTGCCCTTTATGCATGCTGTAATGTGCTTATTTATCAATCCCTCAATTATCCCCTACAAAATATTTATTACCTACCAAAATGTTGTCACTACAATTATTCACGCCCACCTTTAACAATAAATTGGAAATGTAGAAAAAGTCAAATGTATCTATTAACATCCTATAAAAGAAGTATAAATTTATTTCAAACTCTCATCATTACAAACTATTTTTTCTATATACATTATTATATTATTTCTAAAATAATAAAACAGTATTATAATTAATTTTAAATTAATTTAAGAATGATCATATATATGTTTTTGGTTGAATTATATTATAGAATATTTTTTTAAATTTCATAGAACTGTATATTCAAATTAGTATCCATCAATCTAGATACATCAGTAAACATATACAAATATTACATATATATATATGCAATATATGTGAGGTTTGTGGTTTATTGTGTTTCTGATACTGTACGTAAACGCATGCATGTAGAGTCACTAGCAAATGGCATCTAACAAACTCTTTTAGTTATATTCTAATTTGTGTTTCTATTTTTGTTATCTTTTATAATATAAAGCTGGAGAAATTAACTTTTTCTGAATACATATGTACCATAAACATGGACCGACTCTCGAAATGAAAGTGCTTTTCTAATACCATTCCTTTTTGTTATATGAAAGTGTTAGAATTCTGTGGACTGTCAATCTACAATATTGTTTTGTAATTTGTATAACTAGTCACAATAGATTTAGATTTAACTTAACAATTTAAAGTTATTTATTAATATAACTATGAATAAATAATTCATATTATATCTTAAGACAATATAATATATAAATAACTATTTTAATCCGAATTTCACTCAAACTTTTCAATAAAACTTACCATTATTTATATGAATTTTTGTCTTATTAATTGCGTATGGATTTTACAATATTTGTGAAATGACATAGATATTTAAACTTCAATATGTCACAAATAACAATTTACAACACATTTTTTCGTTGTCTTCGTTATTGTGAAGAAATTATTATCGCGATTTTGTTATATATATTAGTCATCCCATAAAATAATATTTAGTTCATATAAATAATTAACAAAAATTATACATAAATCATGTACTTTAAAATAAATTAATGTGTTAGCTTTTATGAGATATTCTCATTAAAAAAAAAACACAAAAACCAAACATAATATCTCTCTCTCATCACCGAAACAGGTTTCGAGAGAGAGAAAGATGGATGATGTTGACGTGTCAAGGTTTGATGCGGTGAAAATAATCCCAAGTGGGCCCATTCTCTCTTTCTGCATTTGTGGGGGTGACTTATTTGTCCTATCCCTCGCTTTTTTTAACAAAACTTTATAACAAAAAAGTTAACATATATATAAACCCCTTTAATTATGTGTGTATATATCTACGAATTGTGTATAAATAACCACGCACAACAATAAATACAAAAACGACACCGTTTTTAATTTCGCCATATAAACGAGAAGAGAGGGACAAAAGAGATAAGAACAAAGGAAGAACTCCGTCTCCCGTTTGCCGACAGGAGGCGCGTGGGACCCACACGCCACCGTGCAGACGTACTGAGTCACCTTTCGTACCGCCAACGTGGGACCCATTTTTCCTTACGCCAATGGCTACGTGGCATACTCCCAAGCGTCCGTTTAACCTTATCTTCGTTTTCGCTCCCTTGCACGTTTTTTGGTCTCCCTAGTAAATTATTTGTACTTGCATTATTTGGGATCCTATCCTTTGAAGTGTAGTAGTATTGTTATTATTCATGGATTTGTGCATATAATTTTAACATAAGCTTATTAAACAAGTTTTAATATATAGATTTGTATAAACAATAACTAGGAATAATGTAGTTTCACATACGCTTATTAAACAAGTTTTAATATATAGATTTGTATAAATAATGACTAAGAATAATTTTGTTTTATAGGGTCAAATGATATTTTTTATATAACATGAGTTTTTAATAATTCAATTTTAATAAAATCATTACGTTTTATATTATGAAAAATAAAATATTTTTACCATATTAATCCCAACTTTTAGTCTTCGTTGCATGTTGGTGAAAAATCAAAGATATATTAGAATATAAATTTTGTGGTGCAAGTAGATTTCGTCCAAAAAACCATTTTCACGAAAATATGTATCGTATAAAAAGTAGGGGTGTAAAATGAGTCGGTTCGGCTCAGTTCGGCTCACCTCGCGAAAAAACGAGCTAGCTCAGCTCGACTCATTTTTTAAACGAGCTGAAAAATCCCAACTCAGCTCGGCTCGCCTCTAGTTCACTAAAAAACAAGCTGGTTCGCGAACCAAACTATTTATTATTTTGAATTAGTTGTAATATCATATATGATAAAATATCAAACGAACCAAATAAAATATCGAAAATATAAAAACGTTAATTCAAACATAATGTTATAAAATATCATTGTACTAAATAAAAAATAACCTTCTCAAATAAAAAGTATAAAATATAATTGTACTAAATTCGACCGCTCGTAACTTTACTAAATTGTTTCTTTATTTTGTTATATCAATTATTAGAAAAAGAAAAAATACATTATAATAGTATAGTATGTTTAAACAATATATTATGTTTTATTAAATGCAATATTATATATAATAATATATAAAAATTGAAAATATTTTATTTTTGTACATGATTTTTTTCAGCTCGCGAGCCAGCTCGTGTAAGCTCGGACTCGTTTTGGGCTCAGCTCATTTGTTAAATGAGCTAGAAAATATCCAGCTCGGCTCGGTTAAATATGGTCTGAGCTAGAGTTGGCTCGCGAGCCGACAGCTCATTTTACACCCCTAAAGATGTTATATATACCTTTAGTAAACAGGTCGAGAATGTTATACCGAAAAAAAACCGATGCCCTAATGAGATGACACACAGAACACTCGACGAACGAAGGATAATGCATCACCCATCGGATGGTGGGCATCGAAAATCACAAGACTAAGGTGAATGATATAACTAGTATAAACGTGGTATTTTTTAGGAAATACATATTGGAAATCACTGATATTGCGTCATAATTTGGATGTTACGCAAATTAAAAAACAATTTTGATAACATCATCAACATTATTTTGAATGTGATGGGGATAACAAATGATGACATACAATTAAAAAAAGATTTGAAGACAATATGTCGAAGACCTGAGCAGGAGTTACGAGACAGGAGGACATATATCTCAATATTCAGATTGTTTGGACCATCGAAAACAGCATTATTTATGTGGTTAAAAGAAGACGTTAATTTTCAGATGGTAGCATCGAAGATTACTCGGTGTATGGATATTGTGAGGCTAATCGGGTTGAACGATTGTCACGTTTTCATGCAGTGACTCATTCCAATTGCATTTGTTCAGCTATTTTCACGAAACGTTCACGATGTGCTATACGGTATTAGCATATTTTTCAAAGATATATGTTCAATAAATTTAAAAAGAGATGACTTAGAGTTATTGAAAAACAACATATTTTAAGTATTATGCTCTTTAAGAAAATTTTTTCGCCTTCCTTCTTTGATGTCATGGAACATTTGCCAATACATTTACCAGATAAGATAATACTCGGTGGTCCTGTTGAATTCAGATGGATGTATCCTTTCGAATGGTTTTTCTTTCATCTAAAGAAAAAGGCAAAAAAATCATCTATTGAAGGTTCAATTTTTAAACAGTACTTGTTATAAGAAATCACATATTTCAGCATATTTTATTTGGAGTCATATATTCCGATGAAACAAATATGTTCAGCAGAAGATCACACAAACCATCTATATCATTATAATCATCACCAACATAACGCATATGAGGAAAATCCGAAGAATATTGGCTAACACCGGAGGAGTATAATCACGTCCACACATAAATTCTCAAGAGCTATTACCTTTTGAAATGTACAAAACAATGACAAACGATCTTTTAAATTAGAATTATATATATGTATATATATATGTGTGTGTTAGCATATTTCACTTTTCTGATACTTGATGAAGAAATAACATGTACATATTCTTATCTAAATTTAAATAAACTCACGAAAATGAAAGTTCAATATTATGCCACATGGTCGAGAGATTACGTAAGTACACATATTTCCATATATATATATGCGTAAAATACTTTATGTTATAAGTAATCATTCATTTTTATATTATATAGGTCAAAGGTTCCGATTGGAGACATCCTACCTGGTTAAAAAAATTTGGCTAATGGTCCTACAAGAATTGTATTGTGTTGGCTAATTATGTTTCTTCAAGGATATACACTTCACACTTTCGAACATGGAAAGCATAGAAGCACATTCAATTACAACGTTTGTGTTAAAAGTCAAATAGAAAATGATAATTTTTACAGCATTTTGTACAAAATCCTACAGGTGAATATCTTGATCTCGTTGGATTGAAGGTAATGTTTTATAAATATTATTGGTTCGACCCAATCATAGAACGTGGTACCCAAAAAAATTGATGGGGAGAAATTGACATCAACCTAGCACGACAATATGCAAAGTATGATCCATTTATTACAACAGATCAAGCAAATCAAGTATGTTACGTGCACTATCCAACAACTTTGAAATGTCGAAGAGAAGAGTGGTGGGTCATTATTAATATTAAACCACAATGAGTTATAAACACAGACGAAAAAGAAGATCCATTGTAAACCAATCATCCTGAACTAACACGATTAATCAATACAGACTATTGAGAAAAATATTCTCGTAAGAACTGATATAGATACAAAATACATTCGCGAATATGAAAACGTCGAACTGGAAGATGCAGAAGATGAACATGACGATGAATTCAATGCACAATTGAAGGAAGACTCGTCAATCGGAGAATCAACTAAAGAAGAAATGTGAATCTTATAATTTAATTATCAAACTGTTATATTTTTTTACATCATATCTTCCACTTTTAACGGGCATCCGTTGGCAATCGCAAGGGAAACCTATTGAATCATTTAATTATGTTCAATACTTAGAAAAAATCTAGAATTTTAATTTTCGACGAGCATTCGTCGTTTATCCTATTATTGATCCCAAATGTCTTAACATAATGTTGTGGTAAGATATTATATACAAATATTGATATTGAAATTAATTATAAATTTTGTCTGATGATTTTGTTTACACGTGCAAGTTTTATGTGGGTGATGTTCTTAAATACAAGAACAATAATATCATCCAAGATTCGTTAAAAGATCGATTTTATTACTCTTGACAGGTGACACAAGAAGTTATACGTCATCGATGGTAGTGTATATTTATCGTTATTGTATTTAATATAAAAATTAATTTAAAATTTTTGTCGAATTTTATTCATAAATTAATTTATTCAAATCTAATTTTGTAGCGCGCATATAGATGGTGAAAGAAAGATAGATCGTGCATCTATACCGCTTGGATACACGATATTCAAGTTTGGTTATGCTTGATGATGAACAATGTCAAATGCAACTATTACCAGAGAACGCCAAATTGACATGGCAACGAAAGTGGTTTTGAACAAACTCGTCCAACATTAGGAGTTAGAGGACTTTAAGGCCAAAAGAAAATAGGCTTAAAAATATCGATACGGCGAGAAGTTTCGCGGGTATGGTCTATATCACCATACATCGAGATCAAAATCATACCTGAAATGAAAGAAATTGAAGGGTGATATAAAATCGGTCTATTTCCGACATCATATCCATAGTTAGCGCATTCGTCATAGATTTGGTAAAAAATATTTATATTAACAATTTAAATTTATTTTTATGAAGAATTATTTATTAATTATTATAACATTATAGGTACAGAGGATGCGAAGAGAACATACTCTTTTTTAGCTGATTATAGAGACCCATGCCAAGAAAAAACCCTTTGTTAGAAAAGAGGTCGACAAACCTGAGCTTGTTGACTCTAATCAGAACGGACGGTGAAAGTTGTTTCGGAGAAGATCACAGAGCAACCACAAGTCATCCATTCAACACGTGATGATCTTAGTCCTTTACAAAAGGACAAAATTTATTTAGAAGTATATAATAACATTATTATTACAATAATTCTTTAATTATATAAAATATTTTATATTGATATATACTAACTTTTATTTGTTTAATATTGTAGTCTGTTAGGCTTAGGGGTGGCCGTTTCGGTTACCCGGATCGGCCCAGACCGACCGAACCCGTGAGATAAATGGGTTTTGTAGAAAACCCATATGGGTTTAGAATCTGAAACCCAAATGGGTTCGGGTCGGTCCGGGTTGGGTTCGGGAGAACCTAAGGAACCCGAAAAAAAACCCTAACACTCTCCTAACCTAACCTGTCTGTCGACTCCCTCTATCTCACTCTCTCGCTCTCATTCTCAAATTACCGCCTTCCGTCCGTCGGCTCCCCCCTCATCTTCTGACCGTCGCTCGCCCCTTATCCTTCGTTCGTCGCTCGCCCCTCCTCCTTCCGTCTGTCGGCTCACCCTTCATCCTCCGTCCGTCGCTCGCCCCTCATTCCGTCCGTCGCTTCGTTCGCCCCTCATCCTCTTGTTCGTTGCCCCTCCCATATTGGATTACATGTAGATTACTTCTCTTTAAGGTGGATCATTGGAATTTATTTTCCTTGTTGAGAGTATTGAAGACACTGCAAACTATGTCGTTTCCTGGTTACTCTCTGGCTAAGTTAAATCATTTTCGTTCTTGAATGTGATGCTTCTATTTTAAAAGCTTTTAATAGGATTTTATGTTGGTTTAATCAGATGCATATGTAAATATGTGCAGGACTATGATGATGCGAAGATTGTGGTCGTTGGTTTGGCTACAACTTGTAGCAAGAAAATTCATAATCAGTTGGTATGTATGATCGGATTGAATTAGGGGCTTTCCATGTTTGCTCTGTAATCATAATTCTAAGCTAAAATAGTCTTGGAATTAGAGGGTTGTCTATTCTTGAGCAGAATGAAGACAATGTATTATTTTATTACTTAATTTGTCTCTCGTTGTGAAGGTTGGAGTGGAACAAATGCACAAAGATACCAAATATGTGCTATTTTTGGATGATGATGTTAGACTGCACCCTGGAACCATTGGAGCCCTCGCGGCTGAGATGGAGAAAAATCCAGAGGTCAAAAAAGCCTGTGTTTTTATTGGAAATTTCTTCCTTTAGGGATGAATTTTGTTCTCTTTTTGCTTGGAGTTATTAAACAACGTCAATGATTTTGCGCAGATATTTATCCAAACTGGATACCCTCTTGATTTACCTTCAGGAACTCTGGGTAGTTATTGCATCTACGAGTATCGCATGGTACAATGGCTTCGTTCATTTACTTGTTTCAATTCCTCTTCCTATGAAATGCTAACCGTTGGTATGATTCAAGTTTCTTCCTCATTTGCTATATCTCGTGTCTATCATCTCATGTCGGAATATGTTTCTGATATCCCGAAGAACCCGAAGTACCCGAGAACCCGAAAGAACCCAAATACAATTCGGGTTTTTTGGGTTCAATGTTTCAAAACCCGAACCCAACCCGAAACCCGAAGAACCCGTCTCGAAAACCAAATGGGTTTTTTTGTTCAATTTTTTAAAACCCGAAGAACTCATCCGAAATCCGAAACACCCACCCCTAGTTAGGCCATCTAAGGTGCATCTATACTGTCTAAGTTCTCTACAAAAATATATCATCGAGAACGCTACGACGGTATCCCTCGATTCAAGAGACTTACACGTAAGAACGACGCATCTAATAGTTCGAAACTACACTTCAAGATACACGAGTGCAGATGTATCACATGGAGAGCATCATCAAGTTGTTGATCGATCGAGCATATCAGCCACCACCACCGATAGGGGCAACAACATTGAGACAAGAACCGATCATAGACTTCGATGCAAGTCCTTCACAAGGCATTGGCGAGCACAAAGATGGAAGACGATTATACTACTTTAGATAACATGTAATAAATTAGTTTTTTTAATTTTGTATAAATTTAATCTATATGAGACTTTTTTTTTTCTAATTTTTACTTTTTTAATTTTTTTCGTAAGATTATCAATAGACATCTGTTGGATTATTTTTAATTTCCTTCATTTCCTTTCCAACGGGTATCAATTGCTAACTTCCACCAACAGTTGTCTACGGATGTCCGTTGCAATATTTCAACGGACATGCGTTGCGAATTGTCAACGGGCCACCGCTGAAGTATGGCAACGAGCATCCGTTGAAACATGGCAACAAAAATCCCTTACAATCTGTTGAACAATATCAATGGATATTATCCATTGCACCTCTGTTGCAAATCGCAACATATGTGGATTTTCAATTATCGATTTTCAACGGTATTGAATCTGTTCAAATCTGTTTTAAAATATCATTTCCAACATATATGACCGTTGAAAATGGCTTGTTTTTTTGTAGTGACCACATAAATGACCTAACCAATTTAAACGATCATTTAGACATTTCCTTGGACACTCTTGCTTTTGCGGATACACCAAATGTGCACCCTTCCATAATGGACATTGATGTTTCCATTGTCTCGCCTTGAGAGACATATTTGTGGACACATTTTCATCGGTGCTATGCCAAGGCCAACAAACCAAGATTTCATCCACGAGACTGAGAGATTTCGTTATCAACACGATCCATGCCATTCAACCTTCGAACTATGATCAAATGATCATATATATGTGAGTTTCACTAATTTCGCACCTTCACATTATGCTTTTATTGCTACAGTTCGCAACCCCCATTCCTACCGCGAGGCTATTGTTGATGATCTTTGCAATAAGACTATGAAATCTGAAATCAAAGCTCTTGAGGATAACAACCATTGGTAGCAAGTAGGTTTTCGAGATAAATTATTGATCTGATAGAATAATAAAACGATATAAGGCATATTTGTTATTCTTGGTAACAATCAAATTCAAGGCCTAGATTATAATAAAACATTTGTTTTTGTAAAAAACTAGTGAAAGTCTACATAATGTGAATTCCTTTTTTTACATTAGATAGATGTACATAATATTTTTCTATATGATAATTTAATGAAATCACCTCTTGATTTCTAACATATTGACATATCACTTATTTATTGTTTCAAAAAATTATTGTATGGACTTAAACATGGACATCGGTGTTTAGTTTGTGAAGCTTATATATTACAATTTGTATTTCGTTTGTATATCGTTTTATGCATTCAGATTAAAAAAATATATATTCAAATATTCTAAAATTTTTGTAGATTTCGCTTATATCCATCTCTAAAATTCATTATGATTGATTGTTTGTGGTAGTTTTATGGATTTCTTTAATGTAAAATATTATATATATATATATGACACATATTAACTTTTTGTATGCCATGTTATTTATTCATATATATTTTTATATTTATTATGTACCTTTTAGATTTGTAGTTCATTTTATTTCCTCCAATTCGAATATTTAATAGAAATATATCTCTAAAAAAGAATATTAAATCTAAAAATAATAAATATTTTACATTATCTATTTATTAATTAAATTAATTTTTCTTAGATAAATGTAAACATTTTACGAAGATGTAATTTAAGAGCCTTTTGACCAAAGATAATCTCACAAAAAACTATAATATATATATATATATATATATGTTCTGCGTGATAGGATGGGGTTTGGTGTAGTATCTATGTCACACAAAAAAAAACCAGCTGTGAAAGAGAAAAGACACTACAAAATAAATTTAAATAAAAAGATTGAACAAATGTAAATAAATTTAAAATGAAAAAGGAATAGAATAAATGAGAGTCACGTGACAAACTTTGATATGTCCATAGAATTCGAGCCCTTAATTATTAGAGGGCTTGACTTCACCCATTTGATTCCAAATCTCGAATTGGTCCCTCCCTCGCCCTTTCATATTTATTACACTTTGTTCCTTTTTGGAATATAAAAATAATAATACATAACACACATTTATACATATAAATATTTATACATACAAGTATATATATACATAGACTTTAACAAAGATTTGACAAATATAAA
Organism: Gynandropsis gynandra; assembly: GCA_036759665.1. Lineage (NCBI taxonomy): Eukaryota > Viridiplantae > Streptophyta > Magnoliopsida > Brassicales > Cleomaceae > Gynandropsis > Gynandropsis gynandra. The sequence goes on along the minus strand of CM071860.1, from coordinate 64,910,398 downwards.
AAAAGGGCAGTATAATGCCATGATTGCATCTATCTCCCCCTCTATGAAGCCTGTTTCCAAGACGACACTTTGGAACCATAAATGGAAAATTATATATTCCTTGAAATGATTTTTAAATCATATGCCTGCAAACTTTAATTTTATTTATTTCAATTCCCATGGAAGACAAATTTTATAGCATTTTTTTTGTGTCTTTCTTCTCATATACTTTTAGTGTGTCTTTCTTGTATACTTTTACGTTAAACCAAAATATTAAATTTATTTTATATACTGAATATTAAACAAATATTTTTCTTCAAATTCAAACATAAATGGCTATTGAACTTTTAGTATATTCTCATATAATTTTAGGTTAAACCAAACAATTAAATTTATTTAATATAGTGAATATTTAAACAAAGATTTTTGTTTTAAATTCAAACATAAATGGTAATAGATTTAAACAGTCGTTAGTTGAATGGGGATTTTGTGAATTATGAAATGGAAAATTTTAAACATAAGTTGAAGGCATTCAATTTTTAAAACCTTTATTATAATATATAGATTTAAATTTTTATAAAATTCAAGAATTTAATTTTTTTCGAAAATTTATTTGGTGGCATCGAGAGATACAATAATTAATATTCTAATATTTTTTATTGATATAATACAGTAAATGTTTATTATTTGATAACCATTTTTAGTATATTTCTTATTTACAATTTTTAAAAAAATCGGAAATTTTATGATAGAAAACTTCTACATATTTTTAGATATTCGTCGTTACGGATACATTGTCTATAATGATGTCTTTTATGATATTATTGTTTGGAAATTTGTTTATTTTAACAAAAAATAATTATGCATGATATTAGTACAAATACAATGAAAAATGTCAAGATATAAAAAAATACAAAATTAGATGTTTTAATGTGTGAAAGAAAAAAAAGGAGGGGTTATAAGAGGAAAAGTGGGAAGATTTTACTACAAGAGTCGTGAAAAAGATAGTCCACAAAAGAGTTGTCTTGTCAGATGAAGATTGTAAGTCAAATATCAACACAAAAACAAAATATTTTATAATAGTTAATATTAATTTTGTTATTAATAAAGGAAAACTCTAGAAATATTCACGTACTTCTATTTTTTACATAATCATTTAATTTTAAAGTCTTACGTAATATTTATATTTAAAAACCTTATCAAATTGCGAGTTTTCAAATTATATTCAAAACTGTGTAAAAGACAAAAAAATATTAAATGTTATATCAAGATAATGTGTTAAATTTTTCATTATGTCTATATTTTTAGATTAAATTTGTCTAACTAATTTAACAAAGATTTATAAAATACGTTCAATTTATATATGTTATTGTGTAAAACAAATATCTAATACATATCTAATGATAAGGTTATAGATGTATGAATTAAAATAATGTTTAAGACTTTTACAAATAATAAAAAATAATATAAAACATCTATAATATACCGTTAATTATTATTTCAATAATAAATTTTTTTACTTCTATTATCTTAATTAATGATAAAATATAAATTCATTATTTTATACTGAAAACCTAAAATGACTTTTTTATAACTAAGATAAAGTTTTAAAATCATTTTTATTTAAAATATAAATGAGTAATAAACACATAAATATTGCAGATTTACGATTATAGAAAATAAAAATAAACCTATATATATTATTTATATGATATATAAAATTTTAGATTGAAACTAAATTTTAAAATCATTTATTAATATGATTTATTATAATATAATAATGATATTACTAAAAAAATGGGGAAGGCCATCTATGCCTTGTCGTGTCTTTGGTCGGGGTCGTCTCTATCACATCTCTCTCATTCGTTTGAAGTTTGTGCCATGTGAGTCTCTTTCATACAATGCAATGTATGCTAATTTCAACAACTACAAAAACGGGTTGATATTACATCAATTTTAAAACCATCATAATATATTAAATCATAATTGTTCATATAACGTATTCTTTAAAAAATATTCATATAAGAATTGAGTAAAAAACTTTTTTATTGTTAAATTTTGTTAAAAATTTATCAACAAATTTTTTCGATATATAATTCATCTGTAAATATATTGAATTTACAAACAAATATTACGGTTCAACTTTTCTTTTCAAAAATTTTTTATTAATCTTTTTGGTTTTACATAGATAAATTTGATGTAGTTCCTCTAAATATATCGAATAAACTTTGAGATATATATATAATAGTATATAAATCATATAAAAAATTATAATAAAATGGATAATATTAATATTTACCAATGATATTATTTCAGCATTTGTTTTGTAGTTTTTTTTTTGTTTTTGGACATTTGAATTAAGATTTTTTTAGTTTAGATTATGTGAAAACTGAACTCTTTTTATATAACCTAATTATTAATATATATGTACATTCTAAAATAACATTACAACTTCTCGTTATGGCAATGACATAATTCAAATCGCATTTCTATAGATGATATATGCATGAGTGAGTGTGCAAATAATAATAATAATAATAATAATAATAATAATAATAATAATAATAATTGAAGTGTTTAAATACAATATCTGTTCGCATGAAACATATATACAAGTAAGTTGTACTTGCTTACTAAAACCAATAAATCAGCTATGATGTGTTTAGTGCTACAGACAAATTCTTTTCAATTGCAATTTTTAAATTAAAAAACTACGAAAAGATAATTATTTATAAAAATTTGTATGGATATACAAGTAAGTTGTACAAAATAAATTGTTTTATTTACATTGTTATACGTTCAAATACATGTATTTATCATCCAATATATTTGAACACGTTCGAAACATACATTACGATTCTAAATTATTTCCCACACCAACCGTGAATCTCATAATTTACTCTCCGTTAGTTCAATAAATTTCATGTGTATGAATCTTACATATGAATTTCTCACCCATCGATCCAACACACTTAATTGTAACGAATTTATAAACACGTTAGGATCAACTCGTTTTCTTTTATACGTATGAATGCACTTAGTTTTTCTTTGCTCTTTCTCACAAATTGTTTATTTGTTGTTGTGCAACTCCTCATTAAATAGATGATTTTCATGTTTATCTTGTTGTTTGTTGTATTATTTTAAGGATGATTTATTCCTTTAGAAGTTATTCTTTGACTAAATAAATTTTAGACCAATTGTTATCTTTGTTGATTAGTTCCAATTTTTAGATTTTGATTCAGTTCTTATAATTGTTTGATTCAATACTTGTGTTTGTTAACTTGTTCCTTATATTTCGACAATTTAATAACACATTTTAATAAATTTATCTACCAACTTCTAAGTTAGGAATACGAAATATGTTTCAAATAACTCAACGGTTAAATTTTTTAAAACCTCTATACATCAATCCTAATATCAACCACTAATTTTATTTAAATAAAGAACTTATAATAACAAATATAGATAATATATATAAGGTAGTTGAACGTAAAAAGAATATATAGAAAATATAAGGATTTGGCTTGTAAGAGGGGTTATATAAGTTTTGACAGTTTGTAACACGTAGTTCAAGATCTCAAGGTTCTCCTGTTCCACATGGCTCAAGAATTTGCTAAGTGTAGCTGTTTATCTTTACGATAACCAAGATTTACAGCCTAAGCACGAGACCCACACACACACATATATATATTAAACCTTAACAAAGATTTATTTTTAATTTTGTGATATAAATATTTTAAAAACAAAACAAGTAGTGAAAACCATCGATGCACGACACAGTCACGCCATCGATTTATAATTTAACGTTTTCGAGACCCCATGAAAAAATTAATGATGTCTAGGTTTTACCAAATATATATTGAATTTCATAAAATAAATATTTTTTAAATTTTTATCGTCTACATATTTATGATTTTCCATGTTATTTGTTGAAAATTAATTTCTCACCTTTTTAATTATTCTCACTCGTTACACGAAAATAACGCATGTTAAGGACATGGTTTTCACATCAATATGTACTGGTATTTAAATTCACAACATGTACTGGTATCTTGGACTGTATATTTTTAGTACAAGTGTGACCCTTCATGTATTTGATCATAAATTGTATTTTGTTTTTCTTTTGGATAATATCTTAGTATCTTTTATCCGGGTAATGCAATATTCGGTGCTAATTTCCAATTTTTTTTCTTTTGTTATTACCCTTTTTTTGTTATGGACTTCTAAATTAATTGATCCCATTGACGATTTTTAGAAATAATATTTCCAATTTGAGGTGAGTCGAGCAAGGATTGAAACTATGATGAATTTATATTATTTTAGTTGTTATATTTATAATTACATTAGAAATATGATCAGTATAAATACCTTCATCATAAGAAAAAAACCATATTCGTACAACCTTAATGCAAAGCTATAAAAACATATTTTGGATATTCAAGTTTCATTTTTTTCTCCATTTTTTAGAAATTAAAAATTACATATGTACACCATGCTTTATGTATACATCCGGTTCAAGTAAACGTGATATTGGATTCCAAAATCGAATTCGAAAAACATTTCATAAATACATGTTGAATACATAAATATTTTAGCTTTCTCTTTATGTATTTTTCATAATAGATTAGACTTTTATAGAAGTAGACAATATCCGAATTTCTAATTTGATCTTTATGCATATCACCAACTCGATCATCTTTGATAATCTAAAAATTATGATAAAAAATACATATAAAAAACTTTAATGATCTTTTAAATTCGAACTTTTTATTTATTTGATATTCTAAAAGCTGTTTAAAGACTTTCGATTGTCCAAACCTCACAGTTGCTTTCATCGACCAAATACATTTACATCAGTCTTCGATTCCGTTGTTTCGAATAATTTTGTATATATTTTCTTATAATTTAAGTTATATTGCCTTTGATTCCCAAAATTATGCTTTGTAAAACCATTTTGTAAATTCTTTTAATTAATTTTTACATACAGAAGAAAAGTTACCATTATTCATGTTTTCCAAGTGAACGAAACTTAAATCGAAAACAAAGTGCATGACAAAAGAACCATTAACTTCAACACATACAACATTTAACCATAGAGTAGGGTTAAAGAGCAAGCATTTTTGTACTCGGGTTACCGTGAATACATGCGATTCTTCTGTATAATATATAAAAAAATTAATAAATCATATAAAAAATCTCATTTTTTATTGGAATTTTAAAAAGTAACCAAAATATAATAATCGGATTTGCATGGCATCTAATTAATTAAAAAGGTTAAAGATGTCTTTGGAAAGGCAAAATATGACAAGAAAACAAGGAACAAGAATCACTAAGCCCCATAAGGATGAGCTCTGTATATAATACCTAGAGATGCATGCTTTGCCTCTCACTTCATTATTATAATTATTATTAATTCATTTTGTATATAATAATTTTTCATAATATTAATATTCGTGTTGCTCTCGATGACCCTAAGGTCCACATGCCTATGGCACGACTGTTGGACCAAATAAAAACTTTATTGAAATTCCCCAATTTATCCATTCCATGACCTGTCTTGGGAATTTTAAATACTAGGGTATAACTGTAATTTCGGTACTTTCAATCCCTAACCTTGACCACATTAGATTATTACCACATGATTATGCGTGAGTATCATGTAATTAATTGATTAATATAAATTAAAAACAGTTTTCCGTTGTCTTCCGATGCTCATTTGCAAAAAGATTAGACCATTCAACAGCCTAAATCACATGCGGTCTTATTATTTTAAACATATTCCTAATCTATTATAGAGCTAAATCGTTTCAAAAATACTTTTATCTAAAATAATTAATAAATCGGAAAAAATAAAGAAAAGACAAATTTGCCCTAATGTTCGAATGTAAAAAATACACGTTCTGCAGTTTTCCGACGTGAAAAACTGTCAAACCGTGTCAAAAGCAAGAAAGTCGAACAATTTTTCGACGTGAAACCTGTTTCAAAGTTTAGAGCAAGAAAGAATAAGTGATGTCGAACTTGAGAGAGATCGATTTGAAGTTGACAAGAAGGAAAATGGCTAGAATCAGCAGCAACAGTGAATAAGAGAACACGAGTAATCTTCAATGGTGTCAATAAGTGTAAGTAGATCGATTTCTAGGATTTTGCAAACTGTCAAGTCACAAAATGGTTTATTGATTTGAAATGGGTGAGTGTCAGTGAGTCGATTGAGTCGCAAGGGTCGAAGGAGTTGCATATCTTCGACTCAGTGATTTGGTTGTCTCAGTGAGTGGGTTGGGTCGCAATGGTCGTTTGAGCTTCGCAGGCATTCCAAGGGTTGTTTGAGTCACATGGATCGCTTATGTCATTGAGTCGATAGGGTCGTTTGCGTCACTAGGGTCGTTTGAGTCTCAATGGTCGTCTGAGTCGCAAGGGTCGTTTGAGTTTCAATGGTCGTTTGAGTCGCAAGGGTCGTTTGAGTCGCGTAGGTCGCTTGAGTCTCAGTGAGTCGATTGAGTGTCGCAGAGTGTCTGAGGGTCGTTTGAGTCGCATGGGTCGCTTAAGTCGGTAGAAGTATAATGTATTCTTAATTGGTCAGGTGGCGCCAAAGCCGAAGTTTGTGTATGAATTCAAGCACATGGACAAAATTCCAAAGAATCCTCACGAGACAATAACGACGCTGAGAGGAATATTAGATGAATACGAGTTGCATTATTTCGAGAATGAGTCACAATTTATGCATTTATTCCATTTATAATGTGACTACACATTGATGAAGGTTCAAATGTCTATCCTACTAAATCACTCCGTGATTATACGGGATAAGACGGAGTTGTTGTTCGTCTTAAACGACGTTCCCATCCAGTACTCTATAGTGGAGAACATACTAATTTCTAGATTAAAATGCGGACTATATCCCAAAAGATGGGAGTCCATAAGGGGTGTCACATTCAGACTGAAGAATTTCGGCCGTGGAAAGGTGACCCCTGCACAAGTCAGTGAAAATCTTGTGAAGGCGAAAAATTCCGACGACCGAAAGAGGTTGGCAACTTTGATGTTGTTGGCACAAGTTATGGCTCACAAGCCTTCAGCAGAAAACTCTATCAGCCATGATCTCATTGACATGGTTGATGACTTGGAATTTTGTGAAGGCTTTCCATGGGGGCGTTACACATTCGAGAAGATTGTGGATACTTGCCGCAAACACGTTAGCGGAGAATCACCGAAACCAAAATGGTATTGTGGCGGTTTCATATCCCACTAATGGTAAATTGTATATATTATTGGAATAACTTGAATGTTTTCGTACTTTTTGCATTCTTATCATTTTGTTTTAATGTTTCAGTTACTTCCATTCGAAATCATCCTTAGTTTGGGCGGAAAGGGATGGTATGTTGAAGTTGTGGATGCACATCGATCATGTCCAAGAATGTGCAAAAAGATGGTTAAATCCAGTTTTAACCCGAAGTATGTAGATGTGATAAGGCAGATCGGAGATTCTAAGGTAACAATTACACAAGGGTCACAAGGGAAACAAAGGTCACAGAGGGTAATAATGATTATTTTTTGTTTTTCAAGATTTAAGTATTCTTCGTTCTGAACACGAAGAGGAAGCTTTACTTTATGATCTGGAGGATTACGAGGGATGTGACGATCCCGATGTTTAGATTAGGGGTGGGCAAAAAACCCGTGCTACCCGTCCCGTCCCGAAACCCGTCCCGAACCCGCAAAAAATTACTCGTACCCGCGGGTGCGGGTTCGGGTAATTTCATTTCAATATCTGCGGGTTCGGGTTCGGGACGGGTTTTTTAATTTCATAAACGGGTATCCGCGGGTACCCGCAGAAATTACAAAAATGCCCCTAATTTTAAATTATATTACTTAAATACCCTTAACCCTAATCTAACCTTATGTTCCCACTTCCTTCCCACTTCCTTCCCAGCCAGCCACCATCGCCTCTCAACCCTCTCCCTCTCGTCTCTCACCTCTCGCTCACCCTCTCCATCTCGCCTCTCGCTCACCTTCTCCATCTCGCCGCTCGCTCACCTTCTCCATCTCGCCGCTCGCTCACCTTCTCCATCTCGCCGCTCGCTCGGGTTCTCCCGAACCCAACACGGACCGACCCGAACCCGTTCGGGTTCCAAATTCAGAACCCATATGGGTTTTAGACAGAACCCGTTTATCTCGCGGGTTGGGTTCCTCGGGTTGGGTCGGTCCGGGTCGGTCCGGGTAACCCGAAACGCCCACCCCTACTCTCCCTCCTGCTCGCCCATGCCGGTGTCGCCTCTCCCTCTCGCCGCTCACCCTCTTGCGCCGATAGCCTCTCCCTCTTGCCTGCCCGCTCTCCTCCCCCGCAGCTCACCCCCCACCCTATGCGTCGTGCCCTGCTTGAAACTTTGATGGATTTCTCTGATTGAAACTATGGTTTACAGATTTACTTGCTCAATTGTATATTGTATACGTATATTCACCTATTTTTGGTTTACATTTACAGATGTTTACAAATCCAGTCACAAAATTCTTCCAATCCAGGAACAAATCAGTCACAAAACTATTTCCAATCAACGAACAAATCCAGTTGAAGTTACATGTTATTGTATGTTATTGTTTGTTATGATTTGTAATTTTTTAGAGTTATGTTTTTTTGTTATATTTTTAAATTTTTTAAAATTGTAATGTTTATTATTGATTTTGATTTATGCGGGACGGGTACCCGCGGGTTTTAAAAATATTGGCGGGTTTTCTCGGGTACCCGAATAGCGGGTACTCGTACCTTGCGGGTACGAGTACGGGTAATAAAACTTATTACCCGTGCGGGACGGGTTCGGGTACGGGTAGTGAGATTCTCGCGGTTACCCGCGGGTGCCCACCCCTAGTTTAGATATGGATGGAACATCTTCGTAAAAACCCGAAGGGTATTTGTTGGGAGGATATCCGTAAGCAAGAACTGCTGACACGAAAAGCAACTCTTGGTGATAAAAAAAAGAGGAAAGAAAAGTGGACTAAGAGGAAGGAGAACGTGAGTGAAAAAATAATAGAGGTCCAAGATGATGTTGATGCTGATGTCGTAGTCCCTCTAACACTAGAGTAGAAATTAACAGAGGAAATAAAGAAGTCGGAGAAAAGAATCATCAATGCTGTAAGAGACCTTCTAAGGGATGCCGAGATTCATATGCCTAATCCAAAATTAAAGGCTGCCGAGAAATTTGCGAGTACCGGGAACCAATCTTCCGACACTGTTAGTGATTATGTGTTTGAATTCCTTCGACGTCCAAATCCAGTGTCAAGAAAAAAGCCAAGCGAAGAGCCGATTTACTCTGGAGATGGCTGAGAAGAGGATTTGGCAAACATTGCTCCTGACCAAGTAAGTAATATTTAGTAAAAAGTTTGAGAGTCAATTTCCATCGAGAGTCGGCATGGGTCGCAAGATTCGGATCGGTCGCAGGGATATATAAGTCGTAGGGTCACATAAGTCGCATGGTCGCTAGAGTCGCATGGGTTGCATGGGTTTCATATATCCCATGGGTCACTGGGTCGCTAAAATCGCATGTGTTACATAATCAATGTAACGAACGATGAGTCTAATGAATGAAGTAATTTTATGCAGATGCTCCAGTGGATCCTGTCGAAGAGGTGCACACTAAAGATACTTTAGTGGGTCCTGTCGATGACGTTGCCGACGAGGTTTCTGCCAAGGATACTCCAACAGTGGGTCCTGTCCAAGAGGTTGGCGCTATTGTCGAAGTACCACGAAGTAAGTACTTACATTTCAGTCACAGAGGTTGCATTGGTCGCATTGGTCGCATGGGTCGCATGGCTCGCATTGGTCGCATGGGTCGTTTGAGTCACTTAGGTCGCATTGGTCGCCTTATGTTTAATGAATTAAATTTTATGAGGTGCTGGACCTTTATCGAAGAAGTCTGCGCCATATGTTGAGCCTCCGCCGGTGAAAAGAGCAAGAACAGTGCGAGGGAGAGGGCGAGGGAAAGATGTTGACGGAGTTCAAGAACCCGAAAAGAAGGTTGTTCAAGAACACGAAAAAAGGTTGTTGAATAATCTAAAACGGAAGGAGAGTTTGTGTGGAAGCCCAAGGGATTAGTAAAGGGTGAGATAACCCGATTTCCTTCGTTCGTTGACGCTAGCGGTGAAAAGTTGGCTGATCTATATATGTTCCTGAAGACACCTCGACATGAGCGGTGGTGGAAATCTAAGCTAATTATTCCTTGGGGGCGAAAGTTTTGGGAGACTATATTAAAGGCCAACGTATGGCTTGAAGATGATGTAAGTTTTTTTAAACCCGTAGTCTCACAGAGTTTTGTGTCATATGTATTCATGTGTGTTAATTTTTTTACAGCAATTGGATGAGGCGTTGATGGTGATGTCTTCTCGCTCAGCATTAAATACCATTGCGAATCAGAATTAATATGTTTGTCCTATTGCTTTCATCCAAGCGCTCTCGATGTGGATGTACGAGGATATGGGAATTTTGCCAGAAATTCTTAGTGATTTTTAGAATATCAAGCATCCATTCAGAAGTACGAAGACACCAATTAGTGATTACAAAGGATTTGACTCGGTTCTAAAAATTCCATCGGAAAAAAGTCGATGGGTAGGATGTCATTGGGTAGCCATCAAAGCGGATTTTAAAACCCAATTCATCACGGGATACGACCGTCAGAGCAGAATTAAGGAAATACATATCGATCCGGTGATTGAGAAGATAAGAAAAGCTATCCCTAAGATGCTCATTCACGGAGGGTTTCCTTCTTTGGCTTTTGGAGAAGATGAATGGAAGTATGAGTATTATGAAGGTTTGTCACATGACCAAAACGGGGATGACTGTTGTGTTTTCTCCTACAAATTTTTAGAAGCCTAGTTAATGAGAAGGAGGAATATTTTTCACTTAATTTGCGACGACAATGTTACTTCCATGCGTGAGAAGATGGAGGCTGATATATTTAGTAATGAAAAACGTATCAATCCACCCTGAGACTAACTTGATATTTGATACAATGTTTTTTTTGAAATGGAAGATGTAAACATTTGATACATTGTTATTTTTTAAATATTTGGTACATTGTCGTAGGGGTTAAAGGGTCGCAGAGGTACAAGGATCGCATATGTACAAGGGTCGCACGGGTCCAAGGGTCACAGAGCCTCATGTGACCCTTGCGACCCATATGGACATTGCGACCCTTCCGACCATCGCGATCATTGCGACCCATTTGTTCATTTCGACTCTTTCGACTAGTCTTTTCAATGTCAGACTACCGGCTTTTCCAGGTGCTAGCTATGCTTTTTATTTTACCAATGCCACATTCAAGACCATTGCGACACGTCTATATTACCCCGATATTAAAAGGTTCATCAAATTTTCTAAGTCTCACCGTAACACCCATTTGAGATGAGAATGAATCGGGGGAGAATCCCATCTCTCTCCTCTCTTCGTCTAAGTCTCTAACCCTAAATTCTCTGAAAAATCCTTATTAACTTTGTGACCGTTTTGATCTTCGTCACGAAAGTCACATGGTGGAAGCATGGCATCGTGTTGTCTATTTGCTACTCAAGGTCTTGGTAATCGTCACACTCGGTCGCTATGCAGATACACACAATTACTTACAACGTGGATGGAGGACTTTGTGCTGTATCTGCACTACATAAGGTCTTGGTAATCGGCAGACTCAGACATCTAGCTGTATCCATGTTACCTAAGGTCATGGCCTGAGGTCAACTTGGAAAAGGCTCAGTCACACATGACTCTCTTTACGAGGCAGGGCTCCGATGTGTCTCTAAAGTCATCAAATTTGACCTTTGTGACCTTTGAGACTTTATGTAACCTTTTTTTCCTTTTTATTCTACTTTTTTCTTGCCTTTTTTTCTTCAACTTTTTTCTTACCTTTTTTGTAACCGTTGAGACCTTTGAGACATTATGTAACTTTTTTTATAACTTTTGTGACCTTTGTAACCTTTGTGACCTTATGTAATCAGTATTTAAACGTTGAAAATTTCTTATTTTGCATCTATTGTTCGTAAGGTTATGATCCATCCGACTCATGCGACCCAATATGACCCGTTATGCGACCCTCAATCAGATTAAATTAGAATCAAGTTTAACCAGGAACCCATCTGACGTATGCGACCATATATGACCATGTACGACTCATGCGATCTATACGACTCATGTGACTTGTCGTTTTGCGGTCAGACTCCTGTCTTTCGACCCATGTGACCCTTCCTACCCATTTGACTTATCGTTTTGCTGTCAAACTCCTGTCTTCCGACCCACGTGACCCTTCGACCCATGTGACCCTTCCAACCCATGTCTATAAGTTAACGTCTACGTCTCTTCTCTTAGTATGTGTATCCAACCCCAATTTCTATGAAAAATCTTTTTACCTTTGTGACCTGCGTGCCGCAGTCACCATTGTCGACCCAGGGCATCGTGCTGTCTATGTGTTACTAAAGGTCTTGGTAATCGACAGACTCAGTCTCTATGCACTCACTGACGATTTGCGAGGGTGACTTAGGTGACGGTGTTGGGTCACTCTTGAAATGTGACCAGAAGACGAGGTACATGGCAGGAGATAACTCTGGACTGCAATACCAAACAAGAAAATGCAGAAGACTGGAAGAAGGAGACAGACTACGACCAAGCGACCCATGCGACCCTCATTTGGCATTAATTAGTTTGACGTTGTAAATGTATTGTTTTTATTGGTTTTTGTCATTTTATGATCATAAACCTGTAAATTCTTCGAGTTTGTATCTATTCATCAATATATGCGACCAAGCGACCCATGCAACCCTTAATTCATATTAATTAGTTCAACGTTGTAAATGTATTGTTTTGATTGGTTTTTGTCATTTTATCATCATAAACTAGTAAATTTGTCGAGTTCGCATATATTGATCCATATATGTGACCAAGCGACCCATGCCGTTATCAATATATTTGAGTTGTATATGTCTAATTTAGAATCAATATAGATAATAATATAAATAATATCGACATTTGAACAAAATGTTAAATGTATTGTTTAATCATCTCACGAGTTCTTAAAACACTACTATCACTTTTGAAACATAGGCGCATTGGTTATACACAACTCAACTAGGTACACATGGATCATAATCTGTTTTAACCGTTGATTCACGTTTTAGATGTATTGTTTAGATTTTTTATTATTTTATCATCATAAACCCGTAAATTCGTCGACTTCGCATCTATTGATCAATATATGCGACCAAACGACCCATGCGACCCTCAATTGGCATTAATTAGTTTGACGTTGTAAATGTATTGTTTTGATTGGTTTTTATCATTTTATCATCATAAACCTGTAAATTCATCGAGTTCGCATCTATTCATCAATATATGCGACCAAACGACCCATACGACCCATGCGACCCTCATTTGGCATTAATTAGTTTGACGTTGTAAATGTATGGTTTTGATTGATTTTTTGTATTTGATCATTATAAACCTGTAAGTTCATCGATTTCGCATATATGCGACCCATGCGACCCATGCCACCCTCAATTTTGATTGTTTTTTGACATTTATTATTTTCACCAAAATTCCCGCCGAATTTTTCACCAAAATTTGAAAAATAATATCGAATTCCATCTGACGGCGATTCGATGTCAAGGTCATGTCTTTTCGTATTCCAACTGTTTCCTTTTTTCGAATAACGATACACACTCGCTCTCTAACTCTCATAATCTTCCACCCATTTTTTGCGGAAAATACAACATTTTCCTAGTTTCGTCCAAATCATTCTTCCGAGCTTTCTGGAGAACTACCTCGTAATATCCTTCATCTCTCTCATTCGGTATGTTAATGTAGAGAATGTAAAAATTTGGCTTTTTCTTCGATTTTTATTACAGGACATTCCGACGAAATTCTTCGATGAGCATATTTACGGGAAAACGAGGGACGATAACACGACAACTCTTAAATCAGATGTGTCTAACAAAAAATGGGAAGTTATGTTGGATGACTCAAGATTCACTGATGGATGGAAAGATTTCTCCAAGGACCATGATTTTCGTATTCAGGATTTCTTAGTTTTTCGTCATGAAGGTGACATGGTTTTTCACGTCACTGGTTTCGGAGATGATATGTGTAATCTACAATATGCATGATCTATATCATCATTATCCGTGGAATCAGAGTCATCTTCTTCTGGGCAGAAGATTTTCACGGTACCAGTCACGCGTTCAAATCTGGCCGTAGATGTAGTGGTAAGTGAACTCAAACAAATTTATTCGATTCATTAAAATCTGGCTGTATATGTATTAGTTTGGCGTCGTTGTAAATTTATTCGGTTATCGCATATACTTTCGATGGAGTTTGCAAGGTTGAGTAGTCTTTGCGATAGACGAAGTAAGATTGATATGATAACCAATTACGTACGGATTTGGGAGGCTCATCTAAGGCCCGTGAAACGCGCTGGCACTAGCATCACCAGGGGTTGGATAAAGTTTTGTCACAATAATAACTTTAACGTTGGTTGTACCCTTGAAGTCGAACTGTAGGCCATTCTTGATGATGTAGCTTGTCTACTGTTTTCCCCTCTATCAAGGCCTATAATAAACATAGATTGAATTCCGTTGTATTTTGATTGCTTTAAGCCTCATTTGAACAACAAAATTCATATTTGTATTTGGTTTGTTTTTTTTACTATTATTCAATAGTATGTATAATTGTTAGTATCGATTTTTTTGTGATTTACTATTATTGTCATAAGGGTCGCTGAGGGTCCAAGGGTCGCAGGGGACAAAAGGTCACAGAGGTACAAGGGTCGAAGGGAGACTAAGGTGGAAGGGAGATAAGGGTCGTAGAGGTCCAAGTGGTCGCAGAGGTCCAAGTGGTCGCAGATGTACAACGGTCGAAGGAAGACAAGGGTCGGAAGGGGACAACGGTCGCACGGTCCAAGAGTCTAAAAAATGTTTACTCTTTGATTATGAAAGATGTAATTTGGTACATTGTTCTTTTTTTAACTTTTGTAAATAATTTTGGGAATGGATAATTCAACTTTATACATTGTTATTTTTTAAAAATTATTTATATTATTTGTAAATAATTATTTAATAATAAAGCGTAAATGGTTGCAGGGGTCCAATGATCGCAGAGGTACAAAGGTCGCACCATTTGTCCCTTGCGAACCTTTTACCCGTTCGACCCTTGACCCAGCTACCCTTTTACCCCTGCGACCCATGTGACCGTGTGGTCATGTCTTTTCGAATTCCATCTAACGTCGATTCGATGTCATGTCTTTTCGAATTACAGCCGTTTCCTTTTTTCCAATCCATTTTTCCTCTCATCATCTTCCATCCATTTTTTTTGAAAATACCACATTTCCATGATTTCTTCCGAGAGATTCTTGTGCAGCATCTATATTACCTTGTAATCTTCTTTAAAACACTCTGTCGGTATGTTACATGTAGAGAATGTACAGATTTGACTTTGCTTTTCGTTTTTATTACAGAAAATTATGAAAATCTTCTTCGATAAGTATATTTACGGGAATACGAGGGACAAAAAAATGGCAACGATTAAATCGAATGCGTCTAACAGAACATGGGAAATCAAGTTGGATGGCTCCAAATTCACTGATGGATGGACAAATTTCTACAGCGAACAAAACATTCGTATTGGGGATTTCGTACTTTTCCGTGACGAAGGTGACATAGGGTCCGATTGGTGGAGTCGCCAGGAAACGCAAACGCAACTATTGCGTTTTCTGGCGACTGCAGGCGACATCAACAGTGACGGGTAGAAACGTACAAAAACGCAGACGCCACGAAACGCAAGATTTAAAAATCTAATTTTTTAACGCGTTACGTTATGTTTTAATACGTTTCTGATGAAATTACGAAAATACCCCTGTCATTTCCTTCTCTTCCTGAACTCCCTCGGGCGGTTCTCCGACTCCTTCCCTTCGCCGACGCCTCCTAGGTAAGTCTCTTTCCTCCTATTCGTCTCTTTCCTCCTTCTCGCCCTTTCTCTCCTCGCCCTGAAATTAGGATTTCGCCGTTTCGACTCCTCCTCGCCGACCCTTGTAAGGTTCTCTCGAGCTAAGCAATGGCGATTTCTTTTGGGTCATTGTTTAATTTCTCTTTGTTTCCGTCCTGGAAACCTAATCTTATCGCTATCTCATTTGGTCGTGGTTTGACTATGTAATCCAACATACGATGAACACTAGGTTAGCTGCTACGTGGTTGGCTTAAGGCGGAATACGAACATAGGATGAACACTAGGTTTAGCTGCTACGTAGGTTGGCTTAAGGCGGAATACGAACACTTGATTTATCGTTGTGTGATGATATTGATGTTCTACGTGTTTGATCTTTGTGCATCCTCTGTTTGGTATTAGCCTGTTCTTTGGGTTTTTTGTGTTGTTGGATTTTGCAAAGAGTGAAAGATAAAGTGAGGGATTCCTTGGTTTGATGTGGAAATGGTATGTTCATAGTTTATTTGCTCATTTTTTTGTTTAAAACCAGATGGAAATTATTTGGGCTAGATCGGCGTGATTTTCTTGATGATTTGGGGTTTACTTCAATGTGTTTGATGATATGCCAAAGAGAGCATGACTTTTTTATTTAAAAATCTGGGTTTTTCTCTTTTGTACCTCTCTATTTATTCTGTGGGAAATCTTGTGGCAACGCACAAGATGGGCTAGAATAGAAGTGTAAAGTACCAAGTCAACTTTTGCGGATGAGTGGACAAGTGTCTCGAGCAAAGGCTTGGCCGAATCGTATAGACCATTCTTCATGCATGACTCGAATAATTGTCGGATGATGAAATTGTTTGTTTTGATCCCGATGAACCCATGGAGCCATCTTTGATATAAATCATCAAAACATCACTTGCGTTGATATCACTTGCGTTGATATCACTTGCGCTGAACTACCTTGTCTTGACGGGTCAGATAAGAGAGGGTGCTCGAGAATACAGTCAAAGTAGAAGAAACACATGGCCTTTATTATCTAAATGGGCGTGCACGTGTAGCTTTGCATGTTATGGTTCATGTATAAGTGAATTTGTGTTTTATCTTAATTAATTGGCTAATTTATTATATACATATGTGTGTATATATATGTTTGTATATATATATGTTTATATATGTTTATATATATATATATATTTAATATATATTTGTGTTTGTGTGTATATATATGTTTTGATAAAATTATTTTAACTTTATATCATAATTTATATGAATCATAAATATAGATATATATGTATATATATATTGTATATTCAAATATTTAAAAATCATAATTAAAAAATATATAAATAGAACATTTTATTAACAATTGTCTATTTTGGTAATTTTGTTCAAAACGCAAGCGCAACAGTTTTCTACCATTCGCTTTTAGTCGTAGTCGCCCGCAAACGCCGTGTTTTCACCATTCAGACAAAATGAAACAAAACGCCACCAAACACAAGCGCAAACGCCACCAAACGTAAGCGCAAACGCTGTGTTTCCACCAGTCGGGCCTATAGTCTTTAACGTCACCAAAGCCACTCTTGATGAGAGGGTTTCATTGTACCAGTCACACGTTCAAATCTGGCCCTAGATTCATTGGTAAGTGACCTCAAACCGATTCATCATATATAATTTGGTTATTTATTGGATTTTTATTCATTATATTGATGTAACTTGGTGATTTCGCAGACACTTCCGATAGGGTTTGCGAGGGAAAACGGTCTTTGCTGTAGACGATGTCATGTAATGATGTTCCTCGATTGTGGAATCGATCGCGAAACGTTCGATTTTTGGCTAGCAGCTTTAAGGCCCGTGAGTCGTGGTGGCACTTGCATCAGAGGGGGTGGAGAAGTTTTGTCAAGAAAATGGACTGAACGTGGGTTATTTCCTCATATTAAAAAGGTTCTCTATTGAAGGAGATCATGTGCTTCGATTTATCAGCAACATATTTTGATTTGAGTTGTATTTTGATTTCTTTGAACCTCCTTTTAACTTGAACTTCATTTGATCTTGTGGATTTATTATTATTCAATTGTTAGTGTTCTTGTTAGTAGCGCTGTTTTTGTGGATTTACTATCATTGTAACAAGGGTAGCATATGGGCAAGGGTCGAAGGGGGACAAGGATCGCACGAGTCCAAAGGTCACGAGGGACAAGGGTCGCACGGGTCTAAGGATCGCGAGGGACAAGGGTCGCACGGGTCCAAGGGTCACGAGGGACAATGGTCGTACGAGTCCAAAGGTCACGGGGGACAAGGGTCGCACGAGTCCAAAGGTCGCGGGGACAAGGGTCGCACGTGTCCAAGGGTCGCGAGGGACAAGG
>CM071860.1:64870986-64891985 GCA_036759665.1 Gynandropsis gynandra | reverse complement strand
GTGCAAGTGTCGCGAGAGACAAGGGTCGCATGGGTCCAAGGGTCGCGAGGGACAAGGGTCGCATGGGTCCAAGGGTCGTGAATGTACAAGGCTCGTAGATATTTGTGTCAATTATTTGTAAATAACTTGATAAATTATTATTTTCAAAATTTTATTCATATTATTTGTAAATAATTGTATTTGTAAATAATAAATTATTTTTACTATATTGTTAGGTATCGCTATTTTTATGGATTTAGTATTATTATAACAAGAGTCGTAGAAGGACAAGGGTCATAAGGATCCAATGGTCGTAAAGGGATAAGGGTGGTTTTAGACCTTAAAAATTATAAATGTACGAAACTAAGAGATGGTCCACTTCAAATTATAATTTTTTTGTTTGATTATCGAATGTGATTTGGTTGACCTTAAAAAGTACAAAAAATTAATGTAACTATGTCTATTGACCGGTGATTGATCGATAACTAATCTAAATGTTTTATGTTTTACTTTGTTTTATGATTTTAACATCAATTTATTTGTATTTATACAAAATTTTTTAAAATTTAAAATATTAGAATAAGAAATATATTTGTTATAAATTGATTTTAAATTTTTTTTATTTTTTTATAAAAATACAAATAATATTTTTAAAATTTTGTTTTTGAAAAAATCAAATTCGTTAATCAGTCCATACCTAGTGCACTGATCGCGATCGCCAAGTGATTAAATGGGACTAAGCGAACGAAACATTGGCTAATGGAGTGTACATATATAGGTTCGGCCCATTAAGGGCCATATTTAAATTAAGGGTTACTATTTCCCCCTAAAAGATATATATATTTTTTTAAAATAGATGAATGAAATTTGAAGAATCGAGCATGAGCAACGGAATGGCGGAAATTTATCTCCGTTCCTGAGGATGTTAACGAAGATCGGAGAACGACTACATCGATATTTATTGAAAATTTGTATAGAATTCAATTGAATACCAAAATTAAACCACAATTATTTTTTACCGCCGTACAAAGTAAACTTCTTTATTTACATTGCATTATATTCAAATGAAAATACTTATCACCCAAGTACATTTGAACACGTCCGAAATACATCTCACTACCCTGAATTATTTCCAGACTATACCCAACTGTAAACCTCACAATTCACTCCCCCTTAATTCATTACACCACACGAGTATGAACTTTACATATGAGTCTCTCACTCACCAACCCAACACACTTAATTCTATCGAATTATGAATCCTCGTTAGGCTCAACTTATTTACTTTTATGTTGTGTATGAACATACTTTTCTTTCTTGATCTTTTTCGAGTTAAACCTCTTGTTGTTGTGCTTATATAATTTAAATAGACATTCCAGTAGATCTATGTTGTTGTTTTTTAGTCTTATTTTAAAGGTGACCTATTATCTTGGAGGTTGTTATGTGACTTCCTAGATTTTAGATCAAGATTTTTATGTTGTTAACTTGTTCAAACTTCTAGATTTGATCTTGATCCTTGTGATTGTTTGATTCAATCCTTGTGATTGTTTACTTAATCCTTGCACTCTAACAATCTCCTCTTTTTTGACTTTATGCTCAAACACAACACTCAAACTTAGCAACCATAAACATTTATTTTAGTCTTAAAAACTAACGATAGAATGAACATAAAAAGTTCAAAATCAAACAGAAGAGTCAGCACAAAACAACTCAATATAACAACGTTAATATGTTAAGTCCTCTTCAACAATGTTGTTATTCCAAATGTAGAACCATCCACCATTGTCATTTCCCATTGCCCTTTTCTCCCCTTAATTTTTAAGCATAAATTAAAAAATGTTAGAACATTAATGCACAAGATCGCTCAAGACAAGAGAGAGAAAAGAAAACATTACGATGAAAGGTCTTGATATGCACTTTCAATTGCTCTTGCAGTTTGTTGAGCTCTTCTTTCATTGCATCCATATTCTTGTTGATATTGAGGATGAATTTTTCGAGATCATCTTTCTAAGTTGACATTTAAATATTCAATCTTGAATAAGATTTAAGATACACATTGGGTGGCAAATCAAAAATCCGATCCCTTAAATCAAGATCTTGTCGTTATACTCATTTGCATCAAAACGGGAAAAATAATCAGCTTTGGAAAGTTGATCTTTGATCAGATCAAGATACAAGCTTTATCTAACTGTCGGCGTCATTCATTAATTTTTCGTGTGTCATTCATGGAATAATCATGAAACAAAGGAATGTTCTTGATCATGAAGAACACCTAGAGCTAATTACTCGTTGTATCACTATTGAGAGTACGCCCCATAGAAACTGTCTACCTGAGACTGTCCCAATCTAAAGAAGAATTTGAGAAAATTTGACTCATAAATTCATGAGAAAGATGACTCGAGAAAATTATTCTCAAGGTCATCAAGGAATAGGATGCAATGAAAAAAATCTCAACAAACTACAAGAGCAGTTGAAAGTGCATATAAAGGCCATTCATCGTATTGTGTTCTCTTCCCTCTCTTATTAGGACGAATCTTGTGCATTAATGTTCTAATATTTTTTTATTTATGCTCAACAAAATAGCGGGAGAAAAGGGAAAATAGAAATGCAAAATGGCGGCTGGGTCTTAATTTGGAAAGGCAAAATTTTCTGAAGAAGAATCTGAATAGAAGAAAACTTGACATATTTTGATTACAATCCAAAGTTGTTATGTTGACTTGTTATGTGCTGACTTATCTGTTTGATTTGGAACCTTTTATGCTCATATTTTTTAAGACTAATATGCATGGTTATGATCGCTTTGAATGTTGTGTTTGAGCATAAAGTAAAAAAAGGGGAGACTGTTAGAATGCAAGGATTAAGTCAGCAAGTACAAGTATTGAATCAATACATCACAAGGAATCACCATGATTAACAAGAACTTTCAACAAGTCAACAACATAACAACCTTGACTTGTTCTCTAGCAAGTCAACGAACAAACTCCAAGAAAATAATTCACCCATCAAATAAGGAAACAAACAACAAGATAGATATGTTGGAATGCCTATATGAAGGAGAGAAGGACAACAACAAGAGGCATAAATCGAGATAGCAAGAAAGCAAAGTTCTATCACACACATAAAGGTAACAGGTTGAGCCTAACAAGTGTTCAAAATTTCAAAATAATAAAGTGTGTTGGGTTGGTGAGTGAGAGACTCATCTCTAAGGTTCATACACATGTGATGTATTGAACTAAGGGAGACTGAATTTATAGGTTTATGGTTGGGTATATTTTAAAAATAACTTAGGGTAATGAGGTCTATTTTAGACGTGTTCAAATGTACTTGGGTAATAAGTACTTGTATTTGAACATACAACAACATAAATAAAATAGTCTTACTTTTTGTGGTGGTAGAAGATCAACGTGGTTAATCTTAGTGTTCAATTGAGTTTCGTACAAATTTTTAAAAATGATGTGGTAGGATGGTTCTCAAGTGCGTATTTCATAGGGGTTATGGCGAGGACAGGCGATGGATGAAGGGTTGGTCCAAGTAAAATTGAGAATTTTGAGAACATTTTGATGATTTCATAGTCAACTTGAAGTTTATTATGTGGTGATTTCTTCCGTTTTGTTTGTTCTTATTTTCCATGGAAAAATATAAAAATGAAGCATCTAGAGTATCTCATATGCATAAGGAAAGTTTTTCTAGTATTATTATGTAAGAACATTTGCGGTTTGTATTAGCCAATTAGCTCATTTGCATATGGAAAATTACTCATTTTTAATTATATGTGTTGCCTGAATCAGGTTTTGTGTTCTCTTGTATTGTCAAACATATATAATACTGAATTAGACCAGAGCAAGCCAATCATGGCTACTGATTTTTGGTAACTCTCTATTAATGTATTAATAGTCTCGTGCAAGTTCTCCGTGTGCAGTTTGGGTTGGTCATTAGGGTAGCTACATCAGCGCACATCCCTCCTAGGTTTCTTAGTGACTATAGGAAGTTGATGAGCATGAACTATCAAGCAAATAAAATGCCTAATATTCACTTACCACAAGGATATAGATCGGTGTAATACCATGATCAAACTCTAGGGACTAATACAACCTAAGCTAAGAATGTAAATAAACTAAGACGAATGAAAGTAATGGTGATGTGGGGAAAATCTGAGAATACTAAATTGAAATATGATAGCAATGAGAAAACACGAAAGACTTGATAATTAAGAGAACTACGGGCTTCGGGTTACCGGAATTGCAAGGGTGCAATCAACGAAAGCTCATAAATCAATCAAACTTTTTTGATAATAGGGAATTCATGCTCGTAAGTAGAGAATGGTTCTCTTGTAGAGAATGGTTCTCTTGACACCTAAACTCCCTAACAACAATAACATGCAATCCTACCTCCCAGCAGCGATTAACACGTAAATTACAGTAGCATTAACCATGCAATCCTAATTTATGAGGCGATTTACCGACCGGTCAGATTCTCATTAATCAAACTCAATCAACAATCAATATTTTCGAATTCATAATCTAAGCCATCCGCGCGGACTTGGTGACAGCCCGAGGTGTACTGATTGTTCTAGAGGTGCAGCCCGCGCGGGCTAAGGGGCAGCACACGCGGGTTCATGTATTTTCATGAGTTAACTTCATGTTTTTGCTCCTTTCGCTCGATTTTCGGGTATTTTGTGCGGTTCCTTAGCCTGAATCTTCTCTGAATGGTTTGTAGCTACAAATATATGCAGTTGACTTCAAGAATCAACTTCCTTAAGCTTGATTATGCCTTGTCGCCTTAAAACCTGAAAAATCAACAAAAGGACTAGATAGAGGACATTCATGTCGGTTTTGTAACTCGTGCTATGCAAACTATACATAAATGATTTAGATGGGTAGCCTAAACTAACTCACACTACGTGTTATCATAAGTATCAATGTCTTACTTATCGGAAGAAGAACACTATTATTCAGTGTTCTTCCTAATGAGTTGAATAAGAAAGATGATACTTACAAACGAAATTACCCGTTTGAATTTTTTGAGATTTGTCATATATTCTATCGTAAAGCCTAGCCTATTTCAGTCACCACTAGACGTTGATGCACACATACAACACATGAAGGAGTTCATAACACTTGAGATGAATACTAATCTGTGCATGCCCACATTACAACCCGAGCGGGCTACACCCAAGTTGCATGACCCAGGCGGGTTGGATCGCGCCCCGCCATGGGCGGATCTCTTAGAACTACGAAGCTTGAACGGGCTACTCAATGAACCTTTGTGGGGTCATCAATCATCATGCTTCCGACGCATGCAGATGAATGCCCCACGGGTTGGGGCACGATCCAACCCACCCGGGTCATGAATTTGGGTGTAGCCCGCTCGGGTTGTACGCGTAGGTTAGTATTCATCTCAAGTGTTGTGAACTCCTCCATGCGTTGTATGCGTGCATCGACGTCTTGGGGTGACTTAAATAGGCTTCTGGTGCATTCTGACAATGGTATCTCCACGGGTTGAATGTCTCGATGTTCATGTTGAACTTCCTCAACTAGTTCATCCATCGTGTTAACATGCATCACAGACTCAGTCATGTACGACTTCTTGAGTGCATCGTCGAGCTTGAACTCAATGGACTTGTCTCCAAACTTCATGACTAGTATGCCTTCAGTATAACATATAACCATATTCACTATGTTGAGGAATGGTCTTCCCAAAATGACTAGAATCTTCGGGTTTATCTCCATTTCCACTACTACGAAGTCCTCTAGGAACCAAAATGTTTTTACTTGTATTGCGACATTCGTCAATATGCATATGGGACTTCGTACGGACTGGTCAGCCAAGGTAATCAACATGCTCGTGGGCTGTAGATCTCCTACTCGATTGAGTTTCTTAACAAGTGACACTGGTAGCAAGCTTACAGTCGCTCCGATGTCGATTAGTCCATGCTCAATCTCATAATCATGAATCTTACAAGGTATGACAAAATTTCCTGGATCGGGCATCTGCTTAGCCATGGTGGGTTGTTGCCTGAGAGAGTTCGTGACCATCACTACCTCATTGTCTACGATCCTCTTTCTTGTTATTATGTCCTTGAGGAATTTGGCATAAGACGACATCTTCATGAGTGCATTGTAGAATGGAATGGTGACTTGCAGCTTTCTTAGGAGTTCCACGAATATAGCGAATTCAACATCTTCGTTCTGTCTCCTTTGGCGGTGTGGGAATGTAGGGGTGGTGGTCTCAGGGCAGGTTTCATGTAAGCTGGCTCCTTCTCCTATTCCTTATCAGTCTCCTCCATGCCTTGAGAAACTGGTCGCTCATTTGTATTAGTTGGAGGCTCTTCTCTTATAACCGTGGAAAGCATAGGTTGTTCCACCATCTTACCATTCCTCAGATAGATGGTTTTGATTTGTTTCCAGGGGTTTGCCTCAGGCTTCCCGGGGGCTATCCAGGCTATTAGTTAGACCCTTGCACCAGCTATCCCACTTGCTCATCCAGGTGTTTCAGGTGTGCTTGGAAGCTCTCCATTTGTTTCCTCATATCATCTTGCTCAACCATGATTTTTTGAAGTTTGCAGTTTTGATTCTTCTGTTCTTGCAAGAACAATTGCAACATAGGAAGAACATCAAAGTTACCTGAATGTTGTGTGCGTTGCTGATAGCCTTGGTCTTCGCCACTACCTTTCTGCTGGAAACCTTAGTTATGGTTTCTTGTCATCATCAGCGGTCAAAATTCATGCGGGTTCGCCACGTTACTTGTATTTCCATAGGAGAGGTTGGGATGAATCTTGATGTAGTTGTGTTGGTAAGGCGTATTGTTGACGTAGTTGACTTCCTTAATCCCTTGGCCCATAGATGCGTCATGTTGCTCTATGTGTAGATCGACCATCATCCTGTAGATTTCAGCAACTTGATGCTTTATGTCCGTCAAATCTGGGTTAGCGATTCCTAACTTAACTCCTTACATCAGCTATGGATAGGAGATCACGATTGTAATCTCCAACATTCTTGCCTCCCTCCATTGCCATGTTCTTGATTAGGTTCTGAGTTGTTGGAAAGTGAGGTTGATAAGGGAGCCATCACCCGCTGCTACAATCATGAAACGTGTGGTCTCTTGGAGTCCTTGCATGAAAATGGTGATGAGGTACCTCTTGTCCATCCCATGATGTGAACAAAAGTGTTGATATCTCTTGAATCGCTCCCATGCATCATGTAGGCTCTCACCTATTTCTTGTAGAAACGATTTGATTCGGCTCTTGGCTGGCAACATCCTATGGTCTGGGAAGAACTGCTGCATGAATCGTTGCTCTAGCTCATTCCATAAGGTGATAGAAGCGGTGGGCAAGTTGAACAACCAACTTTGTGTTGCGTCCTTGAGTGAGAATGGGAATGCGGACATGTATAAGTCTTCCCGTGTGACTCCAATGCCGATTTTGGTAGTGCCACAGAGCATCTTGAAGTCGGTAAAATCGGGTCCTCATTCTCCATTCCTCTTAAAGTAGAATTGTTGAGCATCTCGATGAAAGCCGGTTGTAGCTCAACTTGGTTTGCCGTTAGACGGGCTATGCATGATAGCAACTGTATATGCTTTGGAGCTGTGTAAGCTCCGTAGGTTTCTTCCGCACCGACCATCTCGAATTCACTAGTATCGCTTTCTCTGCTGCTTGTGTTGGAGCTTCTAATGGTACATGCAAAAGAATAGATGTGCAACCAAAGGCAAGGTACAAATCCCATGTATATAAAAAAGTCTCGATAAAGGAAAAAGAAAAATACAAAAAAATAGACTCCATAAAGAACTAAATCTTAATCGAGCAAATTCTTAAAACGGCGTCAAAAACTTGATAAGCACAAATTATAAAGCAAATAAAATGCCTAATATTCACTTACCGCAAGGATACAGATTGGTATAGTACCAGGGTCGAACTCTAGGGACTAATGCAGCCTAAGCTAAGAATGTATCTAAACTAAGATGGATGAAAGTAATGTTGATGTGCGGTAAAATCTGAGAATACTAAATTGAAATATGATAGCAATGAGAAAACACAAAAAAACTTGATAATTAAGAACACTACGGGCTTCGGGTTACCGGAATTTGCAATGGTGCAATCAACAAAAGATCACAAATCAATCAAACTTTCTTGATAATAGGGAATTCATGCTCATAAGTAGAGAATAGTTCTCTCGACACCTAAAATCCCTAACCAGAATAGCATGCAATCCTACCTCCCAACAGCGATTAAAACGTTACAGTAGCATTAAGCATGCAATCATAGTTTCTAAGTAGATTAACCGACCGATCAGATTCTTATTAATCAAACTCAATCTACAATCAATATTTCTGAGATTCATAATCTAACCTCCTAGTTAAATATGAAATCCTAAGTTACTGAGTTTCCAACACAAGTATATAACGTTCATATAATTGATCGTAGAACTGAAATACAAGAAACTCTAAAAGATCTAATCATTAATGCATAAACAAAAGCATCCCTTACAAAACCGGTGTCCTTAACCCATTGCTCAAGGCTTACTCACTCATGGCGTCTGCTGTAAAACAAGAGAAAACAAAAATAAACATGATAAAGAATAGGGAATATGATGCCTCGAACTTCCCTATCTCTTCACAGATGTTCCAATATCGTTTGCTTGCTTCCCAATTCTTCTTGAGCTCTCCTTTGTGTCTTTTTCGTGCCCCCATTTGTTCTGAGCGGCTGATTTTCTTTATTGGCGGTGCCCATTTCTTTTTTTTTTCCTCTCGTTCTAATCCAGTTTTAGGGTTGTTGTCCCAACCAACGCCCCCGTGGGCTAAGTGACCACCCCGCATGGGCTCCCTATTTCCAAGCCATCCGAGTGGACTTGGTGATAGCCCGAGCCATGCTGATTTTTCTGGAGGTGCAGCCCGCTCGGGCTAAGGGGAAGCACCCACGGGTTCATGTATTTTCATGATTTAACTTCGTGTTTTTACTCCTTTCGCTCTATGCTCGGGTATTCCATGCGGTTACTTGGCCTGAATCTGCTCCGAGTGGTTTATAGCTCAACGTATGTGCAGTTGACTCTAAGAATCAACATCCTTAAGCTCGATTATGCCTTGTGGCCTTAAAACCTGAAAATCAACAAAAGGACTAGATAGAGGACATTCATATCAGATTTGTAACTCGTGCTATGCAAACTATGCAGAAATGATTTAAATGGATAGTCTAAAACTAACCCACACCACGTGTTATGAGAAGTACCACTGTCTTACTTATCGGACGAAGAACACTATTTTTCAGTGTTCTTCCTAATGAGTCAAATAAGAAATATGATACTTACAAACGAAGCTACCCATTTGAATTTTCCGAGGTTTGTCATATATTCTATCGTAAAGCCCGATTGTTCATTACCTTATATGGTAAAAAGGGCCTTGCTTGTTTATGTCATGTTCATCATGTTAGTAATTAGTTTTTGGTTTCTTGGAAAATTTAATAGCTTTTTGTGGTAAGACGTTTTGGTGATCTGAATATAAATAAGACCTAGCCAAGCCTTCAGTGATAACCTTCTGTATTGGTTGCTTGATTTACCTCGATATTAAGTTATAGGCATAAGAACTGCGTATCCAATTTTAGTCCATGGGCGTCTTGCGCTTTAAAAACCATGATCTTATTTCAATTCAGATCGCAACAATTGTTTATTTCATTCTGTCGGGGTTGACTATATATTTTCTAAGGTTAATATAATGCTAGAACTCATATATTTTTTCGTAAAACTCTTATTTTCTCCTATCGTTTGTTTAGTTTGTCTATTTCCCCTCATATTTCACACTCATTCTATTCCCCTCTCATGTTTTGGTAAAAATTCTGTTTCTCCCTCATGTTTTAAAAGTCCACCTATAGCCCCTTCTATTTATAATTTCGTTAAATGTTTCAATTTAACCTTAAAACCCTAAAACCCATTTTTTATTTAAATTTCGATTTAATTTTGTTGAATCTCATATTGATTCGAATTGGAATTGGATGAAAATCAAAATTGGGCCCAAACTATGGTCAAAATTGAGTCTAAACCAATTTAAAAGACCCTAAATTGTGTCAAATTTGGACCCAAATTCTAGTCAAAATTGGTCCTAAACCTGGTCAAAATTAGGTATAAACCAGATCAAAATTAAACCTAAACTGAGACAAAATTGGAAGATTTAACGGAGTTTACAAGGAGGGGGTTATAGGTATAATTGCAAAAGATAAGAGGGAAATAGGATTAGAGCAGGAGGAGGGAATAAGATGAGTGCAAAATATGAGGGAGAAATAGACAAAATAAGTAGACACGAAGGGGAAATAAGGCTTTTGCCGTTTTTTGTAGTTCTCACATCATTAGTACGAAAGTGGTGAAGGAGCTTCAATAATGATGGAAAGAAGGATAACATTGGCAATGCAAATATACTCCCTTTTCCCATTAACAAATTGTGTAAATACTTTGGTAGAGTTGCAAACAGGTTGTAGAATTTGTTGAATTGATTCCATTGACAGCAAAAGCAACTTGGTATGTGGGAGATGCAAATATCAAAATAGATGGTCTTCGGAGTTTCTTCATCCTTGTAGACTAGAGAAGGATTTCAAAGGCTCATTGGTTCTTACTAATTCAAAGTAATTCAAAAGTTTAGATTGTAGTGATTTAAACATTAGCATAAACTTGATGTGCAATACTCATATCAGATCATGACATATTTGTAAATGCGGAAGCATACGTGATAAATCCATAAGGATAAGCAAAGAAGACTTCGGGATATGATCTTCCAACGCTATAACCGTTTTAGACTTAGCTCTCCGCTGATAGGGATACAGAGTTTCTAAATGTGGTTATGCATCGGGGACCATAACCCCCTATTTATAGAAATAGAATTGTATTTATTTCTAATTATACCCTTCATAAAATTAGAAATAACTTAAGGGTATCTACGTGGTGGTGAAAATCAGAGGTTTTAATTTCCTAGACCACTCTACCGCAAGTATACGTATGTGTAGTACCAGGTTCGAACTCCGAGGACTCAGTGCAGTGTTAGAATCAAGAATTAACGAGAAGAAGATCGATCAATAAATGGTTATCAAACTAGAAAGTAATGATAATAAAAGAATGACGAAGCTAGACTGAGCAAGATAAAGTACCACGGGTTTCGGGAATGCCGGGACATGCAATGGATGTTTCTACGAAACATGAATTCAGTTATATAAATCGATGGGGAACTAAAATCTAAGTCCACTACCTAGGGAATCAACGTCACTCATCTCTCGATGCAGCGCGGAACGTCTAGATGCATGAAGAACGAGTGGGGAGTTCTACCTCAACTATCGAAAATGACTCTCTTGATGCCTAAATTCTCTACCTAGGGAATCAACGTCACCCATCTCTCGATGCAGCACAAAACGTCTAGATGCAAGAAGAACTATAGGGAACTCTAACCTCTACTATCGGAAACAATGGGAACTCGACCTCTATTGACGGAAACGACTCTCTCGATACCTAAATCCACTATCTAGGATATACACGTACTCACCTCTCGATGCAATAAACCTATATCCTAAACGCATGAAGAACAATGGGAGCTCTACCGTTCCTAAATAAATTAACTGATCGCTAGATTCTAATTAATCTAATTCATTCGAAGGTTAGTTCCTGAGACTTAAGTCTGACTCTCTCGATGCCTAGATGAATCTCTAATCTCATTCAAATGTGTCTAATCTCATTCGAACGGATCTAGTCTCATTCAAATATGAAATCAACAAAGTAAGAACGCATTACGCACAACTACGACCTATCGAACCATACGATTGAACAAACCAAAATCAAGCATTAACGAACCAAACAATCCATTACAATGTCATCCCTAACCCGTAATAAATACAATTTCTCAGAATTCATAGGGAAACAAACACAAATGAAGTAAATATTCATCTTTCCTATCATCCCAAGCGTGGCCTTGGACGAATGATTCTGGTTACCCGAAATCTCCTCTTCAACCGTGCTATCTCCTCTTCTCTTCTCTGGTTTGGTCCGTGGTCTCTCTTCCATTCTTTGATTATTAAGTTCATGCTCGTTCAAATTCTGGTGTCCGTGTGATTCGATAGAGTTGTTGGCATGCAAGCCGACCGTTGCTCCTATGAATGCTCGACCGTGCATGCATTCCCTTAGAGTGCCCGACCGGGTATGGAGCAAGCCGTAGCCGTTCAAAAGCTACGAGGTGATTCTGGTCTCAAGAGCCCGACCGTGCATGTGTTCAAGCTTGGTCGTGCAGGTGTTCGGTCGTGTAGGTTGAAGCTCTCCAGCTCAGCCGTGCACAATTCTTAGCCCGACCGTGCATTTGTTGCAGCCCATCCGTGCTGCATGGATCTTCAGCTCGGTCATGCTTTGTGGGACGCCCAGTCGTGCTATGTGTTCAGCTTGGATGAATTGCCGGGCAAGGAGTGATGCCCGGCCGTGCAACTTGGTTTCCTCTTCATCTTGGTCGTGCACAAGGTGATGCTCGACCGTGCTGCATGTTTTCATCACATCTATTCATCTTGGTCGTGCTCATATCCACATCTTGATCACTTGGTCACGTTTTCAGGTGGATTTTCCGTAATCACTCATGTTTGCTTCACATGTTTTCGTTTCCTGCATAACACACGAAGTGATAGAAGAAGTCCTCAAATATACTCAATAAGTCGGTAAAATCCAAGAATCGAAATCAAAACCAAACCTAGGAATGATGAGAATACTATGACAAATTACGTGTTATCAAACTCCCGCAGACTTACCTTTTGCTCGTCCTCGAGCAAAACCTAGAGTCGAGTATAAGAAGAATTAGATAACAATGATACTAGCACAAATACTTCGAAGGATTAGTCATCATGCGAAACAACGCGTCACACGAACATAAGCCAAAGCGTACCTAGTATCGACTTTTATCAACTGAAAGTCATGAGCCATGCAATCCTACCAATAAATTAAGTTCACTTCACTACTCCTAAACAACATCCAACCAATATCCATACCATTTCCCTTATACTTATTCGAGATATAATTACAATCGTTTCCTCGTTCTTATTCTTTTTTTCGGTTCCACATTTTTTTCTTTAAAAATCTGCGCTTGGTTTCTAGGACGTTGAAGTCGAATAGGGTAGCTTTTTACTTAGATCTAGGTTACCGATTGGCACACTCATAAGGTGTTGAAGCTCTCCAGCCCGGTCGTGCACAATTCTTAGCTCGATCGTGCATTGGTTGATTCCTACCCGCTCGTGCATTGGTTGCAGCCCAGCCGTGTTGCATGGATCTTCAGCTCGGTCGTGCTTTGTGGGATGACCGACCGTGCTATGTGTTCAGCTTGGATGATTGGTCAGGCAAGGAGTGATGCCCGGCCGTGCAGCTTGGTTACCTCTTCAGCTGGGTCGTGCACAAGGTGATGTCCTGTCGTGCTGCATGTTTTCATCACATCTATTCATCTTGGTTGTGCTCATATCCACATCTTGATCACTTGGTCACGTTTTCGGGTGGATTTGTCGTAATCACACGTGTTTGCTTCACATGTCTTCGTTTTCTGCACAACACACGAAGTGATAGAAGAAGTCCTCAAATATACTCAATAAGTTGGTAAAGTCCAAGAATCGGAATCAAAACTAAACCTAGGAATGATGAGAATATTATGACAGATTACGTGTTATCACTACACAATAATTTCATAACATCTATGCCCTTAGTCATTAAGTTAATAACAAAGTGACCACTTTAATAATGACTTATTATATTATGGCACCATACATTTTAAATATACATATATGACCCCATAATTTTAAAATCTCCCACTGGATCATAAGTGTATCTTAAAAAATGTATTTACTGTATGAGCTAAAAAATTTGCCATAATAACCATAGGACATAAACAATTTCTTCCATTAATCATATCAATGTAGGATCATGGCGGCTTTCACTATATCAATCGTAGTTAAACCTTCCATGGTCACTAACATCGATAATGATTAAATGACCATAAATAATGTCATGAATGCATATCATGAAAATCATACGAAGGTGATCTATACATGTTGTTTTTTAACTGGTCCCTATAAAGTTAGATCATTCAATAACCTTATGAACAAAGTGGAGCAACTGAATGAAACTTTATTTATGATCAGAAAATATCCAAATACAAAATTGACATAGAGCACAACAAAACTCACACTAATCACAAATTCCTCAAATTCCATAACACCCATTCGAGTAACATGCCCATGAAATACCGTGGGTGGAAATAGCTTTTGTTAGAGGATCAACTATCAGAGAGTTTGTTCCTATGTGTTCTAAGGATACATGTCCACTTTGAACCCTCTCCCTTACAATTAGGAACTTGATCTTGATGTGTTTCGACCTTATCGAGCTCTTATTCTTGTTGGAGTACATGACTGCTGATTTATTATCACAATACAACTTAATTGGTCTTTCTATATTTTCCAAAATATATATTCTCGTGACAAAGTTCTTCAGCCATAGTGCTTGATGCCTCAAAACGTGCTACATATTCTGCTGCCATAGTGGATGAAGCCAGTAATGACTGTTTGGCACTACGCCAATAAATAGCTCCTCCAACTAATAAGAATACGTAGCCTGATGTAGATTGTCTATTATCTTTATATCCCATGGAATCAGAGTCAAAATACCCAATGATCTCCAAATTTTATGACCTCCGATAAGTGAACATGAAATCCTTTGTTCTCTTCAGGTATCTCATGACTCTCTTGACTGGTTTCTAATGATCCATTCCTAGATTGCTTAAGTATCTGCCAATACTCCAACAATGTATGCAATATCCGGACGTGTACATACCTGAGCATACATTAGACTTCCCACAACAGATGCATAGGGAATCTTTTGCATTTCTTGAATATTAGGGCACTGAGAAAGACTAAATTTATAACCTTTACCGACCGGAGTTTCACATGGTTTACTATCTTGCATGCCAAACCTTTAAGTACCTTATCGATATTTGCCCTCGGTGATAATCCAAGAATACCTTAGTTTCGATCCCGACATATCTTGATCCCTAATACAAAGGATGCTTCACCAAGATCTTTCATTTCAAATTTTGTGAAAGAAATCTCTTGGTCTGATGCAACATGCTTATCATTGGTGGCAAGTAATATGTCGTCGCCATATAAAACCAGGAAAACAAATTTGCTCCCACTAAACTTGTGATACACATAATCATCAACAAGATTCACCTCAAAACCAAATGATTGAATTACTTGATGAAATTTGTGGTACCATTGACGAGATGCATGTTTTAGCCCATAAATGGATTTTGTCAATTTACAAACCATTTCCTTAGGGTCTCCTGATATGAAGTTTTCTGGTTGTTCCATATATATTGTTTCTTCAGTGTTTCCATTGAGAAAAGTTGTTTTGACATCCATTTTATAAAGCTATAAATCAAAATGAGCAACAAGAGCCTTGATTGTCCTAAAAGAGTCTTTCGAAGAAACCGGAGAGAAAGTCTCTTTATAGTCAATCTCTTCCTTTTGAGTATATCCTTTAGCTACAAGACGTGCTTTATATTTCTCCACATTACCGTTAGAATCTCATTTGGTTTTGAATATCCATTTGCAACCTATGGATTTCTTACCTTCTCGTAATGGGACAAGTTCCCAAATATTATTATCTTGCATAGATTTATACTATTCATTCATTGCCTCAATGCACTTTTCCGAGTTAGAACTTTTGAGAGCATGACAGAGACATTGATTGGATCATCATCCAGCATACTATCGTTTTCCTCATATTCTTGAAGAAACACCACATAATCTTCTGATATGGTGTTTCTTCTCTCTCTAGTGGATTGCTTTAAAGGCACTTGATCTTGTTGCCTACGTTCTTGAGGATGATGAGTTTGTTCTTCATGAACAAAGGTTCTTTCTTGAATTGGAGGTTGAATAACATTATCTAATTGAGGATCCGTATTCGTGTCATTAGAAACGACTATAGTAACTGCTCATGAACTGAGACCAATTCTTTCTCAAAGACAATGTATTTAATCGTATTTCTCCCCACAAACTCAATATCCTCAAAGAATATGGTTATTCCCATCTCAAAAATTATCTTTAATTTGGTATCATAAAATTTATAACCTCTGGATCACTCAGAATAACCAATAAAATAGATGCTAACTGTTTTGGGATCCATTTTCTTTTCAAATGGCTTGTAAAGTCTAGCCACATCTGGACATCCCCAGACACGAAAATGCTTTAGACTTGGTTTTTTACCAGTCCAAAGCTCACATGGTGTCTTTGTGGCTTCTTTAGTTGGTAATGTGTTAAGAATATATGATTTCGTCTTTAGTGCCTCTCCCCAGAGTGATTCTGGTAAAGAAGAATGACAAATCATACTCCTTACCATGCCCGTAAGAGTTTGATTTCGTTTTTCAGGTACACCATTCATGCTAGGTGATCCTGGCATGGTGTAATGTGGGACTATTCCACACTCCTCTAGGTACTTGGCAAATGGCCCTGGAGGTTGTTCACGAGATCCATCATATCAACCGTAGTATTCATCACCACGATCAGATCTAATGTGTTTAATTTGTTTGCCTAGTTGATTCTCAACTTCGGCTTTAAACGACTTGAAAACGTCCAAAGGCTAGCTGTTTTTATGAATGAGAAATAGATATGCATATCTAGAGTAATCGTCTATGAATGATATGAAATATTGTTGACCTTCCAAGACGGAGTCGGAAATAACCCACAAATATCTGTATGTATCAATTCTAAGACTTTCGTAGCTCTATATGCATCCAATTTCATCTGCTTGGTCTATTTGCCCTTAATGCATTCAACACAAAAATTAAAGCATGTGAAATCTACATAATCCAAGATTTTATCTGACACAAGTCACTCAACTTTATTTCTAGAGATGTGACCTAGTCGTTTGTGCCATAAAAATTCTGAATTTTCATTATCTAATTTACGCTTAGTACCACAATTTTCAACATTAAAACTTTCATGGTAATTAGCAACAGTATCAAGGACATAAAGATTATCATAAACTGAAAGCGAACCAGTTCCAATTATATTTGAATTCAAAGACAAATTAAACTAAATGTTTCCAAATGAACAAGAATAACCAAATTTGTCCAAATAAGAAACAAAAATTAAATTTCGTCTAAAAGACAATACAACAAAAGTGTCTTTAAGATCCAAATAACAACCAGTTTGCAACAATAATCTAAAGTGTCGGATCGCCTCTACTTCCACCGAATTGCCATCCCCTACATAAATGAGTCTTTCAACATCAGTTTGCTTTCGGAAGCTTAAACAACCCTGCATAGAAACATTGATGTTAGTAGTATCACCAGAGTCTAACCACTAAGTATTTCTTGATACTAAAATTAGATTTACTTCAGTACATACCAAAGCAAGGAACATACCTGTTTTTACATGCCAAGCATGGAAACGGGTACAATCCTTCTTAAGATATCCAGGTTTCTTACAGAAGAAAAAATTATCATTTGCCTTAGATTGTTTCTTTTGTAAACCTTAGCAACATCATTCTTGATAACCTCAGATTTCTTTCTCTTGCCCGTTCTTTTAGAGGTGTGTACCAAATGAGCACTTTCTGTCATGTCACGGTTTATCCTTCCTTCTTCTTGCACACAATGTGAGATGAGCTCATTAAGAGACCACAACTCTTTCTCGCAGTTATAACTGACTTTAAAATGTCCAAAGTGTGCGGGAAGAGAACTCAAGAGAAAATGCACTCCCTTATGTTTCCATTGTCTTGATACCTCATTGCGTTAAAGCGTAACAATAGCACATTTATCTCAGCCTTATTGCTTTTTGCAAAGCATTGCTCTATTTCAGCACGGAAAACTTTAAGATTAGCCTCTTCAATACCTCGAAAGGTTTTTGGAATGGTTCTCACTATGATCTGAAGACCAACGCGATTAAAACGTTCCCACTTCTCATACAAATTCTTCTCATTGGAAGAACTTGTGTCCTTAAGAGGAGCAGGGGTTTCAATCCTTAACGCGAGATCTAGAGCCATGCACCCAAGTACAATTTTGATCTTATCCTTCCATTCCTTAAAGTTTGTACCAATTAAGGGTCGAAATCATGTCGATATTAGCCGATATGACAACCATATTAACTGCGAGAAAAAAATTTGACATAAGTCATCATAATTAATCAACAGGCGAGACCAAATAATTTACAGTTATACTTCTAATCTCAAGATTAACAAAGCAATATTAATATTTCATCTTTGGACAATAGTATTAATTGCGAGTGATAATCTTGATTGTAATAATTAAATATGGATAATATGACATGCAATAATAAATCTCTCTTTGGAA
The DNA here is from genome assembly GCA_036759665.1 of Gynandropsis gynandra. Lineage (NCBI taxonomy): Eukaryota > Viridiplantae > Streptophyta > Magnoliopsida > Brassicales > Cleomaceae > Gynandropsis > Gynandropsis gynandra. Next base: position 64,873,676 of record CM071860.1, on the reverse strand, counting down.
CGATTTATTATCACACACATAACTATATAACTATCCCATATTTAATATTACACATGTATTACCTTTGGGTCGATTTACAGTCGCATAGATTTATACACACTCATTTAATAATTTTCACAAATAAATTTCCACAAGAGAGGATACTTTGTATCTTCAGGTTTCAATTTATTTATTTAAAATATTAAACTTTTACAAACTATAACAAAAAAACTGTTGTTGATTAATAACTAAAATTTATGTCTCTCATAATACGATCTTAATTAAGGAGACATAACTTACATGAATCTCATCATGACATAATGTGTAAAATAAGATAATTTACACAAAATTCAAAGGCATAAGTAAATGCAGAAAAATCCATATCACTATGGTTATTAGTACATAAAAGTACACAACTATAATTAATTGCGCTGAAAAACCGGTAAAGCCATAACCATAACACATGATTCTAAGAATCACGTGAAACAGTGTATAGAAATCATGCAATACAATTAATGGCACAAAAAAAATCAATAAAGTCATAAGTAAAATACATGAATCTATGAACCACGGGAAACAGTGCACAAAAAACATGTAAATATAATTGATGGTACTGAAAACCGGAGTAGTCATTACTAAAAAAGTGCATGAACCTGCACACCCCAGAAAACGGTATACTAAAATCACGTATTGCAATTAATGGCCCAAAAATAGGAGCACAATCATTATTAAAGTACATGAATCTATACACCATAGAAAACGGTGCATAGAAAACATATATTGTAAATAATGACACTTAAAAAACCGATGTGACCATTCTTTTCATAAACAATCCCCAAACGGAATTTTGCACCGATTGTCCGGATTGTTCAAACACAGAAAAAACTATAAAAGTTTATATGTCTTACATTACCCAAACGAGTAATAAATATATTCAGTTGAGTTGAATATAAAATTAAAACATACTCGACGGAGCAATAAAGTTACACAATCAAATCATAAAATAAATACTTGATTAAGAAGTATCTTTACTCGATCAAAGCTATTACAGTGGCCGATTGAGTAATGACCGCATTCGATCGAGCAAAAACGTCACTTGACCGAGCAATGAATTTACTGGCCAAGTGACGGTTCATATATAAAAAATTGCCCAGAAATAAAATGGGCGACTTATGAACAATCATGAATCGAGTCTCTGATACCACTTGTTGTGATTTAAACATTAGCATAAGCTTGATGTGCAATACTCATATCAGATCATGACATATTCATAAATGTAGAAATTTACCTGATGAATCCATAAATATAAGCGAAGAAGACTTTGGGATATGATCTTCCAATGCCATAACAGTTTTAGACTTAGTTCTCCGCTGATGGGGATACGAAGTTTCTGAATGTGGTTATGCATCGTAGACCATAACCCCCTATTTATAGAAATAGAACTGTGTTTATTTATAATTCTACTATCATAAAATTAGAAATAACTTAAGGGTGTCTACACAATAATTTCATAACATCTATGCCTTTGTTCATTAAATTAATAACAAAAGTGAATATATATATATATATATATATATATATGACCCCGTAATTTTACATAGAAATCTAATTTTATATATAAGAGTCTATAATTCATTTTCAGTCAATATAAAATAATACCTATAATGTAATATTTATATTACCAAAGACGATTAAAATATTTTTAAAAGTTTAGTATAGTAGGAAGACATGGAATATAGCATAAAAAATATCAAACTATTTTATTTTAGCCTATAAAATATGAATTATTATCTTTAACCTAAAAAAACCTAACTTATTTTTTTTTTATCTTTAAAACACTATCTTTAGGAATATACTGTAGAAAATACCAAACTTTTTAATTTTTGCCTATAAAACACAAATTATTACTTTGAACCTAAAAGTTTTGAATTTTTACATTTTGTCTAAAAAACACAATCTTATCAAATTAATCATATCCATACACAAACAAAAACACTAAATCATATTTTAACTCTTTGAATTTTTAAGTGTTGTCTAAAAAACACAAATTTATCAAATTAATCATATCCATACACAAACAAAAACACTAAATCATATTTTAACTCTTTGAATTTTTAAGTGTTGTCTAAAAAACACAAATTTATCAAATTAATCATATCCATACACAAACACTAACTCTTGGTAAACCCAATTTCAACCCGATTTCAATCCGAATCCAAATTAAAAAAATCCAAATTTGAACAAATTTCAACTCGAAATCTGAATTCAACTCAATTTCAAACCGATTGTAACCGAAAATCCAAATTTCACCTAATTTCAACTAAAAATCCAATTTCAACCTAATTTCAACCGAATATCCGAATTCCATCCGATTTTAGTAAGCATTTCAACAAAAAAATCCAACTCGAATTTTGAATTAACCTAATTTCAACCTGATTTCAACCGAAAAATCGATTGAATTTGGATTTCGAGTCACTACAAGAAAATTCGGATTTCGGGACTGCATTTGCGGACTGAAGTATCCGTCCCTAAATTTAGGGACGGATTAGGGACTAATTACAGACGGATTAAGAAAACAGTCCCAAATCCGTCCCTAAATTTGGGGACTGTAGGTCAGTCCCTAAGTCGTCCGGAATTCGGGACGGATTAGGGACTGGAATCGTGGCGGTAGGGAAATTGCGGACTGCTGACTGTGCAGTCCGCAAATTTGC
>CM071860.1:64818092-64864769 GCA_036759665.1 Gynandropsis gynandra | reverse complement strand
CAGGCATGTTTCCGTGGGAAAATTTCCCGACGGCGATGTAGTCGGAAAACTTTTTTTTTTTTTACAGACATTTCCGGACGGAAAGTGCCGTCGGGAAAATTGCCGACTGAAACACGCCGTCGGGAAATTTCCCGACGGAAACATGCCGTCCGGAAATTTCCCGACGGCAAAGTTCAGTCGGGAAATTTGCCGACGGCACAATCCGTCCGGAATTTCCCGACGGTTTTCCAACTACCATTTAAGTCCGCAATTGCGGACGGTTTACCGACTGGAGCTGATTGCCGACGCTCATTTGCGGACGGCCCGTGCCAGTCCCGAATCAGTCCCTAAATGCCTTTCCAGACGGATTAGGGACTGATTCTTCAGTCCCTAATCTGTGTATTTCTTGTAGTGAGTTGAAATGTTATTGAAATACTTACTAAAATTTGGTGGAATTTGAATTTCAGTTGAAATTGGGTTGAATTCAGATTTCGGTCCAAATTGGATTGAATTCTTGTTGAAATTGAGTGAAATTCTGATTTCTGATTGAAATCAGGTTAAAATTGGGTTGAATTCGAATTTCCGGTTGAAATTGGTTCGAATTTAGATTTCTTACTAAAATTGAAATGGGACTGAAATTCTTTCTAAATTTGGTTGGAGTTCGAATTTTCAATGAAAATTAGGTTGAAATTCGAGTTGTTTTTTTTTGTTGAATTTGGATTTCGAGTTGAAATCAGGTTGAAATTCTTATTGAAATCGGGTGAAATTAGGATTTTATTTTGAAACCGGTTGAAACTCGGTTGAAAAATAATTCTACATCGTAAACACTAAAAAGAAGTTTGCCAAGAGTTAGTGTTTGTGTATGGATATGATTCATTTGATAAGTTTTTGTTTTTTAGACAAAACTTAAAAATTCAAAATTTTTAGATTAAAAGTAATAATTTGTGTTTTATAGGTAAAATTTAAAAATTTGGTATTTTTACACTATATTCCTAAATTAGTGTTTTTAAAACAAAAAAAATGAATTTAAATTTTTTAGGTTGAAGATAAAAAATAAAATAGTTGTATATTGTTTTATTCTATATTCCCTAGAAAGACAACTTGACCACAAATCGTTTAAGGGATGACATTTGGTTGTTTTGATAAGATCGAAATCAATGGTTGTATTGTTTCAAGTTACCAAACCGCACAATCTCGAGCCTAATGTAACACCTCTAAAAGGGTTTATTATGAGATAAAAATGTGATTTAAGAATGTAGAATTTGAATATGGTGGACCTAAGTTAAAATTTTTTAATTATTTTTGTTTGCTTAAATCATTGTTGGACCCAAAAGATTAGAATCTGGGCAAGTGGAGATCTGCTGGGACAAAGGAGCGCAATGATCTTTGGAACAGTGGGGTTCAGTTTTGCATTAGGGCACCTTTTAAGTGGGTCCCACAATGACTGTCTCTTATGGATAAAAACTGTGTACTCAAATTTTATTTTTTTCTGTTTTTTAATTTTGAAAACTCAGAAAATGCTTTAATTAGAATTCAAATCCACGTATGCTTTACGATTTTTTTCCAATATGTTAGAAAAAGCTAGAAAAATATAAACAATAACCTAGATTAATATGATTCGAAATTAACTTTGTGATTAGTTTAAGTTGAGTTTGGAATAAAGACACCTGAAAGCAGTTCAATGATAACAATTATTCTAAACAATGTGTTAGTTAGTCGAATAGTGCCTATAACGTCATATTTAAGTGGAATAGGTGGTGTCTAAATAGATTAGAGACGACGGTGTATGCATATATATATAATAATTAAAACATTATAATTTAAACATTTATATACAATAATATTTAAAAAATAAATAAAATAATATATTTATATATAATAATATTTTTAATTAACTAATTACATTTTTTCATATAATCAATTAAAACATTTTTTATCGAACTTAAAATCCACCTAATATATGAAAAAATGAAATTTTATGTGTTTTTACATACAAACTTTTGTGTAATTACTATAGATAATAAGATTAGTTTAATTGTTGGTCTATATATGTTCCAATTTTCTTGAATAAAAAATTAATTGAGTACTATAAAAAGTAATAAACAATAATATATATATATATATTTCAATTAATTTTTTATTAAATTATTTTTTTATTTAATTGATTTTTTTCGGTGCTTAGTCATCCGCCTAAATCCGATTTGGAAAAAGTGGAGCTTTTGGCAAGCGCTGGATCTTGTAGACGGAATGTTTAAAAATTGATTCTTAAGTAGTTCCGTTGACGAGAACTAACAAATTGTTAAAAAAAAAAGCTGGCAATCTATTTTTTTGGACCATGTTTGAACGATGATCGTTCAGCAGTTTATGTTAAGAACAGGTAACAGGAAAGATGGAGTGATTAGTTGATTGGTCTTGGATTTTTCTTTGGTTCTAACAAGATCTGTCATTGTCGGATTATAAAACAATTTGTCATGAAATAAATTCATATTTCATAGAATAATAAAGGAGCTTCGCACTAGTGGTTGCGTTATGAGAGAGAAAATAGATGAAATTAAGGGAAAAAAGAAAAGAAAAGAAAAGAGGAAACAACAGTGTTTGCAGGAGGTATCAATGAGAGGAATGGGGATGATGAAGGAGTTTACATTTCTTAAAATACACACAATGGTCAAAAGCTAAGTGTTTGCCCTTAAAAAACCCTAAGTTTCTATATATGGAAATCATGCTCTGCTTTGCTTTCTCTCTCACCAATCAAACCCTAGAGAGAGAGAGAGAGATTCACTAGCATTCGACTCATACCTTTGCCCATATATTTATTCCTCCATACACTCTTCCCATCTCACCTCTTCAGAACATTTAATACAACGAAGCATCCAATGACATTAAGATGTGTTTTTCCGAAGAAAGACACACCATGTCTTATAGTCGAAAAAGTCATTCATTGAGATTCCTCTTGACGTATATAAATTCCGAGCTACATATATGTTGCAGAGAAATAATTGAGCTCAAGAACGAATAACGCACCTTTTTTATGCACGTTAATAAATCAGATTAATAAATAAGAAGATATTGCATCTCCATTCATTTAAGAAGTTGACTCGAGTACCGGGATATATTTTAATATGTGTGTGTTCCTAAGTGAAATGACATTCATGGTTCTATGCATCACGCAAATCATCTTGGATTTTGTGATTAGATTCGATTTTGTTTGTTATTAAAGTAAATTTCAAGAGAGAGAGAGAGATGCTTGTGAAGATGAATGTAGTGATGTACCGTTTCAAGTGATGTCAAACTAGGGCTCGTGGCTATAGGTATGTGTGACCAAAGAGAGACCAAAGATGATGGAGTCATCAATCTTCTTTACACGTTCAGGGCTTTACTGAAGCTACTACTCTCCGAGATGTCTTAGGTCATTCATTCGTCTTTTCTAAATTTAAAAGAAAAGATAAAAATAAATTTGTGAAGGAAAAAATTAAAAAAAATGAAAAACCCTACTGAGGAAACAAGAGATAGAGAGAGAATCTATGGTGAAAGTGACACAACACAGGGCCTTAGATTTTGACCTGTCAATGAATTAGAGAGAGAGAAGGAGAGAGGACAAAGGATGGAGAGGTTGGAGTTAAGGTGGGATTAATGTGATGCATGCAACTCTGTCTTAAAAAGACAGTTTTCTTGGTTTTTTTAGTTTTTTCTTTTACTTGTTTTCATATTTATTATGGGATACACCAGTTGTTTCCGGTTAACCACAACAAAAATCCACATTTCACATATACATATATATATATATATAATATTTTGCATATGTAAAAGAGAACCATATATTCATTCGAAGTTCGAAATATTTGTAATCGTAACATTAACATTGTGGATTTAGTCTTAGTCAATAGTAATACATTTAAAACTTTTTGTTAGAGTTTTTATAAGATTTGACCAGCATTATTTTAGATCATTTGTTATATTTTTATTCTCTTTCAATGTACATAAATTTTGTTAGAATTAGATATAAAAGGAGCTTAAACACACACTAGGACTAGGATGTGTGCATTTGGAGGGAAATAAAGTCACAATGCCAAAGATTAGTAATGTCTATTTCCTTGAATCTGAGTTAAATTAGAGAGAATGACAATTTGGGAAACACGAGTTAATGTTTTAGGATTTTAAGAATTTTTAATAACTCCGAAAAATTGTGTGTCAGAAAATTTATTTACGAAAATGGTATCAGAGTTAGGGAAGAACTAACTCCAGATTAGATTAGTTGCTACTCAAATAGATTGAAATTGTAATTGATTTGTTACATGATAAATAAAATGTATTTATTTGAAAAAAAATTGTTTCTCAACTTTTACAATGTTTTCACGTACTTGTTTTTATAAATAATATAAGAGTTGATACCAAAACGTGTTTATATTAATAAGAAAAAACTTATTTTTTACAAGATTAATAAGAGCAAGTATGGATCCATATTAATGAAATCTTTGGCAAAACCTTTATATTGTATTCATCCAATTATGGATATTGGAATGTGCTAATGCAGGCTACAATTTGAGGAATTGGTGAAAAAGCTTGGAAGACTGCCAAACAAGGATGAAGTCCTCCAACGATAATAGATTCAATCAGAAAAGTTATTGGGAAAACCTGCTGAAGATTGGACATCTGCTAAGAATCAATGCTCTATGTTTAATGTCAAGGCACTTTCAGTTACTTTTGAGTCCGTAGATATTGACGAGTTCAAACAAATTCAAAAATATGATTCTTCTAAAGATGTGTAGGAAGCGTTAAAAAAATCCAAGAAGGCATTCCAAGTGTAAAGAAAACAAGATTAGATATTTTGGAGCATCATTTTGAGCAGATTTCTATGAAAGACAATGAGAATGTACAAGAATTCACTAGTCAATTAAATGATCTTGCAATTGAAGTGTATGTTCTTGAAAAAAGAATATGATGATGAAAAACTTGTGAAGAAACTTTTTAAAAGTCTACCACCGAAATTTAAAGCAAAAGAGACGATTATGAAAACTGCATTGGATATATAGATTCAATAAATTTCAAAGAAAACATGCGTATACTTGAAGCCTACGAAATAGAGTTGGAGCTAAAGCAATGCACATCTTCAAAGGAACCAAGCATAGGAATAAAACAAGGAGAAGAAGATGTCAGTTGGAGTACAAAGAATTTCAACAAATATTTGCGAAGAAAATCTAGTCGGTATCATAATCATTAAAAACTCCACTTTTTATAATAACTAAAGGAAAAAAATACATAATGCCATGAATGAAACTATTATGGATATATCTAACGAGAATGTCTTACAATTAAAAGAGATAGGCATTTTTTTAAAAGTTTTAATTAAATACGGTGTTTTTGTTGCAAAGGATACAAACTAAGAATGAGCGTTGAAATTCACAAAAGATCATCAGCCACATTTAGTGAATCATATTCTGAATTAGAACGTGAAAAATAAGAAATGAATAATTTTGTTTTCCATTCTGGATAGTATTGAATACGATAATCGAATACCTACAAAAGATCAAAATATATATATGTTTCAGACAGTGATGATGAAAATGAACTTAATTACTATGGAAACTCTATTTGCAACTTAGGAAAAATGAGTCAAAAGAATATTGGGGTAGTACATGAGAATCATGTTTGTTGATAAAACTCAGAACAATGTAACAAGAATTGGAGGATACAAAAAGAAAGCTGAAAGCTAAAAAGGAACAACTAAAAATTTAAAGAAGAAAAAACATATGTGATGATCCAACACTTATAAAAAAACTCAGAAATCATATTTTAACAAATGGAAAGACTAAACCAAACCACTTTGATTTAGGATATCTTAACTCAAGTAAAGGAAAAAAAAATGGGGCTCATCTAGTCGCATAAATCATATTGGGTAATTATCCTATAATGGCACAAAGATCTATGGTCTTGTATCAGCTAGAAATTTCGTAGATGTATCTCTCTATGAGTCACGTATACTTCACTACAAAATTAACCCTGAAAGCGATCTAGGAAGTACTATCATTGAGGAAAACAAAGTCATATTTGTGCTTTTTGTTATCTGTTGAGAAAGAAAACATTTTGACTAGGTAATTTCGCTAACTTTTCTCAAATTAAAAATGGAAAATTTTGATAAGGAAAATTAAATTTTCGTTGCAATGCTGCTTGTAGCGTAACTATTGATAGGTGTGGTCACCAATGATATTTTGATAGTGTTTGCTCTAGAAACATGACATGTAACAAGGATGGAAATGTAACATTTGGAAATTGTCAGAAAATAAAAGATTATTGGAAAACGATTTGTAAAAATTGTTGGAAAACGTTCATTAATAAATATTTTAAAGCCACGAATAATTGTTATACTTGAAGTAGAACTCAATATGCCCCTAAATTCTCTCACGAATGTGAAATCACGAGTGCCCTAAATATTTTAAAAAAAATCTGCAACATCCTAGAATGAAATATGCGGAGATTATGAATCAGTTTTATAAACAAGTTTAGAAAAGAAACTATTGATTCATTATGTTCCTACTAAACGACAACAAGTAGACATTTTTCTTTTTTTGCAACAATCACAGGATATGAATGGTTTTTGTTGTCTAAAAAATCGATGGTGTTTTTATTTTTATGAGATTGATATACATTCTAAAGTTTAAGTAACAAGTTTTGTGAAATCAGGTTTAAGTAAACTTCATTAAGGTGTATTTCATATTGTTCAAATATGGATATTTCAATATCACTTGAAAGTAACTATGTTGCGTAAGGTACAACTAAATTTTAAACTAGTACAATTAAATTGTGTTTGAAGAAAAACAGTTATGTATGATAATCTTGGTACTAAATTTTAAACTAGTACAATTAAATTGTGTTTGAAGAAAAACAGTTATGTATGATAATCTTGGTCTTATATAAAAAAAATTAAAAAGGAAAGTAAAAAAAACATCCAAATACACCACCGTTAAATGAAATGTATTTATACGAAAAAGAGATATGAATGCATTCCTTTAAGTATATTTATTTTTTTTAAAAAAGGATGACACGGGTTTAAGTGGGAGATATTTTCAATTTCGACGTCCTAAGGACATATATAAGATCATAAAATAATTTAAATACTCCTATAAAATCATAAGTGTATACCATATTGTAGTCTGGGTCTAAGTGGTGTGAAAATTGTCAATTTCGACGTCCTTCGATGGTTATTTTACACAAACGAAAAGAATTCATAAAATATTTCTTTAACAAGTGTAAATGATATAATCTAAGGTATACCTTAGGAGGTTCGTATTATGTGCATTTTGATGATTATGTTTAAAGTGGGTCTCAAGCTTGAACTTGTTCTTAAATTTCAAGAAGGTATATAATCTATGAATACGATGTTTTTACTTTTAAAAATTAATCTGCATGTAGAAATTCGTGAAAAGATTTAAGAAATGTAGTTATTATTTTGACACGTTCTAATGAAATAAGAGATGAGTTGATGGGGAGTCATTTCAAAGAATGCATGAAGTGTTCATGAAAAATGTCGACTTAAATCTATGAAAAAGGAAAAGTGTTTTATCGTAAATCCAAAAGAGTTTGTCACAAGAGATTATAAATGCTATTTATATTGAGTGAACTAATTAATACATGTGAATTGTATTTTTTTATTTTTATTGTTCAGTTAAATAAATGGAGAAAAGTACTAGTCAAGGTCATTATGCAACATATAGGGTGAATTTTGGATATTAATCGTTGTTATGTTTTGAAGGTAATATATCAATTGAAATTGAAAAACGTGATTCGTTTGATTGTAGTACTACTTAATTTGAAACTAAAAGACATTATTAGTTTGATTATAGGACTACTTCAGTTGAAACTAAAAGACGTTATTAGTTTGACTTTTTTTTAACTTCATGGGTTATGTTTTATGGATGATCTATTGGATATTTGTTTAAGTAAGTATATGGTAAAAAAGGGGGAGAATGTTAAAGTTAAGCTAGCCATATATTTAGGAATTATTGAGAGTTTCTATAGGATTTTACTAGCATTATTTTAGATGCTCTGTTGTATTTTTATTCTACTTGAATGTAGATGGATTCTGTCATAATTGAAGACTATAAAAGGAGTTGGGACAGCATGTTAGGAGGCCTGCACTCTGAGAGAAAAAGAGAAAGAAAACCACATTACAAAAGACTAGTCAAGTGTCTATTTTCTTGAATCTGGGTGAAATTGGAGAGAAAATGACATTTGGAAGATACCGGTAAATGTTTTACGATTTCAAAGAGTTTTTTATAACTTTAGAAAATCGTGTATAAGGATATTTATTTATGAGTATAGTATCGAGTTGGGGGAGTACTGACTGCAGACCAATTGCACTTGAATAGAGTGATAATGTAAATAGATATGTTATTTGATTAATAAAATACATTTATTGTAGAAATTTTTGTGTCTTGACTTTTACTGTGTTTTTCACATAGTTGCTTTTACAAACCAACATATATATATATATATATATAAACATAAAACATTTACTAAAGTATGAACATAATTGAAAGTTGTGAACAAAGTGAAACTTCATGTACGATCACGATGGATATGTTGAGAACAATGTGAAATTAGGATATGGAGAAAGATGTCGAGAGTGTAAGATGACAATAAGCGAACATTGTATTAGCATTATGATAACCCCATAACAATCTTTTGGTTGTTGGGGTCATGGTGACATTACTATAAATTCTATATATTTAATAGGGTTATAGAAAATACCTAATAAACTCGATCTGAATTGAAATTTGTTCTTAATATGTGAATTGGAGTTTGGATTATGGTAATAAAATTATGAAACTCACAAAATTTGGTTGATTTCGGATTTTTTTATTTTATAGATGGGAATCGAAATATATTTAAATTTTATAAAAATACCCTTATATTTTTTATTACTTACGAAATTGCTATTATGTTAAAAGTATCATTTCATTTCACTCCTTTATTCTTTCTGTCATTTGTATCTATTCTTCTCCAAAGGATGAGATTTATTCTTCCATTTCTTGCGTTGTTCGATCTATCGTGTCGATCGATAGCTTTCTTGCTTGTCTCTCCGACATTAATTTTCTATTTGTCGTGGTTTTTCTTGTTCGTTTCTCCACTCTATTTTATATTCATTTCTTGTTTTTTCTAGTCTCTCGGTGTTCTGGTTTTTGCTTCCTTCTCAGTTTGGTTCTTGTTTCTCTTTATCACTAACACTTTTTCTTCGTTCGTGATGTCTATGGGAGATGAAGCTTTGGAACTGCCAACTTCAATATTTGATTTATAATATTCATTTTTTGTATCAAAAAATTGAGTACTCCCATCTCACAGGTTTGAGTTAGGATATACAATATGATATCAATTCGGATTTTAGTTCAAGTATCGTAAAATTTTTGAATACTCAACTAGTGTGCAACCTTAATATTATGATAATGTTGCCAAAACTCAAAGTTAAATATCATATTGATACAAGTTAAATAGAAAAAACCAAACCATGTATATTAGTGTAATTATCATCACTAAAGGTGATTGGATAATAGTTATTAATATCTACTAAAATATATTTTACTTCATAAAAAACATTACATTATGACCAAAGGTATTCGTTTTAAACACTTGTTTTGAACAAATGTCAATAGATTCTTGATAACTGACTTTACAATAATTAAAATGGTAATCTTGCAATCTGTTCAATATTTCAACGACACATATCCATTGATAATATCAATTGACCATTACTGAAACGTCATTGCTAATTATCAATGGAGTCAATCATATATCCATTGAAATACATACACGAAATTACATTGATATTCGTTATAATATTTCAATGATAAGACTATTAAAATCCATTGAAATAAAAGAAAATATATCAACAGCTCACCATTGAAATTCATAGTAAAAATATCAACAACCATCATTGGATATTAATCGAATGCTCGTTGAAACCTATAAAATGGTTATATACCCATGAGTTTAACCATATATATACTTTTCAATGTGAATATGATGTTATTCCAACTAATCTCTATTGGACATAATCATTCGTCATTTGTTGATATGTAGAATGAGGTAGAAAAGAATGGTAAGTTAAAAACTTCTATTGGTTTATTGTATCAACAATTGTCCATTCAAATCCTTTACGGATGTGCATTTATCATAAAAAAATAACTTTTAAAAGAATTCGAGTTATGATTCTATACTATAAGTTAAAAACTAAGTTCTACAATACAATTAAAAAATAATTTACAATTCTTCTTTAGTTGATTCTTCAATTGATAACTTTTCTTTTTACGAAGCGTCGAATTCGTCGACTTCTTGATTATATTTTACTTCAACATCGAATTTAATACCAATATATTCATTATCCACGTGAGTTTTTACAAACATCTCATCAGCATCTTGAATTTCGATTACTATAATTGATTCATCTTTTTCATCATGTAATGAATCTTCTTCTTTTGGATGTTGAAATTTCCACACGATTTGATATTCAAAACGATCCACATATTCTATTTGATTTTTCAATGTTTGTGTGATATGGATTGGGATCAATTCTTACTTTTTAGATTTTGGGTGTTACAGTTGGATCCAACCATTAAAATTTGAAAATATGGTTTTTCAATACAACAATGCCAAGGTATTCTATTTGTATAATTTGATACAATATTCCGAATAAAATTTTTTAATGAACGACTAGCAACGTTCATGCATAAATGTATATGTATTTTTTTTTTCCGAGACGGTATATGGGGAATGTGTATCCAAACGTGAATATAATGGACAACGCAAATCTTTTCTTACCGGATCGTCAAACAAATCTCCAAACCATTTAAACCATTTGGAGTGTCTCTCGTTGCTTCACGCTACCTAGGCAAATCGAGAAATATGATCACTATATATAAAAGAACATTAACATATATAAATAAAAATTAATTTATTTTCTAAATATTTATATATTCTCTCCACCAAAATGTATAATGTTGTTTTTTCGTAATATCAAGGTAATTATCGTTTAAATGACGGTATTTGTTTTTTTTTTCAAATATCATATGATATAAGTAAACGAACAAAATAAGCATGAACATGATTATAATAAATATGGTGGTTATACTCCTAAAGAGTTAGACAATATTCCTAGATGGGGATTTTAATAACATAGATATTAACTCAACATCTTTTTACTGAAACTGAATGTAGAGACACTTGTTCTCTTTACGAACTCTTTCTCGTTGTTTTTTTCGCATTGCATTTTTTACTTGTTTTTTGTTTGATTCTTACGATACAACACAATCTAATACCAAGATTAAGATTATAGATATTTATGGTTCTTGAATTTTTGGGATCCCATTTTAACTAAGGTTGCCAATGGTAGTTGCGAGTCATGTTGGATCGCCCAATGCTTTTTTACAGAATCCAGAATTGCATAACCAAGTTCGATGTTTTTCGTTCAAAAAAATGTTATCGTTCAAGCTTGTCTCCGTTTTTCTACGACCGAAGACACCTACATTAATCTTTGATCCCTTATTTTGAGTAATTTTTATATATTTTCTAATGATCTATACAACTTCGGGTTTTTCTTTTGAATTTATAAGGTCATCCTTTTTCTAGAATATTTCTTATTTCCTTTTTTATGTAAAATTTCTTTAAATAAAACGGATGAGCAAACATGTATATGAAATAGTGTGCTATACGCATAAAGTGCACGAGAGTAAAGTATATACTAAATATGATATGAAATCTGTAATAGAAATATTTATGAAAATAGCAAAATTCTAATGTAGATGTGAAATGGGTCAAGGGCTATGAAGAACAGCACTGTGTGGGCAAAGGGAAACAGAGTTATAGGTTCCAAAGTAGCCATAAACAACAAGGAATAAGCACCAATTTATACACCTTTCTCTGTTCACACACATACAGAAAAAACATCTCTTTCCCCACACATAAAAAAACTCTCTCTCTTCACTTTCATTGATTATAAGAATCAGAGTTTTCTTTTCTGCAGTGGACAGATGTCCTTCTCTCATTGGCTCTTCACTTTCTCTCTCTATAATATCTGTCCTTGGATTTTCTCTTGGATTTTGCTTATCTCATCTCTATCTCTCTTCTGAAAAAGAAAGAAAGAAATAAAATTATTTCTGAATGAATATATAAATCTGCATTGAGCCTTTTAAATCTTTAGATTTCAGAACAGAACATTGTCTATTTCTGGAACCCTGTTCTCATAAAAGACTCGTTTACAGTTTGGTCTTGCTGTTTTTTTGTGTGTCCCTACTCCTTTGTACCATTCTCCATTTCACAAAATGAGTCTTTAGATTTTCCTCAATTGTGATATATAGATATATATACACATACTAATACCAAGATAATACAATTGGAACCGAAATGGTATACTAATACTCCTAGATTTCATATGAAGAAAAAGAAAACAATGATAAAATGTTTACATGCTTATAATGACCATGTAAAATACCATAATGTCTTTAGTGAAAATCGACCCGAACAACCCGAATCGTTTGAAATATCGGTAATCTTAAGAACCCATATGGATTAAAATTACATAACCCGTTTGGATTCGGGTCGGTCTAGTTCGGGTTCGGATTCGGGTTGAGTCCCACACAAACCGGAACAACCCAATTTTAAAAATAAAAATAAAATATATAATTTAAACTTTTTAAAAGTTATATAACACTAAATAATATTAGTATATTTTCTTATATATATATATGTTATATTTGATATTTTTATTTTTGTTCACTAAAAAAACAGGTGTTTCCCAACTGACGG
Source organism: Gynandropsis gynandra (assembly GCA_036759665.1). NCBI lineage: Eukaryota > Viridiplantae > Streptophyta > Magnoliopsida > Brassicales > Cleomaceae > Gynandropsis > Gynandropsis gynandra. The sequence continues at coordinate 64,851,998 of CM071860.1, read as the reverse complement.
CAACGGATCCGCGACCGTTGAGAAACGCGGGTTGTAAATCGGGATCCAATGCATTTCGCAACGATGTTGCAACGGATAATATCCGTTGCGAATTTTTAACGAATGTCCAACGGATATGTCCGTTGAAATTGTCTAATGGACGCACGTTGGGGATTTTTGTAATAGATGCTCGTTAAGATTTGCAACGGACGTCTGTTGAGAAATGGTAACGGATGTCCGTTAACAAGTTTTAACGGACGTCTGTCGCCATACAGGCGGGAAAAATGAGCGGGACTTAAGTTTTTCAACGGGCATCCGTTGGAAACTGGCGGAAAAGTGCAACAGACGTCCGTTGCTAATTGACGGGAAAGGGCAACGGACATCCGTTACCATTTGGCGGGAAAATTCGCCAACGGATGCCCGTTAGAAATTGTAACGGGCATCCGTTGGAATATTGGTTAAAAAAATAAAAAAAAAGTAAATATATATTTTTTAAAAAAAATTAAATTGAAATATTAAAATTGTTTACAAAAACCATTAAAACTAAAACCAATCTCATTACGTTTCATTTAGTTCGGTTGGCTCGATATCATCATCTCCCTGATCGCCACCACCTCTGGACAGCGTTGCATCCGAATCGGGACTCGGTTCTTGTCGCGGCGTTGATCACCTAGCCTGGCCAGACAGCAACTCGATGACACTCTCCAAGTGCTGCATTTTGGCTCGAGTTTCTCGAAGTTGTGACTCAAGTTCCTCGATCCGCCGTTGTTGCGTGAAACTCTCTTGGACTGCGGGAGGTACCGTCGTGCAGTCCTCGACGATATCTTTTTGAAGCGCCTCGAGACCGTATAGACGCCCCTTATACGGTTTCACCGACTACAAGACAAACAAAATTAGAGTTAGATATTTACAAAATATATTAGTAATACTCGAAAACAAAAGTAATAGTTTTTACCTCTAAATAAATTTTGTCTTTTTTTAAATGACTCAGCTCATCGGCAGTCGAACCGCAAGCTTGTGATTGTTGTGTAATCTTCTCTGTCACAACTCTCACGGTTCTCTCCGCTCGAAGATCAACGAGTTCGGGTTCGTCGACCTCTTCCCCGACGACCGGCTTCTTCTTGGCATGGGTTTCCAATACCAGCTCAAAAGAGTCGGTTCTCTTCCTATCCATTGCATCTGTAATATAAAATAAACTTAATTAGATAAATAGTTAAAAAAAACAAAAAAATTAAGTAATAATAAATTTTACCAAATTTGTATTTTCTCTTCGGAAATGATTTTGATCCCGAAGTATGGCGATGCGGACCATCTTCGGGAACCTTCTTGTCGTACCGACATTTTTTTGCCTACTCTCTCTTGGCCTTGAAGTCTGCGGACTCCTAATACTGAATCTTTTGATTGAAGACCGCGTTCGTTGTCCATATCGCTTTTCGATTTTTGGTGTAGTAGTTGCGCTTCGCGTTGTTCATTATAAGGCGAATCGAGTCTGCATGTCGCGTACCCATGCTGCGTAGATGTGCATTGTATCCTTTATCCACAATCTATATGCGCACTAAAAATAATTTATAAATTTTTAGTTTTATAAAATATATATAACTAATAATTTCAAATGAAATATAAATTAAAACTTATGATAAAAGTGCACCACCATCGCTCGCGCACGACTTCTGGCGTAACTTACCAGGAATAATATATTTGGTCATGTAAGGACCCTTGGATGATGGTGTTGTTTGTATGTTTGATAACATCATGCACGTCAAACCTGTAATATCAAATTAAAAAGTTAGATATTATTTATAAATTACAATAATATAAATGAAAATAATGATTTTTTTACCATAACGTCCCGTCAGAACGGTCGGGACCGATAATCGGAATGTTAGGATGCCCATCAAAATTATCGATCAAGGAATCGATATCAACCATATCGTCCTCTTCATCAAATATCGACGGTGCCAATATTGGTGAAGGAGGACGATATGGTGGTGGTGGAGACGGGGGAGGAGCTTCCGCAGAACCAGCCAACATTCCTCCCGATCCTATAAATAGTCTAGCCCTCATTTTTTTCTAGTGTTTGTGAATATTTTGTGTGTGAAATGTCAATTTTGAGAAATTTTGAGAATTAGATTTGTGTTGAAATGAAATTTTTCATCGATTTATATACAGAACTTTCCAACGTGCATACGTTGGAAAACACGTCATCTCAACAGATGCAGTATTTGATGCGACGTACTGCCTTTCCAACGGATGCCCGTTGGAAATGCGTGTTCCCGAGCCAACAGATGGCGAAATGGCGGCTCGTATGCCTTTGCAACGAGCATCCGTTTTAATTTCCAATGGATGCCCGTTGGAAAATCTGCAGACTAGGGTAGCCATCATTACACTTTCCAATGGTCATTCGTTGGTAATTTCTAACGAACGCCCGTTGCAAATTTCTAACGGGCATCCGTTGGAAAATTCTAACGGATACCCGTTATAAGCTTTCGACGGTTATAGGTTCCAACGGCTGACCGTTGGAATATTTGTAACGGGTTGTTAGAACATTCCAACGGATGCCTGTTGAAATATGGAAAATTTAGAAATTTTTTCGAAATGTCGGGAGCGATTTTGAGTGTCAACGGGCATCCGTTAATATTTCCAACGGATGATCGTTTGTATTAGATAATTCTAATTTCTAATACATTAAACATCGTTTATATAAACTGTTCGATTGTATTAACATTTTGATTGTTTGATTACACATCATCTACATTATTACACATCATGTACATTACACGTCATGTACATTACACATCATACACATTATGTTATTTACATTTCTTCTTTAGTAGATTCATCGATGAGCGAGTCTTCCTTCATTTGTTCATTGAATTCATCATTGTTTTCATCTTCAGCATATTTCGGTTCAACGTCTTCATAATCGTGTATGAATTCTCCGAATATGTCAGTTCTTGTGAGAATCTCCTCGCGATCTGTATTAATTAAACGAATCGACTGCGGATGATCGGGTTGCAACGGATCTTCTTTATCATCAGAGCTTATGATCCCTCGTGGCTTGATCTTTACTACGGCCCCCACTCCTCTATTCGACGTTTAATTGTTGTTGGATATTGCACGTAATATACTTGATCTGCTTGATCTTTCGTGATGAATGGATCATACTTACCATATTGTCGTGCAGGATTGACGTCAATTCCTCCCTAACGGTTTTTCGTATTCCACGTCCTACAGTTGGGTCAAACCACTGACATTTAAAAAGTATCACCTTCAACCCAACGAGACCGAGATATTCCACTTGTATGATTTGGTGCAAAATGTCGTACAAGTTGTTACCCTCTATATCACTATTAACGCAAACACCATAATTGTACGTGCTTCTATGTTTTCCGTGTTCATATGTGTGGAACGTGTAGCCGCGAGTAAACAAGATTTGCTAACACATGACATTTCGTGCAGGTCCATTAGTCAAATCTTTTAACCACATCGGAAGTCTTTCATCAGAATATTTCACCTGTACGTATAATTAAAACAAATGAATACTTTATTCTAAATGCAATTAATTTTAATAGATGTGTACACGAGTACTTACGTAGTCTCTCAACCACGAGCCATAATGTTGAACTTTCATGTATGTGAGTTCATTTGCATTTAGATGAGGATATATACCAAGTACTTCTTCATCAAATATCATGTATAATGAAAATACGTTTAAATTATATGTATACATATATATTTAAAATATTGAATAATATATACCAGTACCTTTCGAATGATAATAACTCTTGACAATTTAGTAGTATATATGTGTGGATGTGATTATACTCCTGTGGTGTTAACCAATATTCCTCGGATTTACCTCATGTACGTCCAATCGATGTAAACATCTCAGAGATTGTGCCAAACTGTGGATTATATTGATACAAATAGTTTTTGTGATCATCCGTTACGCGTCGTTCTTTCGTTCGAATATGCGACTCGAAATAAAATATGCTGAAATATGTGAAATCTTCCAGCAAATATTATTTGACAATAGATCCTTCGATCGCTGCTTTGTTTTTTTCTTTTTTCTTTAAATGAAAGAAAAACCTTTCGAAAGGATACATCCATTTGAATTGAACTGGACCACCGAGTATTGCATCATCCGGTAAACGTATTGGCAAATGCTCCATGACATCGAAGTATGAAGGCGGAAAAACTTTTTCCAATGCACATAATACTTCAGAGATATTGTTTTTTATTAAATCCAGCTCATCCCTTTTTTAAATTCCTTGAAAATATATCTCTAAAAATATGTTGATTCCGCATAGTACATCGTGAACATTCCTTGGTGAGAGCTCATCAAATGCAATTGGAATGAGTCGTTGCATGAAAACGTGACAATCATGACTTTTCAATCCGATCACCCTCGAACCGACAATATCCACACACCGAGCAATGTTCGATGCATATCCATCGCGAAACTTAACATCCTCTTTTAACCATTTTAATAATGTCGTTTTCGCCGGATTAGACAATCTGAATACTGGGACAGGTGACATTCCATCTCTTAATTCCAACTCAAGTCGTCGCCATATTGACTTCAAATCATTTCTTGATTGTATATTATCCTTAATTTTATCCGCCACATTCAAAACATTATTGATGATGTTATCGAAAAAGTTCTTTTCGATATGCATAACATCTAAATTATGACATAATATCAATGATTTCCAATATGATAGTTCCCAAAAGATACTACGTTTATACCAGTTATGCCATTCACCTTGACCTTTTGGTTTATGATGTCCACGATCTCCACCGCACTCAACCGATTCTTGTAAATCACCCATTGTGTTCAATCTTTCGTAAAGGATTTGTGTTCCGATTTGCATACACAGTGCCTCTTCTTTATGTACCACGTTCTTCCGAAAATGTTTTTTTATCTTTCCAGAAAGTATGGCCACGAGGAAGAAATCTTCTATGACAATCAAACCAACATGGTTTCTTACCATGTACTAGTCGAAATGAATATGTATCCTCCATACAATATGGACATGCCAGTCTTCCGTGCGTGCTCCATCCAGATAACATTCAATAGGCAGGAAAATCGCTAATTATCCGCAACAAGACCACTTTCAATGTAAAATTTTGCTTCGTACGAACGTCATAAGCAAGAATTCATTCGTTCCGTAATTGTCTTAATTCATGAATTAAGGGCTGCAAAAAGACATCGAAACTTTTCTTCGGATGTTCTGGTCCCGGAATCAGCAACGTCAGAAACATTACATCTCTTTTCAAACACATCTCGGGAGGTAAATTATATGGAGACAAAATTACCGGCCACAAAGAATATTGACTTTCAGATTGTCTATATGGACTAAAACTATCCGTGCACAGGCAAAGATAAACATTTCTCGTTTCATACGTGAACTCCGGAAATATTTCATTGACATCTTCCAGGGCCTTACCATCCGATGAATGTTGCATTATACCTTTGGTCGTTGAGTGTTTTGCGATCTATCTCATTGCCACAGCGGTTTTTTTCGATTCAAATAACCTTCTCAACCTGTTTGCTACAGGCATATAGAACATTTTCTTCTATGGTACATATTTACGTGAAGATGGTTTTTAAGGGCGAAATATGCTTGAACCGCAAAACTTGCATTTCAACAAGTCTTTATCATTTCCCCAAAACAACATGTAACTGTTTCTACAAACATCAATTTTCTCATGTGGCATTCCCAAATCTTTTAACACATTCTTTGTTTCGTAGCATGTCCCAAGAGCTTGATTATTTTCTTGTAAATATTCACGCATTGTTTTGCAAAATGAATCCATGCAATTTTCAGCCAATTTGGAGTCTATTTTAATACTTATCAATCTTGATGATAAGATAAGCGAGACTGACCTTCACGACAACCTTCATATATAGGTTGTTTCGCCGAACCAATAGGTTGAAGAATCGACGTGCATCGATGTTCAACATCTTTTCATGCGTTTGTTCATTAACAACTCCAGAAAAAGCATTTGACACCATTTCCAAATATGGATTGGTCGTTGATGTTTCATAAATAACTTCTTCATTTCTTTCTACTTGTGCATCTTTCACAATATCTCTAACACCATAATTTTCGCCGTGAAAAAACCACATTTCATAATTTTCAACGAAACCCACCTTATAAAGATGTTTGCAAACAATTTCTTGACTTCGATACTTTATGTTTTTGCATCTTTTGCATGGACATAACATTGTCCCGCGTTCTTGACAAAAAGGTTGCATCGATACAAAACTCATGAATTGCTCCAATCCACGTAAGAATTCTTGCGTAATCTCTTCGGTTATAGGATCTTTTCTTCTATACATACACTCTCTCGATCTATATATATATCTCGATTTGAAGAAGACGATATTTTTTTGAAAGTATGTTTGTTATTGATGGTTTGATGCGATCCTTGGAGTTAGAATTTGCAACGGATGACCATTGCAAGTTTACGTGAATTTATTTAAACCCGTGAACCTCGAAATTATCAATTTCAACGGGCATCTATTGCCATTTGTAACGGTCATCCGTTGCAAATTGCGATGGATGACCGTTGAAAACATTTTCCCCCGGCTACTAATTGACTTTCAACGGAAATGACCAATTTAAGAAATCCGTTACCATTCCGTTAAACCTTCGTTGAAATTTGTAATGGATTCCCGTTGAAAATGTTTACAAATCCGTTACAATCCGTCATTTTTATTAATTACAATATTTAAGGTTTTAAGAATAATGATTTTGATGATATAATTAGAACTGATTTCATGTCGAACTCAAGCGGTGAGCAAAAACCGAACGACGCGAAATATGTTATTTTTCCTTTTAAGCTAAAATTTTATTAAGATCTCACTCAATCACACTATTAACATAGGGTAACAATAAACAAAAAGGAAAAAAATTACGAAAATGCTTCAACTCAGAGGCGCAGTGTTGAACTCGACTCGGATCCACTCCGCCGACTACCTTCGTCGTCAAAACCAGCAACTTTGTGTCCATTATCGAATCTTAAACCACCCTCATAAACTGGCTCACCATCGGAAATCCTTTATCGGTTCCTCGTGGTGAGACAGTTTATGAAAGTAGTTTTGGATTCAACATTGCATACAAAGATGCTTTTTATTGATGGATTAATGCAATCTTTGGCTTCGATATAAATATTAAAATTTCCAACGGATATCCATTGGTAATTGCAATGGATGCCCGTTCCAAGTTCACGTTAATTTATTTCGACCGGTGCAACTCGAAATTAACTATTTCAACGGGCATCCATCGTCATTTTTAACGGGCATCCGTTACATTTTACAACGGATGACTGTTGAAAACTTATTCCCCTGCTTCTAACGGACTTCCAACCGAAATTGCCAACGGAGTAAATCCGTTAAAAAATTCCGATGGATTGCAACTGATGGGGCTATCCGTTAAAACTCCATTGAAATTTGTAACAGCTTGTAACGGATCCGTGCCCGTGAAAAGTATTCACAAATCCGTTACAATCCGTTGCCATTTCGTTTGGCGTTATTCTTGTAATAGTTGCGTTTGACATTGTTCATTATCAATCGCAACCGGGATTGCATGTCGTTCATCCAAGCTATATAGATACACGACGTATCTTTCTTTTGCCATCTAAATACGCCCTACAAAATTAACTTTCTATAAATTAGTTTATAAATAAATTATAAATAATTTAAAAATTAAATTTATATTATGATAAATGTACACCACCATCGGCGTTTAACTTCTAGCATCACCTGCAAGGAATAATAGAGTCGATCTTGTAACGAACCTTGGATGATGTTGTTGTTCGTGTGTTTTAGAACACATACACATCAAATTTGCACGTGAAATCAAATATGAATTAGTAGTTATAAATAATTTCAATATAAATTTATCTAAACAAAATCTTACCATAGCGTCCGGTCAGAACATTCAAGGTCAATAATCAGGACGAAAGGACGTTCGTCGAAACTATCAATCAATGCATCAATATCCACCATATCATCTTCTTCATTAAATATTAGTGGTGTCGATATAGGTGAAGGAGGCCGATATGTTGGCAGGGCTCCAGCGGAACCCGCCTACATTCCACCATAACCGACAAATCGTCGAGCTCTCATTGTGTTTAACTGTTTAGAATTTTTTTTAGAGAATTTCATGTTTGCTTTTGAGATTGTGTTGAAAATGAGCTGTTCAACGGTTCAAATAGAGGACATCTATTGACATTTGCAACGGATGCCCATTCGAAATAACTTCACCTCAACGGACGCAATTAATTGACATGACTATTTGGTTTTTAATGGGCATCTGTTAGAAATTCCAATGGATGCTCGTTAAAATAGAAAATCGATGTAGTAGCCATAGTGTGGCCATGATGACCATTTTCAACGGATTCCCATTGCAACGTACAAACTAGAGTTTACCAACAGTCATTTGTTGGTATTCTAAACCTTGGCAACGAGCATCCGTTGCTAGTTGCCATTGGATGCCCGTTTACATTTTAAAAACCTTGAAAATTTGCAAAGTATCGAACATAATTAAATGTTTCAACGGGTTTTCGTTGTTTGTCCCAACGGATGCCCGTTGAACTCGAATATATAATGTTTAATAAAATAATTTTATAAATATTTTAAGTACACAATTCACATCTCTTCTTCGATAAATTCTTCGATTGTCGAATCTTCCTTCAATTGTTTATTGAATTCCTCGTCTTATTCATCTTCTACATCTTTTGGTTCAACGTCTTTATAGTCGCAGATGTATTCTCCATCTACATCAGATCTTGTGAGAATCTCCTCCCAATTGTCTATATCAAGTAACTATATCGGCTCAGGGGGATCGGTTTGTAACGGATCTTATTTTTTCGTTTGTGCTTATAACTTCGTACGGCTTGATCTTAACTACGACACATCACTCATCTCTTCTAAGTTTCAATATTGTTGAATATTGCATGTAACATATTTGATCTGTTTGATATATTGTGATGAACGGATCATACCTACCATATTGTTGTGCCGGATTGATGTCAATTCATCCCCATCGACTTTTTTGTGTATCACGTCGTACGGTTGGATCGAACCGCTTAAATTTTAAAAAAATTAGATTCAATCCAACGAGACGGAGATATTATACATGTAGGATTTGGTTAAAATATCGTAGAAAATATCACTATATATTTCACTATTAACGCAAATGCCATAATTATACGTGCATCTATGTTTTTCGTGTTCGTAAGTGTGGAATGTGTATCCGTGAGTAAACAAAATTAGCCAACACAAACAATTTCTTACAAGACCATTAACCAAATCTTTTAACTAGGTAGATGTGTCTCATGAGAACCTTTGACAAATATAATATAAAACAAATGCATACCTTATAACATAATGTTTTGTTCATATATATATATATATATATGACGTATGAATATACGTGTACTTATCTATTCTCTTAACCACAAGTCATAATGTTGAACTTTTGTTTTCGTGAGTTCTTCTGCATTCAGATGAGGATATGTATACATTACTTCTTCATCAAATATCCTGCAATGAAAGTAAGTTAACACACATATATATATTATAAATACATATTTATATTTATTATCCTGCAATGAAAGTAAGTTAACACACATATATATATTATATATATATATATTATATTTATATTTAAAGCATCGATTTTCATCGTTTTGTACCTTTCGAAAGGTAATACCTCATGAAAATTTAGCAATATATATATATATATATGGACATGATTATACTCCTCTAGTGTTAGACAATATTCTTTAGATTTCTGTCATGTACGTCCAATCGATGAAATGATCTCAGCGATGTAATGACCTCAGGAATTGTGCTAATTTAAGGATTATATTGATAAATATAGTTTGTGTGGTCTTCTGTTGAATGTCTTTATTTCGTCAGAATATACGACTCTAAATAAAATATGCTGAAATATGTGATTTGTTCCTACAAATACTGTTTAACAATAGATCTTTCAACCGCTCCATTTTTTTTCTTTTTTCTTTAGATGAAAGAAAAATCTTTTGAAAAATAATACATCCATCTGAATTGAACAGATCTACTGATTATTATCTCATCTAGTAAATGTGTTGACAAATGTTCCATGACAATGAAGAAGGAAGGCAAAAAAACTTTTTTTTAATGAGCATAATACTTTAAAGATATTATTTATTAATAATTCCTAGTCATCTTTTTTAAATTTATTGAACAAATATCTCTGAACAATATGTTAATTTTACATAGCACATCGTGAACGTTTCATAGTAAGAACTCATCAAATGCAATTGGAATGAATCACTACATAGAAACGTGACAATCGTAACTTTTCAACCCGATCAGACCAATAATATCTACATACCGAGCAATGTTCGATGCATATCCATCTGGAAATTTATCATCTTATTTTAATCATCTTAATAACGTGGTTTTTACTGGCCCACACAATCTGGATACTGAGGATAAGTGCCCTTCCATCTTGTAACTCCAATTCAGATCTTCGACACATTGTCTTCAAATTTTTTTAATGTATATTATCTTATGTTTTCCCCGTCACATTCAAAACCATGTTGATGATGTTATCGAAAAAGTTCTTTTTGATAAACATAACATCTAAATTATGATATAATATCAGTGATTTTCAATATGGTAGTTCCCAAAAAATACTACGTTTATACCAGTTATGACATTCAGCTTAGGCTTTTGGTTTTCGATGCCCACGATCTTTACCGCATTCTATTGATTTTTGTAAATCTCTCATTTTATCGTTCGTAAAGGATTTGTATTCTTATTTGCATGCACAAGGCCTTTTCTTTCTGTATCACGTTCTTTCCAAAATGTTTTTATCTTTTCTGAATGTTCCACATGGAAGAAATATTCTGTGACAATCAAACCAACATGGTTTCTTCCAATGTATTAGTCGAAATGAATCTGTATCCTTTATACAATATGGACATGCCAATCTCTCATGCGTGGTCCATCTAGATAACATTCTATAAGCTGAAAAATCACTAATTGTCCACAACAAGACCGCTTTCATTGTGAAATTTTTCTTCATACTCATGTCATAAGCAAGAATTGCATTGTTCCATAAATGTCTTAATTCATGAATTAAGGGATACAAAAAGATATCAAAACTTTTCTTCAGATGTTCTGTTCTTGGAATCAGCAATGTCAGAAACATTACTTCTCTTTTCACACATATATCGGGAGGTAAATTATACGGAGACAAAATCACCGATCATAGAGAATATTGACTTTCATATTGTCCATATGGACTAACACCATCGGTGCACAGACAAAGATAAACATTTCTCATTTCATACGCGAACTGAGTAAATATTTCATTGAAATCTTTTCAAGCCTTACCATCTCATGGATGTTGCATTATCCCTTCACCCGTCGAGTGTTCAATGTGGCATCTTATTGTCGCAACGGTTTTTTCGATTCATATAACATTCTCAACATGTGTCCTACTGAAATATAAAACATTTTTTGTACGGTATATATTTACGTGAAGATGGTTTCTTTGGAAAAAATCTACTTGCACCATAAAATTTACATTCCAACATGTCTTTATCATTTTCCTAATATAACATGCAACTGTTTTTACAAAAAATTAATTTTTTCATGTGGTACACCCAAATCTTTTAAAATAATATTTGTTTTGTGATATATGTCGGGATCTTGATTATTTTCCGGTAAATATTCACGCATGGTTTTGCAAAATGAATCAATGTAATTTTCAGCAACATTGTAGTATGTTTTATACTCATCAATCTTGAGGACAAAGATAAACGAGATTGACTTTAACGACAACCTTCATATGTAGGTTGTTTTGCCGAATTCAATAGGTTGAAAAATCGGTGTGCCTGATTGTTCGACATCTCTTCATGTGGTTGCTCAACAACTCTAGGAAAAGCATATGACACCATTTCCACATATGAATTGGTCATCGATGTTTCATAAATAACTTCTTCATTTTTTCTATTTATTGTGCTTCTTGCAAAATATCTCTAACACCATTCACCGTAAATAACCAAATTTCGTAATTCTCTACAAAACCCACCTTGTAAAGATCTTTGAAAACAATTTCTTCACTTCGATACTTCATGTTTTTGCATCTTCTGCAACGACATAACATTGTCCCGCATTCTTGACACAAAAGTTACATCGATGCAAAACTCATGATCTGCTCCAATCTGCGTCAAAATTCTTGAGTCACTACTAAAAACATGTAAATATCAACAGATGGTTCAACGGATCCATCCGTTGCTATATTTACCATCGGATTCCTTCCATTGAAATTTGTACCAACGGACCATTCCATTGAACTATTTACCTACGGATTCCAACGAATCTATCCGTTGAAAATATTTACCATCGGATGCCATGATGAACCGTTGAAAATCTTTAAATTTATCAACGGATGCCCGTTGCAATTTTTCTAAATTTTTAACGGACATCCGTTGGACTTTTCAACAAAAAAAATCACAACTACAAAATTATGCACCTAACCATCTTATTTTTTTTTTGAAATGCTAACGAATACCCCTTGGAAAAAATAATCATTACAAAAATTTCAACGGATGGATCTGTCTTCACATTTTCAACAGGCATCCGTTGGAAATTTCAACGGATACCCTTTGAAAAAACCGAAAGGTTGCGATTCGACATTCTTTGATTGGACATCTATTTCAACGGGCATCCGTTAAATTTTCAACGGATATAGGTTGAAATTTTGGGTATTTAAGATGGTTAAACAACTCCTTTTGAATATATTCAACAAAGCCTCTCAAATCAAACCTCTCCCAAACAAATTTAAACACAATACACTATGATGATCCAACGATTCATTGGTTATAAGTTGAGATAAAAGAAGAAGAATATAAAGTTTCGATGATTTATATGATATAGTATTTTATCTGCAATGTTTGTTTTAAATATGAATTAAATTTTTTTATAGATTTTGAATTAATATATTTAGTTTCATATTTATTTAAAAATATTTTTTAAATTCGCCATAAAATCACCGGATAGCCTTTGATTATACAATCATAACATCAATGGGCATCCGTTGACATATTTAAATTTTATGCTCAAAACTACCAACGGGCATCCGTTGGCAATTTTCTAATTTTTGTGCTAACTATTTCAAAGTTCCAACGTACATTCGTTGAAATATTCAACAGACATCTATTAAATTTTCTAACGGATGCCCGATAGGAATATCCGTTGAAAAATTTCAACGGATTTTGGTTGTTGAAACTCTGTTGAAAATTGCAATGGATGCATGTTTTCAACGATCGATTACCAACAACCAAGAATTTGTTGAAATTCATTGGAAATGGCTTATTTCAACCGAAAAAGTACCATTTCCAACGGATTTTTTTGTTGAAAATGATATATTTTTTGTAGTGAGTAACTTCTTCGGTTACGGGGTCTTTTCTTCTATACATCCAATTTGTCAATCTATATATATCTCTATTCCAAGAAGACGATATTGTTTGAAAATATATTTCATGGTGATGGTTTTATGGTAGTATGATCGATTTCGATAAATAAATAGTGAAATTTCCAACAGGCATCCGTTGGTACTACTAACGGATGTTCGTTGATCATACCAACGGAAATCCGTTGAAACATAACGTTAAATTATTCCAATGGAAACCACAAAATTCTAATTTTTTAACGGTCGTCCGTTGAACCTCGCAACGGATTTCCGTTGCATTTGACACAGGACATCCACCGAAAGAAATTCGAGTTTCAATGGAAAGGTGCAATTGATGATATATGTTGCTCGTCCGTTGATAACTGACTGTTTTTGTAGTGTGATGTTTGACTTCACTTTATTGTGGAAATCATTTGAACGGTTGTTGTGAGTATAAGAAAAATCTCAACCTTTAAAGACCTTGATGACATTCTCATGAGTATTGTTCTAATATGAAAATTCAAGGAAGCATTGGATCACTAAACATCAAAAGAAGAAAGTTAGTCATTTATTATTTTGCCGAATCTCGTTAGCAATAAAGGTTCTCATTTGCTCTTAGTTAAACCTCATCAAGGTGGAGATTATTGTCGAAGTTTTGTGTGTCGATTTTGACCCATTTAACAGATAATAGAGAGAATTGTTCTTATTCTTGTTCAACCTGTGAACTCTCTCTCGCTTGTATTCTCTAGTAAATTGAGCTCGAAGGAAAGATTGTGAGCTTTCAATTTTCGTTGACATTTTGTGTTGATATCGAGATTCTTGGGGTCTTGAGATTTTGTCGAGACAAAAGCTCGATCAAATCAGTCATATCCGAACTCATATACTTTTCATTTCTATTAAATCATCTCAGTCCAAACTCAATCCAATCTTTAAGCTCAAATTTATAGGTCTATCACAAAAAATAAGATTTATTATTTCCGTTTTTTATACGTAAATAAAAAAGTTTATTCAGGTTTAGGGTCTCTTAGATTATTTGTTTTTTCATAAAATAAAAATAAAAATATCAAATATAATATAAAAATAACTCTATTAAAGTTTTGATTTTTATTTTTATATTGTTTAATTGGGTTTTTTCGATTTTATTCCGAACATGATTTGAAACTTAAATCCATATTAATTTTTTAGATAATATATATTTCAAACGGTTCTAATTATTCAGATCTATCCAAATCTTGTCGATTGGATAATCCAAATTAATCACCTCTATATCTAATCTTTTAAGTTATTAGAATTTTCGCTCAAACTAAATATATATTGAAATAATAAAATATCTCACCAGATAAAAGATATAATTTTTTTTAATCTAAATTGAAACTATTATAAGTTGGGTGCGAAAATTTTCATGTGATTCTCTGTTACGATAAGAATATAATGGGGCGAAGGTTCAAAAACACCACGTTATATTAGAATAAAAAAATAAAAGTGAATATCTTCTACACTTCTTGAAGAATTACAAAAAATAAATATCTTCTATTACTAAACTTGTTTATCCCAATGTTTGTATAAGCTGCTTGTCTACGCCACCCACCGTATTCGTACTTGAATGCATGCATACATGCATACATATATATATATATATGGATCCTACTTCTCCACGAAGCACCATTTTTTTTGTCTTATTAATCTTTTTGTTAGTTAAAAAAGTTTTATTATTTTGTTGAGCATTAATAATTGAATAAATCACTGTAGTGTCATAGACTTTAATATGGCGGGAAATTGGGAGCTGCAATGTACACTTTGTATTATTATTATTATTATTATTACTACTTTTTTGTTGTTATTTCATTTTTAGATTTTAATATATATATATGAAATGTTAGTTTCTTTCATAAGGAGATCATCATTTGTTAAGGTTTCCTTTTGATTTCTTCTTTTTTATGGTTGGGATCATGCCATGCAGATGTGCACGAAGCTGTAAAATTGGGTAATCATGAAGACATATTTTCAAACCCAAATCATTTCCTTTGAATCTCTTTTTTTTTTTGTCACCATAAAAAATCTACATGTCCACAATTTTTTTTAATGTATATATCTTCAAATAAATTAGAAAAAAAAATATTATAACGCCGAGCCATGCAATCGACGTCACAAGTACAAGGACGACTTAACATTCACCTAAATCACGATTTGATCATCTCAATATTTATATAATTATTTAACTACAAAATTACTAAGATTTTGGTTGTAAGACCATATTTGTTTGGACAGTCGGTATTATATTTTGCAAAAATTTATATATATATATATATATGTATAATCGATTATTCTGATTTTTTTTAATATACATCCACGCGTTCCATTCATAAAATGAAATCCACTTACCTTGTTATAAGACACGTGACTAAACAGCATTGACGCATCCAGCTGCTTATTATAGCATTGATTCATATTCACATAATTAAAAGTATTAGTAATTAAGAGTAATTAAAATTTACATAATTCTCGACAAAAAGTTTAGTTATTTTGTTGTTATTTTCCTTTATTTACGGGACCCAAATCTCATAATTAATGGAATATTGTCATCGTAGACCCACTTGTTGTCGTATTGTCTGGGAGCAGTTGTTGACTCCAATAACATATTTTTCTTTCTTCCTTGCATTTTATTTTCCATTATTCCGAATTCTATGTCAAATATGGGTTGGGCCTAATTAATCCCAAAAGTTAACTCAAGAATTTAGGGTTGTTCAATACCATATATACAAGTCCAAAGATTCATGTCCTAGCCGATGTGGGACAACTTATCATAACACTCCCCCTTACGCCCATGCTCGATCCTGGAGTGTGGACATCACAATCGGGGGCCCAACATCGATATAATCAAATCGGGACGAACCGGGCTCTGATACCATATCAAATATGGGTTGGGCCTAACTAATCCCAAAAGCTAGATCAAGAGTTTAGGGTTGTCTAATACCATATATACAAGTCACAAAATTCATGTCCTAACCGATGTAGAACAACTTATCATAACATTCTATTTAGTTATTTTTAGGATTTATCTTAATTTCTTGATTTCGGTTATATTTGAAATTCGTGTAATAGTCGGACCAGTCCGATGATTCACAACTATATAAATATAACTTTTTGTGTATTAAAGAAGTTTACGTGGATAATTGATGGCTTAATGTTCGTATGAGGTGTTTAATAGGTGTAATCCATATGATATAAACTTTTTATGACATATACAAGGCTTAATTATGACTATTCATAAGTCTCTCTCATAGAATTATTACAGAGATTAAGGAATAAAATAATATTGACTAAAATAAGATTTCGCAGTCTTGTATTATGGTTTTATTTTTTCCAACAAAAATATATAAATTTGTATTGTCAGAAAATTATTTAATATTTAATTTAAAACACCTATTACAATCCATATTTCTTTAATTGTATATATCATTAAATGTATAATAATACAATACAAAAAGGATTGCGTTGATCATCATAAATATTTCAATGTCATGTTAGACAGGAATTGAATTATACACATAATTGTATTTTAAACGTTTCATTATTCTCATATACGTAGATATAGTAAACGTTTATATATATACTCACCAATACCCGCATTGCAATTAATTTTTCTATAATTTTGGTTTGTAGTGAATAAAATTTAACCAGATGTTATAAATTGATCAATCAAAACTTATTTATATTAATAAATTGGTAGATTTTGCTATTCGTTGTATCTTAAAAGATTTGAATTATCAAAAGTAATTAAGAGTATTTATAAGAGTAAATACAGAAACCCTAGTATATGTAGTGAAAAGACAAAAATATCCTTAACACGCTCTCTCAAGATGGAGCACCTTTGGTGAGTTCAATCTTGGAACAGAGTAGCTCGAATGGTAGTCGTGCCAGAGGTTTGGTTAGAACATCTGCAAGCTGATCCGCAGCCCGAACATGAATGACCCTTAGAGTGTTTGATTCAATAAGCCCGCGAACAAAAAGATAGTCTAGAGCCAAGTGTTTCATCCGAGAATGAAAAACTGGTTTAGCACTGAGATATGTTGGTCCAATGTTGTCGCAGTAGATGGCAGGTGGTGCTGATGGCGTGATTCCAAGTTCAGAGAGTAAGGCAAGAACCCAAAGAATTTCTGCAGCAGTGGACGCACCAATCTGTATCCAGCTTCTGTAGATGAGCGGGAGAGGCCGATTTGCTTCTTAAACGACCAGGAAATGGGATGCGCACCAAGGAAGAGGAGATATGCACTGGTGGACTTGAGATCATGAGAGTCACCAAGCCAATCAGCATCGGTGAAGGCATGTAGGGACAGTGAGTTGGTTGCGGATAAGAAAATGTCGTTATTCTTCGTTCCAACAAGATAGCGTAGGACCCGTTTAACCGCCTGCCAATGAACATCCGTGTGAGCATGCATGAATTGAAACAATTTGTTGACCACAAAGCTTACGTCCGGTCTTGTGAGTGATAGGTATTGTAGCCCGCCAACAATGGACCGGTATTCTGTTGGATTGCATAGTGGAGTACCGGTTTGGAGAGTAACAGGTGAGGTGGATAACATGGGAGTAGGAACGGGCTTTGACTCATGCATGAGGAAGCGGTTGAGAAGATCAGTAATGTATTTCCGTTGAGTCAAGAGGAGACCCTGAGATGTCTGTGTTGCCTCAACCCCGAGAAAGAAGGATAAATTACCCAAGTCCTTGATTGAGAAACGTGCCGCTAGTGCATCAATAAAGTGTTGTACCCGTGATGGGGAATTGCCTATAACAACAATATCATCAACATAAACCAGCACATATAGTTGTAGCTCGGTGGTCTGGAGGATGAAGAGGGAGATATCCGCCAATGAGTTGGTGAAGCCGCGAGCAAGGAGAAAGGGTCGAAGTTCCAAATACCATGCTCGAGGAGCTTGTTTAAGTCCATATATTGCTCGCTGAAGTCTGCACACATGATGAGTTTGATTTTTATCAAGAAAACCCGGGGGTTGAGACATGTATACCTCCTCCGATAGACAATCTTGAAGAAAGGCGTTGTTAACGTCAAGTTGTTGTAGAGGCCACCTGCGAGAGATCGTAAGACTCAAAACAATGCGAATGGTGGTAGGCTTCACAACTAGACTGAATGTCTCATGATAGTCAATGCCTGGTCTTTGATGAAACCCCTTTGCAACAAGTCGAGCTTTGAATCGTTCCACAGTTCCATCTTGGTTTCGTTTGATGCGGAAACCCCATCGGCAACCAACAATATTCTTAGCATGAGAGGCTGGAACAAGTTGCCATGTTTGATTGTGATGCAAGGCTTGCAATTCTGCATCCATTGCTTCACGCCATCGAGGGTCCTTGAGAGCTTGAGTAATATTTATGGGTTCACTGTCTACCTGGGCAACAAAGGTAAATTTGTTAGTTTTCTTTTCAACATTACTCTTCTAACGGGTGACCATTGGATGTGAATTGGTTAGAGAGTGTTGTGTTGCACCCTCTTGCTACCCGATCGTGTTCTTCATGTGCCCGAGTCGGGTAGGGCTACGGGGATTTTCATCCACAGTCTGAGAATATGTACTCGAGCGGGTACTCTTTGGTTGCCCGAGCGGGCATAATGTCCGGAGCGTGTTCTCTACGGGCCCGAGTCGGGTTAGGCTACAGGGATTTTCGTGCATAATTTCTATAGTTGTGCCCAAGCGGGTGGGAATTTGTTGCCCGAGCGGGTCCTCTTGCTGCCCGCGCGTGTTCTCTGGTGCCCCGAGTCGTGTATGGCTACGGAGATATGAAGCCTCAATTGCAGTATGTGTGCCCGACCGGGTGCGGCACATGCCCGAGTGGGCAACGTCAGATGACAGCAGCGGCGAAGGATCCGAGCATGGGGGCTGAGACGGCGGTGGAGCAATGAGTGGCAGAGAAAAGGTTTGAGTAGGAATGACACATGATTGTGGGGTGATTGTGTTCAAAGAGATTTTGGGGCCGGGTTGTGGGAAGAATTTGGTAGTGTTGGCAAAGGGGTAGACGAACTCAAAAAACCGAACATGGCGTGACAGGAAGATGCGGGACCTAAGGAGATCAAGACAAATATACGCACTTTGAGTGGATGAGTACCCTAGAAAGACACATGGATCAGATTTGGGTTCTAGTTTCTGTGCGGTATAGGAGCATAGACATGGATAACATAGGCATCCACAGACTGGAAGTTTAGTGTAGTTAGGGGGTTGTTGAAAGAGACACTCGTAAGGACAGGACATATCAAGGTTGGGTGTCGGGAGACGGTTAATGAGATAAACCGCGACGGAAAACGCATAAGACCAATAGGGTAGGGGCATGGAAGAATGCGTTAGGAGGGAGAGACCGGTTTCTACTATGTGCCTATGTCGTCTTTCGGAAATCCCATTGTGCTCGGGTGTGTGTGGCGGGGATGTGTAGTGAGAAATGCCATGTGAGGCCAGAAATGAACGCAAGGCAAGATATTCACCCCCGTTACCTGAATAGAGTGTTGTAATGCGGTTTTGGAATTTCATTTCAACAAGGGATTTGAACTGAATGATTGTGTCACGGACTTGGGATTTGGTTTTGAGTGGATAAAGCCAAGAATAGCGTGTATAGTGATCGACAAAAAAAACATAGTATTTGAATCCATCATTGGAGTAAACAGGAGACGTCCAAACGTCGGAAAATATTACTTCAAGAGGAAGAAAGGTGATAAGAGTCGAAATGGAAAAAGACAATTTATGACTTTTATTACGATAACATGCATTGAAAAACAAGTGAGGGGAATCCCGAGACAATGGTAGTCCAAAACGTGTGAGGACTTTATTTAAAATAAAAGACGACAGATGACCTAAACGAGAATGCCGCTCAGACGAAGTGGTCTTGACACTATGGAAGGCATTTAAAGATGACGGAGTATTAGATTGTACGGGCCACTCATAGACTCCACTTTTAGTGCTTCCTTTCTGAAGTTGCGCCCCCGTGCTGAGATCCTTCATCTGAAAGTCATACGGAGAAAATTCAATAGATACGTCATTATTTTTGTACAACTGATTGACAGAGATTATATTCTTGCAAATCTTAGGCACATATAGAACATTTCTTAAAGATAACGTTCGAGTGTTAAGGGGTATAGAAATGGAATCCGTGTGTGTTATGGATAACCCGTTGCCATCACCAACAGTTACATCGTCGTTGCCACGGTAGGGACTATGAAGAGCGAGGTTGGAGAGACCCGATGTAATGTGATGAGAAGTGCCACTATCGAGGAGCCAAGAATTTGCATCATAGGAGGAGGCAATGGCATGATGTGCTTGCGGACGTAACTTCCAGTCATGTGGAGAATGCTGCCACGGTTGCATCGGCGGATTGTCAAGTATACCGGGGGAGGAGGAAACAAGGCGGAAGCGCTGACAGCATTGCGCGTTGTGGCCATGAACGCCACAAGCTTGGCACCGTCCTTGATATCCACGGCGTGTTGGTGAATTCTGACGGGCGCGGTGAGACCAGTTCTGTGAGCCGGACGACCGAGGGTTTGGTCGCGAGCGGGTGGCCGTGGGATTGGCTACGATTGGGACAGTAGCCGAGAGAGAGTGGGGTTTGCCAGTAGCCAATTTGGCTTCGTGGTAAAGGGGTTTTTCAGGAACTTTTTCAACGGATGCAGCGGTATATTTTGCTCGGATTACATCCACTATAGGTTTGTACTCCTCGGGAAGACCTTCAAGAATGGCATCGAGGAGATCTTCGTGGTCAAGCGGTTTCCCTAAAAGGGCAAATTCATCGGCGGTGGATGTGATTGTCCGCAAATAGTCATCGATCGTTTGAGATCCCTTGGAGCATCGTTTGATTTTGTCACGGAGTTAGAGAATATGACCCCTAGATGCTTTTCCGTAGGTGTTGGCGAGGGTTTTCCACACGTCATAGGTAGACGGCGCGCGGGCAATGAGCGATTGAAGGGTAACCGAGATGGCTCCAAAGAGAGCCGAGAAAAGGAGTCGATCTTGTTGCTTCCATGGCTGGAAATCGGGATTGTCGACGGACACACCGTCATGCCAGATCTTGGTTGGAGGAACAATGGAATTGGCCTCAATAAAGCACTGGAGGTTGTGGCCTTCAAGGAGGGCTCGAACTTGAACGCTCCATGTGAGAAAGTTGGTCGACGTCAGTTTGGTGATGTTGTCATGTTCACCGTGAGAAGGATGGTGAGAGGATGTTGAGTATCAAACGTTGGAGCAGCGTTGGAAAGGCGTGCGGCGGCTACGGCGGCCAGCGGTGGAGGCGTCTGAAGGAGCGGCTGGAGGGGCGGCGGCTGCGGCGGATGATGCCAAATGGGTAGAAGAGTGGGGCAGCCGAAAAGGTGGGCGATGGCCGAAAGAAAAAAAAAAGTGGGGTGGTCGAAAGAAAAAGAAAATTAGGATTGTCGTTTGGATTTTCTTATACTTTGATACCATAAAAGATTTGAATTATAAAAAATAATTAATATTATACAAAAGATTAATAAGAGTATTTATAAGAATAAATACAGAAAATCTAATATATACAGTGAAAAAACAAAAATATCCTTAACATATCTCCCATCCATTCAGATTAAAAGAAAAAATTAAATTCAATGCCAAATGAATATTTTTATATCTAACTTATCAATTTAAATAATTTATATCAGGTAAATTTTAAAACAAATTTTTTAGAGATAAAAATAATAATAATATGTATATGTTGTGAAATATATATGGCAGAGGGGATGACAGTCAGAAACCAGCTTTCATGAGTGTCAGATGAATAAAGCACAAAGCTTATCACACATCACATCAGCTATCAAATCTACGGCTACGGATCCTTGTGACCAGACTCCCTCAATCGTCACCGTTAGTTTTTTATAGCTGGGCATTTATTTCAAACTTGTGTAATTAATAATGTTTTATTTAAATATAATAATAACCACATCGTCATAATAATATTTATGCTTCTTTAACGATCTATCTTAGATTTTTTGTTTTATGACTCTTGTCAGTTTATTCATTAATTGAAAAAATATCTACTCCGCTCGAGAAAACATTATTTATGAAGTTATTTATATATATTTTTAATATACCAAATTAATACATATCTAGTAATCATGTAACTTTATCGGTCTATTAATGGTATTTGAACAAACTAAGAACATATTTCTATAGCCAATAATTACAAAACATTTTTATCCTGATAATATATTTGACAAATGTAAATAACTTTAAATTGGAAATAATAAATTCAAACTCCAAATGTTATCTAATACACACATAGAAAAAATAACATTTGCAGATTACTATTTTTATAAATAAAACAAAAGTTAATATTTACAAAACTATATGTGGTAATGCCTCATATATTTTGATTTGAATTATGAAGTAACTGTGATTATTGTGTTTGAAAACATCGGTAATTATTATACCATTATATATTGGGACTTATTAACAAGCAAATTTCCGTTTCTAAATAAAATTACTTCGATACACAGGGATGTGGTAATTGAATAAATTTTATCTACTTTCGTACATTAAAAATGTGTCACTTATACGTTAATACAAAGAAGTAGTTATTTTAAAAATATGTTGTAATTGGGAAACACAGTTCCCTCAAATGGGATTATACAATATAACACATATTTTTACTTCCAAATTCGATATTAATACTTATATTATATATTAGAAATATCTAAATTAAATAAATCAAATTCACTTATCAAATCACATATAAATTTGAATTTATATAAATTCAAAAATTATTTTAATAGTCATTAATGGTTCAAATTAAAAAAACATAATTAATTATATATATAATTAATTAAATATATAATTTATGTTTTAATGAATATAAAATACCATTTAACTTTAAAAGTTCAAGTATTTCACTCCGCGCTTATCTCATGTATTAGATTTATATGCAATTTGTAATAAATTTAATTAATTTATAATGTTTATAAATAATTGTATTAAGTTCTAAGAATTTAATCAAAATGTATAAAAATATAAGAGGGATTATGAAAATTAGTTATATATATATTAAAATAAAAGATAAATGAAAATATAATGTAGGTTCATGGGGAAATGGATGGATAGGGCATGAAATTTAACAGATGCTGCTGTGAACTGTAAACTAAAACAATAAAAGCATTTTCTGACCAAACTCTCTTCCCATTGGCCACTCTTCTCCCCACTAGATTCACATCCACTCCTCTTTTTCTTTTCTTTTTTCCCCTTATAAACCCTGAGAAAAGAAGAAAAAAGGAAGGTATTATTTTTATTATTTATTTATTATTTCTATTAATATCTCATGAAATAATTTAGTTAACATTGCAATGAAATATCTGGGTATATATATATGGTGAGTACTTGGGCAGTCTTCTTGCCATCAATAATTTATTTGTAGTTTCTATATTCTAAGATTTCATCAGAATCCATACAAAAACTACAAATACGAGCTCTAAGAAAAAAATATTTTTAAAATCATGCGATTAACAAATTCTTACTTCTTATTTAATGTCCCCTAAAAGTTTCCGAATTCATTATTGCTTTACTTTAGCTTTTATTAAATTTAGAAACCATATCTCATTGTAGTTTATTACATGTTATTTTATGTATTTTTCTAGTTGTTAATAATACATATTGATTAGACTGTTTTAACAACATAAGTGAAGATTTGTTGCTCAAATAATCCAAACTAAGCGTTACCATGTAACAGAATATTGAAGCAAGGTAATCAATATTAGGAATCACATGTTCAAAAGTGAGAGAAAAACTAATACTAACTCGTTATAGTATCGAAGTGGGATCGATAAAAAAATAAACATTTTTATTGATATAAAAAGATTTAATTCGAGAAGGAAAAAGAAAAGACGTCATTATCTTAATGACTCAAAGAAACAAAAGGATTTTAATTATCAAAGAGAGTAAAAGACTAAACGAAACATAAAACACATTGGGTAAGTGAGTGGAGAAGGGCTATTTATGTTGTTCGACGGGAAGCAACAGGGTTTAAGGGTGTGTTAGGATAAAGAGAACAAACAAAAGAAAGAGTTGAAGGACGTGAGAGCACAAAAAAAAAAAAAAAAAAAAAAGTGGAAGGAAAGGTGAGAGAAAAAAAAAAAAAAAAAAAAAGAGAGAGGAAGAGAGAGAAGAAAAGGAAGAGATATGATATAAGTATGTAATAATATTATATATGTATCATATGCACAGATCCCTATAGAATGCAGGGATGATCCCCAGCATTGCTTCTTAGAATTCATTCCTTTTGTTTAGTTTAAACAGACCAATCTTTGTTCTCTTAGAGAGAGAGAGAGAAGGAGAAGCAGAGGAGAGGTGAGGAAGAAGAAGTGATGGGTCCATTTTAATTTTGTTTTTCATAATCTTTGAGACGAGTTCTATTTTATAATTCTTAGATATATATATGTATAAATATGGGGAATTATAAAAGAAGTGACTTTAGCATGATTACTCTCTCATATCTCTTCATCCAATGATTGATTGAGTTTTGCCTTTGGGTCAAGAAACACAAACAAGAGAGAGAAACAGAGACAAGTTGAAGAAGAACAAGAAGTAGAGGAAGAAGTGGAAGATGAAGATTATGGATGACAACAGTAACTGGTTGGGTTTCTCTCTTTCTCCACATATGACAATGGAGGTTGCGGCTGCTGCTTCTGCAAACCCACAACAACATGAACAACAACAACACCATCATCATCATGATCGCAGCGTTGAACATCATCAACATGATCATAGTCAGTACAGTGACAATAACACTCACGCAGTTCCTACAAGTTCTGCTTCTCTTTCAGTACATGGCTTCTACTCTTCTCCATCATCTTCTTCTGCAACTCCAAACAACTTGAATAGTCATGGAATCTGTTACGGAGTTGTTGCAGACAACGGAGGCTTTCACGTTCCTTCACTCTCAGCCATGCCTCTCAAATCCGATGGATCACTTTGCATCATGGAAGCTCTATCACGATCACAACCCAGTATGTATTTCCACTTTCTTTTTTTTTTATGGGTTCTCTTCATTCTCCCCAAAAAAGTCAAAAGTTTCACCTTTTTTTGTAACATAAAAAACGTGTTCTTTTTGGTTTCAGTGTGTGAAGGTATGGTTCCGAGTTCATCGCCGAAACTGGAGGACTTTCTAGGTGGTGCAACGAGAGAGACAATGCCTCTCAGTTTGGACAGCATGTACTACCAACAACACAACACACAACAAAACTCAGACATCAAACACCAAACTCAAGAGCTTCACCAAATGCAATATTACACATCAGGACCCCTCTCTTGTCATGGGATGTTTCAGTCACACGTTGAGACTGACATCAATGATCCCATGCTAAGCTTGAAGAACCAAATGTTGTTTGGGTTCGTAGATAGCGGAGGCGGAAGTGGTGGAGATCTGCAGGCATTGACATTGTCTATGAGCCCAGGGTCTCAGTCTAGTAGTTGTATCACAGCTCAACGACAGCAAATCTCATCTCCCACTGAATGTCTGACCACTGAAGACAGAAAGAAGAACATGACTACTCCCAAAGTCACCACTCAGAAGCAAACTGTTCACAGAAAATCCATTGAGAGCTTTGGGCAAAGAACTTCACAGTATAGAGGTGTCACAAGGTTTGTTCTCCTTTAAAAAAAATCATTATATTCACATTTCCTTCGTAAAAATGAAACAAAAAATGCGTGGTTTCATTACAGGCATAGATGGACTGGGAGATATGAAGCTCATCTTTGGGACAACAGCTGCAAGAAAGAAGGACAGACCAGGAAAGGGAGACAAGGTTTTTAAGTTTTTTTCTCTTCCTAAAAAAATAATTAAATTCACACTTTCTCTGCTATTGTATATGTTTCATCTGACTTTTCTCTTGAAATGTCTCTTTTGTAATGTCATTCACATGTCTTCTCTTTGGATGCTATTCCAATCAAAATAATTCACATTTTGCTGCAGTTTATCTAGGTACAAATCCTTATACACACTCTCTATCATTATATATATATATATATATTCTATATTAAGTTTCTTGTAGTTTAACCAAATGAAGAACTCATGTTTTGTTTTATAATATACAGGTGGGTATGACATGGAAGAGAAAGCTGCTCGAGCTTACGACCTCGCTGCTCTCAAGTACTGGGGACCCTCTACTCACATTAATTTCCCGGTACGACTTCTTATCGTTATTTTTGTTTTCACTTTGTATATCTAAATGTATCTCAAGTTACCAATCTATTATTACGTTTTTAAATATTTACAGCTTGAGAATTACCGCGAAGAGTTAGAAGAGATGAAGGGTATGACTCGACAAGAGTACGTTGCTCATCTGCGGAGGAAGAGCAGTGGCTTCTCCAGAGGAGCTTCCATGTACAGAGGAGTCACTAGGTCAGTTTTTTTTTATTTCTTGTTCTCTAAGATATCTTTTAGGGTTTATCAGTTAGTGATTTAATGTGTTTTTTTTTGCAGGCATCATCAACATGGAAGATGGCAAGCGAGGATAGGCAGAGTAGCTGGGAACAAAGACCTTTATCTTGGAACTTTCAGTGAGTGTTATTTCTTGACTCAAGTTTGAATTTTTTTTATTCGAAAATTAAATATTTTATTAATATTCCATCCAAAAATCTAAAATTTGTTGTTATTTTTTCTTAAGTTTCTGTCGGTATATGCTTTTGATAAAGGCTGGTGGAGATTTCTCACTTTGTCATTGTACCTTACCATCAAAGCTTCTTTTTTTTTTTTCTCTATTTAAAGCTGCGAAATTCCCTCTATTTCATAAGTTGAATTAAAATTTAATTATAAAAACAAAGAAAGTGCAAAGTAAAAGATAAAAGAATCACGCATGATAAAAAAAAGGTTAAATTTTTGCAACATTCGATCTTTCCGGATATATATACATATATCTATATATATATTGTATGAAAATAAAGGTGAGATATTTGAATATTTTGAAGGCACACAAGAGGAAGCTGCAGAGGCTTACGATATCGCTGCGATCAAGTTCAGAGGAGTGAACGCTGTGACTAACTTCGACATCGCCAGATACGACGTTGATAAAATCATGTCCAGTAGTACACTTCTTGCCGGCGAAAATGCCCGAAAAATTCCCAAGGAGGTACCTTCGGTTAACAATTTTGATCCCGTCGGTTATGCTAACCAAATGCCGGTTCAAACCGGGGTCCAAAACCTGTCTCAGCCCGATAACGGCGTGAGTTACCAAAACGCCCCTGCGTTCTCTGCCGCTGCGGTGGCGTTGGAGGGTTTTGTGGGGATTGAGTGTGTGGATAAGGTAGGGGCACATTTGTCAAATCCTTCTTCGTTGGTGACGAGTCTGAGCAGTTCACGGGAAGGTACCCCAGATAAAATAGGGTCGAATCAAGGTTTGGCGTTTGATAAGAACGTTCTGACGGCGAAGTTTGCCAATCCATCGACCGGAGTTGCATCATGGTTCCCCGTGGCTACCACGCAGCCACTAAGGCCCCCGGCCGCAGCCGCCGCAACCGCAGTGTCAATGGCGCATTTACCTGTTTTCGCAGCGTGGAAAGATGTTTGAAACGTCAAACGTAAACGCAATCGCCTATATGGAAGAAAGAGGGTTGAGGTATGGAACGGAGAAAGGGTAAAAGGTGGTGACTTTTGGGGGTATTTAGTGAAATGGTTTTTGATTAGATATGTAACTTTTAGGTATTAGTGGAGTAAAATGTGCGGGGCAAATGAGTGAAAGACAGATTGTTTGGGGGCCCAATGTATCAATCTTTTCACTTTGTTGGGGAGGAAATTAGAAAATCAATGGAACTTATTGGACAAAAATTTGGAACAAAAGGATTTAGATTTAAATTAATATGATGGAGGGTCCTAATCATTATTATTGTTCTTCTGGATTTTGTTAATCTTTGTCCCTCTTTTTTTATATAATTGAAGCTTTGTGTCTTTTCATTTGGCATCTTGTTTCCTATAAATTACATTATTTTTATAATTCGTATTTTATAGTAAAATCGAAATAATTTTGTATGAAATTTAAATTTCTCAAAATTTTCAGTAAATTATAATGCAACAATTAATCCGTTGGTGTGCCACAAACGAGGGATATGCGCCGCAAAACATGCGACTTTGAGACTTAGATACGGTCCATCATTATATTAATTGTTTATTCGTTTTATCGTAACACATGGTTTACTATAATTTTATTTGTATTGGCAAAAAAGCATTAAGCATTTATATCTAATTGCAGCTGTATGTTTGATTTTTATTTTTTTACCATAAATCATTGGAAGAGGGTGGAAATTCTAATCTAACCTCACATTTTTATATTTCCGTCTTCTACACATATTAGAATTTTTTATATTAAAATGTAGTTATAAAAAATAATCAATTTCATGAGATTTTTGTGTCAAAAATAAAGATAATATTTTGATTTTCTCCATATGTAAATTACTCTTATTTTGACTGAATATAGAGATTCGAAGTTGGATTTAGTTTTTTTTAACTTATTTAGAGGTTGCTAATGGGTATATTCTTACGTATTTAAAGTTCTATTTTGGGACTAAGAACATAACAAAAAATGGAAGAAAAAAAGAAAAAGAAATTAGGAGAGGAGACAAAAAGGGCAGACAAAAAGAGGAAGATGCCAACAACCACAAACATAGCAAAGGAAAAGGTCACGGATTCAGTGATTAATCGGTCAAAAAGATTAAAAATAACAATCATAATGAAATTAAAGAAAAATTAAATGATTGGACTTCAAAGTTTAAATCTTTTCAAGATATACAACAGAGAAAAAACTTAGAAAATATTCAAAGATAAATTAATTCAATTCACAAATTTCAGATATAAACTATTTTTCAAATTCAAATATTTGTTTCAAAAAGTGTATTGATATTAACTAAAACCTAAATTAAATAAAAGGAGATATCGGTAGAAAAATCATACGAAACTTCAAATATTTATGAAAACAAAAAACGTATAAAATAAAAAAACATAGATGAAGTTTTGGTCAATAGATATGATTACAAGTTGTGTCCATTTTTACAGGTTGGAGCCAAGTGTAGGAACACTCCCTTCGTCTCAATATATCACTTCCAACATAAATTTCATAAAAAAAAAACCTTAATATTTTTAAAAATTAAAAGACAACTATTGTGTGTGTAAATAGTATATGTGAAATTATCCTATCATATTTGTATTCCATTGTTTTGTTTATTTTTTTTATCTAAGTTCAACCTCTATAAATTTTGCATATAATTACTATCATCTAATTTCTATATTATTCTATTCTAAATCTACACTATTTTTGTTACATTCATTCAGATTATAAATCTACACGATTGCAAAACATCTTTAAAAATCCCATAGAAATCTGGTTCGTCGGTCGATCCGCAATAGCTTTCACCTTTCACACATACACCATAGTTCATAGTTGATTTCAATTTTCCATGCTCGTAAGTATAAAAGTTGTAACCACGTATAAAACACATTGACCAACTCGTAACTTTCATAATTGGTCCTTTAATAAGATCTCGTAGCCACAACGGGTGATTGCCAATCTCAATCTACATTATAGAGGAAACAATCGTCGATAAAGCGTCAGAATATTATATATAAAAGTAATTTATTAATATTTAATCTATCATTTACTAACATATTGTCTTAACCATGTGGAGAAATCTCTTTCTTTAAATTCCTGGAGTTGAAATTCATCAATATTCACATATGTATTCTTCAATACATCATCAAACATTCTAAAAGATGTCAGAAAAATTCTGTAAACATTACAAATAAAATATGCATACGCAATTGAATCCATATTTATAGTATGTTACCTTTGAAAAGGTCGTAGATATTCACAGTTGAGTAAAACATACGTGTGTGCGATGTATAGATCTCGTTGTGATAGCCATAGATCTTTCGCCTTACCAACTATTCAACCAATTCCGAAAAATATATCTGGAACATCTGGTAATGGATATGAAAATGCCACACCATCATCAAAACATCTGTCTGGATTTCTACTACGCGTTTGAACATGTGGCTCGAAGTAGTAAGAAGTGAAGAACGATATATCCTCATTCACGTATTGTTCCACAATTGAACCCTCTAGGCGAGCTTTTTGTTTGGCTTTTTTCTTCAGATGAAACATAGATCTCTCGAATGGATACATCCAGCGAAATTGAACTCGACCTCATAATTCGTGTGGTAGATGAACTATCAGATGTTCCATAACATCGAAGAATGATGGTGGAAAAATCTTCTCCAAATTACATAGTATAGTAACTATGTTATT
Source organism: Gynandropsis gynandra (assembly GCA_036759665.1). NCBI lineage: Eukaryota > Viridiplantae > Streptophyta > Magnoliopsida > Brassicales > Cleomaceae > Gynandropsis > Gynandropsis gynandra. Next base: position 64,821,281 of record CM071860.1, on the reverse strand, counting down.
TTTAAGTCTACGAACCACATCTACACTCAAATTTCTCGCAAAGAAATCCCGAAAAAATATGCCAATACTTGAAAATTAAAGTATTAATTAGTTTATTTAACAATTAATATCTGTAAATTATTAATAATTAATTATACTATATAAATAAAATAATCAATGATATTGCTTCATGTGCATGTTTGTCCATCAATTCAGAAAAACATATGGGAAGTAGTGTTTGCATGAATACATGACAATCGTGACTTTTAATCCTTGATAACTTTCCTCCATGAATATCGATGCACCTTCCGATGTTAGATGCATAACCATCATGAAATTTCACGTCTTCCTTCAACCTTTTCAACAGTTTAAATTTCTCATCATTTGAAAATTTGAATATCGGAACTGGAGCTTTACCGTCGTCACTTATATGTAACTCTTTCCGTGAGCAATACTCTTCCAGACACTACAAGAAAAGAAGGATTTCAGGACTGAATTTGTAGACTGAATCAGCCGTCCCTAAATTTAGGGACGGATTAGGGACTACTTAAGGACAAAATAATAAATCTGTCCCTAATCTGTCCGCAAATTTGCAGACCACAGAGTAGTCCCTAAGTCATCCGTAATTCGAGATGGATTCGGGACTAATTTTAAGGCTGTCCGTAATTTGCAAACCGATTCACTACCCGTCCGCAATTTACGGACGACTGAGCAATCCGTCCGCAAATTGCGGACGGTTTGAGGACGGCAAAATCGTCCGTCCAGAATTTCCGGACGGATTCACAAACCGTCCGCAAATTCTGGACGTATTCGAGACAGTTCGTTGGGAAATATTCATCTCAGTCCGCAATCCGTCCAGAATCGGTCTTAAAATTTTCTACCCGTTTCTCACGCAAAAAACTCATATATTTCTCTTTATATCTTGTTATTGTTTGTGATTATAATGGCATCGTCGTCGAGATCGAATATTTTTGTTTCGAGACAGTTGATGTATAGAAGAATTGATCTGGAAACTCAAAGTGTATCGAAGGAGTTTGTAGAAGGCCTTACACATTTTATGACGGTGGCGACAAATCAACAAGTTTATAGAGAAAACGGTAAGTTGGTTTTTCCATGCGTAAAATGCAAAAATGAAAAATTCGTTAATGAGAAAACCGTTTGGAATCATCTCTATTTAAGAGGGTTTACTCCAAATTATTTTATTTGGTTATCTCATGGAGAGAATTTTGCACCACGACCCAGTAATGTTGTGGAAAATTTTAGTAGGGGTATCGTAAATCATGAAGTGTCTCAGACTTTTCAAGATGTAGAAAACCCTTATGTAGAAATGGTGCAAAATGCATTCGTCGAAAGAAACGAATATAAAAATATTGAAGAAGATCTGAATGAAGAAGCAAAAACGTTTTTTAAAATGTTAGAAAGTGCTAGGCATCCACTCTATGATGGTTGTAGAAGTGGTCTATCATGGTTTTCTTTATCTGCACGGTTGATGAATTTGAAGACTGAATATAATCTTTCTCAGAATTGCATGGATTCTATATCGCAATTAGTAAGAGATTATTTGCCCGAAGACAATAATGCAGTCGAGTCATATTATGGAACAAAGAAGATAATGAGATCATTGGGTTTATTGTCGTATCAAAAGATTGATGTTTGCCAAGACACTTGTATGATTTTCTGGAAAGAAACTTCGGACTTGATCAATTGTCGATTTTATGGAAAAGATCGATTTTATTTGACAAGAAATGGAAAATCGGTTCCGTTTCGTCGTATGTGGTATTTACCAATTACAAACAGGATAAATAGATTGTATCAATCGGAGAAGACCGCAAGCGACATGAGATGGTATGCCGAGCATGTGTCATCCCTCAGATGGTGAGGCGTGGAAACACTTTAACAAGGTATATCCTGATTTTGCACCTGAGAGTCGAAATATTTACTTAGGCCTTTGCAATGATGGTTTTAATCCATTCGGGATGTCTGGGAGAAATTATTCGTTGTGGCCAGTTATTCTGACACCGTATAATTTACCACCAGATATGTGCATGAAGCGTGAGTTTTTGTTCTTAACAATATTGATTCCCGGGCCGAATCATCCGAAAAGAAGTTTGGATATATTTCTTCAACCACTTATTGAATAATTGAATGAATTATGGAAGGGAGTTCCAGCGTGTGACGTTTCGAGACAACAAAATTTTATATTACGAGGTGCTCTAATGTGGACAATACGTGATTTTCCAACTTATGGTATGCTATCTGGGTGGACAACGCATGGTCGATTGGCTTGTCCATATTGCATGGAGGAAAAGATGCTTTACAGATGCTTTTCAGTTGAAGTATGGACGAAAGACGAGTTGGTTTGATTGTCATCGTCGTTTTCTTCCTCCTGATGATACACTACGACGCAACAAGAGGAATTTCAAAAGGAATATTGTTGTGCGGCAATCTCCTCCTCCAATTTTGACCGGAGAAGAGATATTGTATGAACGTCTTCTCGCTTTGGGTATTCCTAGGAGTATAGATTGCGGAGGAAACAATCATCCGAGAATTGATGGTTATGGAATTACCCATAATTGGTACAAGAAGAGCATATTTTGGAATCTTCCGTATTGGAAAAATCTGAAGCTTCGCCACAATCTTGATGTCATGCACATAGAGAAAAATATTTACGGTAATATCATCAATACAGTAATGAATGTCACAGGAAAAACGAAGGATAACATTAAATCACGGAAGGATCTCGCAGAGTATTGCTCACGGAAGGAGTTACATATAAGTGGAGATGGTAAAGCTCCAGTTCCGATATTCAGATTGTCTAATGAGGAAAAATATAAATTGTTGAATTGGTTGAAGGACGACGTGAAATTTTCTGATGGTTATGCATCTAACATCAGAAGGTGCGTCGATATTCATGGAGGACTGTTATCAGGGATGAAAAGTCCCGATTGTCATGTATTCATGTAACGACTACTTCCCATATGTTTTTCTGAATTGATGGACAAACATGCACACGAAACAATTGGAGGTAACATGATTATTTTATATAGTATAATTAGTTATTAATAATTTATAGAAATATTAATTGTAAAATAACTAATTAATTATACTTGAATTTTCAGGTATTGGCATATTTTTTCGAGATTTATGTGCGAGAAACTTAAGCGTAGATGTGGTTCGTAGACTTAAAAGTAACATTGTTACAGTACTATG
>CM071860.1:64802954-64816104 GCA_036759665.1 Gynandropsis gynandra | reverse complement strand
GGGAATTGCGGGCCGGGTCGCCAGCCGCGTCCGGAATCGGTCGCCAATTCCAAACGCGGCTCGCGACCTGTCCGGAAATGGTCGCCAATTTCCAGACGGTTCGCGACCCACGTCCGAAATCGGTCTCCAATTTCCGGACGGGTCGCGACCCCCGTCCAGACCCGTCCGGAAATGTTTATTTATTCTCGACCGAACTTCATTTCTCGCAACCTCTCACCCGATTTTCTTCCCGCTTTCGCCTATAAGTCCGTGTTCGTTCGACGCTCGTCCACCATCCGTCCGTCGCCCGTCCGCCAGTCGTCCACCACGTCCATCGAGGGTCCGCCGAGGTAACTTTCTCTCTTGTTGTATGGTTTACGTTTTTTAACAGTTTTATGATGTTAACGCTCTCGCAATACCACAGCCCATCCGCCGCCCGGCCGCCGAGGTTTTGCCGCCCGCCGCCCAGTGTGTCAGCTATCTGCCACCCGTCGCTTCGCCAAGCTATATTTATGTGGATAAATTGTTCGATTAAATGCCTAAATGATATATATGTGTATTAAGTTATTAAATATAACTTTGTTATACAAAAACGTCATTATAGTATATATCAATATACTATAAATTATATCCGGTATAATATATCCAAGATATAAAATGAGATTTCGAAAAGAATATCATAAATATGTCTATAAATATTTAATAAACTCTCATAAATGTAAGAAAAGAGTATGGTAATCATAAATGATAATATCGGTGCATTATGTATGTGTTTCATGTCTACAAAATAATAATAAGTATTATATCCTTAAAACATTATTGTAACCAGGTAATCATAAATTGTAAAGTCTCGTATAATTTAAATATATGTTTTTAAAAGTAAAAACACATATATTAAATTATATGCGGTTTTAATTTTTTGTTAAAATTAATTAATGTTTATACAAGAATTAAAATTTTTAATACAAAAATTACTTTTAAATTATAATTTTAGTATGTCGCGTCGTGTTGGAAGAGGCGGTAACAACAGAAACCGCTCAACATTTGAAGAAAGTGCTAATGGTCCACAACATCAGAGACAATCAGATCTAGTATATTCGGATTTTATAAATCTGAATTTATTTCCGTCTGGATCGGCACAATATATGGCGTATCCATTCTATCAGATGATGCCACTGCCTGTCGATTCGATGATGCATCACTTGCCTCCGATGCATCAGGAACCAACAGTTGAAGAACTTTTAGCAATGGACGAGGAAAGACGCAAACTTCCTCGTATAGATCCGGATGAAAAATCCGATGAACTTTGGTATAAACTAACTTTAAATTAATTTTGTAACTAATTAAGTGTCAAATTTTAATTTACTTTTATTTTTAGGTTTGGTCGTAAGGAGCTTAATCGTCATGTCACAAAGATAATGAAAGCTGATTATGATCGTCTATGTTATAACTGGACGTGAACCGATCCCGAAATAAAGGAACGATGGTGGAAAGCTTTTGTGGTATATTTTTTTAAATATTCATTTCATTATAAATTATAAACTTAAATATAATATTTAACTAAATAATTAAATCATTATTTTTCAGCAAAAATTTTATTGGAATCCTGCAATAACCGGACTAGTAAAATCCGAATTTCAAAAGAATGCGGCACATCGAATGAAAAATCTTGTATACGACACGAAAAAAGAGAATGATAAAAATCATATCAAACCCGTTTGGGTCCCTGATAATGTCTGGGAAGAGCTGCTTCTCTATAGGGAGACCCTGATAATGTCTGGGACGGCCCATGTCCCGTCCGGAAATATTTTTTACGATCGTCGGCTTTTGCGACGATTTCCAGACTACCAATATCGTCCGAAATTGCGGACCGTTTGTGGACTACGTATACCGTTTGTATTTGCGGACGGATTGCGGACGGAAATTGGTTGGCGACGCTCATTTATGGACGACGCGTAGCAGTCCCTAATCGGTCCCGAATCTCATTTCCGGACGGATTAGGGACTGATTCGTTAGTCCATAATCTGTGAATTTCTTATAGTGAGATCCTTCCGTGATTTAATGTTCTCCTTTGTTTTTCCTGTTACATTGAGTATCGTGTTGATGATATTATGGAAAAGAAATTATCTATGTGCATGACATCAAGATTGTGTCGAAGCTTTAGATTTTTTCAATACTGTAGATCGTAAAATATGCTATTCTTGTACCAATTATGGGTAATTCCATAACCATCAATTCTCGGATGATTGTTACCTCCGCAATATATACTCCTAGGATATCCAAAACAAGAAGTCGTTCATACAAAATCTCTTTGTCGGTTAAAACTGGAGGAGAAGATTTCTACATAACTATATTCCGTTTGAAATTCTTTTTGTTGCGTCGTAATGTATCATTAGTAGGAAGAAAACGACTCGGCTTTCGCCCATATTTCAACTGAAAAGCATCTGTTTCCCCCATGCAATATGGACAAACCAATCGACCATGTGTTATCCATCTAGATAGCAGACCATAAGCTGGAAAATCACTTATTATCCACATAAAAGCGCCTCGTAATATAAAATTATATCGTCTCGAAACATCGTGCGGTGGAACTCCCTTCCACAATTCTTTCAATTTTTCAATTAGTGGTTGACAAAATATATCCTAACTTCTTTTCGGATGATTAGACCCGAGAATCAATATTGTTAAGAAAAAAAACTCACGCTTCATGCACATATCTGGTGGTAAATTTTACGGTGTCATAATAACCGACCACAATGAATAATTTCTCCGAGACATCCCGAATGGATTAAAACCATCAGTGCAAAGGCCTAAATAAATGTTTCGACTCTCAACTGTAAAATCAGGATATACCTTGTTAAAGTGTTTCCATACTTCACCATCTGAGGGATGATACATTTCTCCGTCACGACTTGAATGCTCAGCATGTCATCTCATGTCGCTTGCGGGCTTCTCAGTTTGATACAATCTTTTTATCATGTCTATAATTGGTAAATATCACATACGACCAAATGAAACTGATTTTCCATTCCTTGTCAAAGAAAACCGATCTTTTCCACAAAATCGACAATTACTTAAATCTGAAGTTTCTTCCCAAAAAATCATACAGTTGTCTTGGCAAACATTTTGCACCATTTCTACATATGGGTTCATTTCTACATCTGAAAAGTCTCAAACACTTCATGATGTACAATACCCCTACTAAAATTTTCCACAACATTACTAGGTCGTGATGCAAAATTATCTCTATGAGATAACCAAATGAAATAATTTGGAGTAAACTTCTTAACTAAAGATGATTCCAAACAATTCTCTCTTTAACGAATTTTTTATTTTCGCATTTGACGCATGGACAAACCAATTTATGGGTTTCTCTATAAATTTGTTGATTTGTCGCCATCATCATAAACTGTGTAACCCTTCTATAAACTCTTTCGATACACCTTGAGTTTCCGGATCAATTCTTCTATACATCCACTGTCTAGAAACGAAAATATTTGGTCTCAACGATGATGTCATTATAATCAGAAACGATAACAAGATATGTTGAGAAATATATGAGAATTGTGTGTGAGAAACGGATGGAAGGAGGAGAGGTTAAATATATAATTTTTGGACTGATTAAGGAAGAATTATGGACTAAGACAAATATTTCCCGACGAACCGTCTTGCATACGTCCCTAAATCCCTTATATTTTACGGACGGATGTTGCAGCCGTCCGCAAATTACGGACGTCCTTGGACACGGTCTCCAATTTGCAACATATACAAAATCCGTCCGCAATCACGGACGATTTAGAAACTATTTTTCGATCTGCAAATGTGCGGACGGATTAAGGATAGAAAAATAAATTCGTCCTTAATTCGTCCCGAAATATAGAGATAGTCCTTGCAGTCTGGAAAATCCGTCCGCAAATAAGGATTTTTTAGTGAATTATTACACTTTTTCTTTTATTTTTCACGTGTATATAATATTTTTAGTAAGTTATTTATCATGAAACTATTTATTCTGTACAAATTTCATTGAAAAATTATTTTAAAAAGATTATTGTGCATATTGACTGATGTAATAAATCACCGATTAAATATTCTTCACCATATATATATATATATATACCAGATATTATAGAATGACATGCGAGTCATTTTTTTCTTATGTAGCCTAGTTAGTTTGAATAATTTATACGATATTAATAAATAGATGCTCAAATAAGGATGTCAAAAACATATTAATAGCTTATTATCATAACATATAATAATATAAGTACGAAAATATAAAAAAAAGAGGATGATACGAAACATCAATGAAGGGTTTCCATTCGTACGTAACAAGTTGGATGGTCCCAAAGATGATACAATAAAAACATTGTATTTGTAATATTGAAGAAGAAATGATTGTATCATATATATATATAGTATTGAAACCATATATATATGTATGTATTGTAAGAAATTGTAGTCAGGTGGTGCATGCATTGGCCAATCTCATGACATTGAGATGGCCTTTTTTTTAAAAAAATTTGGTTGTGTTAAGCTTTGTGGAGTCTTCTTCCCAGGAGACCCCTTTATTTTATAAAATTTATAATTTGGACCACTTCTTTTTTACTGTATATGTTGCCCCAAACAGAAAAAACAGTCTGTCAATGGGCCCTTGATTTCTTCTTTCTATATATATATATATGCTCTAACATAAAAAAAAAAGAAAGAAAAAAGAACTCCCACATTATATAAGATATTAATCTTTCAGATATGTGAAAACTACATTAAATATGTTCATGGGAAAGGCTTTGTGTTCCACTAGCCCAAAACGACCCAACTCAATCATCCAACTTTTAGGCCTAGCCATTTTTTAACAATTAAATTTTTGCCATTTACCAAACATTACCATCCATCCAGTTGTTTAATCGGCATAACGAACAGGTGTAAAAATCATTCGAAACGGTTAGTTTATAGTGATATAAAAGTATCTATTTTATTTCAGATTTAAATAGTTTTCTTATAAATGATATTCATATATAAATGAGAAAATGGAGACAACGAATAAGATGTAATAGATGTTATCTGTATAATACAAACATATAGGTTTATATCTAAATTCGAGTTGCCATTAACAAAAAAAAATATTATGTTTATATGGCTTTGTCTTGCTCCAATCCAAAAAAAATATGAATAGAAAGTATAAAAGCTTTATCGTTATTAAAAAATTATAAATGTAATACTAAGTGTTAATATTTGAAATAACATTTAATTAAAAAAAATTGTTGTGTGTATGTTTCAGATTGTTGAGAGTCTGGGAACAAACTTAATTAAAAGTTGTGGAAAGTCTTGGGAAGTGGACTTGATCAAATGTTATTGAAAGTTTATTGGATTTGACTTGATCATGAAACAACTTAGTGAACTGAAATTTTGGATAAGGTGTTCCTGTAATTTCAGCAAGTACAGTTAAAAACGAACTCTATAAAAGAAGGATGGTGGAAGCTTGGAAGTGTAACCAAGCATTGAGTAAATTGTGAGATATACTCTTTGGGAGAGAAAACGATCTTTGAAAAATTGCTTGAGCGTGTGGCGGGGATTACTAGCACTGGTAGAGCGTTTTTGTTTTTGAATTTAGGTTTTTATATTCATGGTCTAACTCATGGAGAGTTAACTACGGTATTCTCGGGTGCATTGTAAGACGAAACAAGTGTACTTGGAGATTGATACATGAATTAAAAATAATAGTTCGGTGAAACAAAATTTTTTATTTTATATTTATGTTCTATGTGTTGTCTTTAACATTTTCAATTGGTATTAGAGCTGGTCACCAAAGCTAGATATTCTATCTATTATTTGGTGTGAGATCCTAAAGACAACATGTAAATTCCAAGAGATATGTATTTTTTTGGAAGCTCGATTATGCTCAATGCATCCGATTATGGATACTGAAAAGTGAAAATGCGTGGAAATATTAGAAAGGATTGACGAGGATGCGTGGAGTGCTATGAAGAATAGATGTAGTCCACCCATGGTGATCGATGAACATGGAAATTCGAAGGAGAAACCATCTAATCAGTGGACGCCCAACGAGAACCGAAATTCAACTTACAATGGTAAAGCACTTAGAGCAAATTTTGCATCTGTGGATATCAATGAGTTCAAACAAATTCAAGGATGTAAATCTACAAAAGAAGCATGTAACACATTGAAGACCATCCATGAAGGTACCTCAAATGTTAAAAGAACTCTTTTTGATATCTTAGAACATCGGTTTGAAAAATTAGAGATGAATGAATACGGAAGTGTAAAAGAATTCAGTGGAAAGATGAATGCACTTGCAAATGAGGCAAGTCTACTTGGTCAAGCATACTGAGATAAAAAGCTGGTAAAAAAACTTTGAGGTGTTTACCAAAAAAATTTCCATGCTCAGAAGACCGCCATAAATATGTCTCTAAATACTGATACAATGAGTTTCAAGGAAATTGACGGAATTCTTACTGCATATGAATTGCAGTTTGAACATGAATAAGATGCTACCAACAAAGATATGTACAAAGGAATTATTCTCCAAGCAACAGAAGAACGTTTGAGGATGAATAACTTGGAAGAAAATATGATATTGTTAATCAAGAAATTTGAAAAATTCATGAAGGAAAATGGAATGAAACACACAAATATTGAAGAGAATGTGTCGAGAAAAGAAGGAAAATCGAGAGCACAATATCACGAATGCACGAGATTTAGGAATATCAAATCTGAGTGTCCAAACATTCTAAAAAGAGAAAGTGTGTTACATACTTTATGTGAAATCCAATGTTACAATTGTAAAGGATTTGGACACACTAGAAATGAATGTGTAGATTCAAGTTCAGAATCTGATGAAAGCAATGATGAAAGAAATGCAAATTTTATGGCATTAATTGGAATAATTGATCAAGACGAAGACAAGATGAAAGAAGAAGGTGTCAACAAAGATGATCATGTAAATGTGGAAACCATTTATAACGAATGACTAAACATGAGCAAGCTTAACATAGAGTTAGTCAAATCCAATGAGAAGTTAAAAAAACAACTTCGAAAAATCCAAAAAATCTTTAATTCAGAAAGAAGAAGAAGTTCTAATGACTAAGATAACTTGAGGAAACATATAAACAATTGAAGATGCTCACGAATGAAACAAAAAAGCTTAATCATTTGTTAGCTATGAGAAAGAAAGATCTCAATCATCATGGAATTGGATACGTTGAAAGCAAGGAAAAGTCGAAAATGAAGTTTACTTTGAATAAAAGTTACTTGTCTTCAAATTTAAATGGTTTAATTAGAAGAAAGCCTCGAATTAAATTTAATCTTCACCAAAATAAAAGTGTCAGATGTTCTTACAGCGGAATTTAGGGACATAAGCAATACAAGTGTTTTATAAAATTGAGAGATTGTCCAGGTAAGTATTCTAAACTCAAATAAAAAAAGATTTGGATAAGAAAAAGTGATCTTCAATGCAAAGTTGCTTACATTTCTACTCAAAATGATAAATTTCACACTTGATACTTTGATAGTGGATGTTCTAGACACATGACATGGAATAAAGGACTTGTATCAAATTTTAATGAATGAGTGAATGCTGGAAGTGTTACATTTGGTGATGAAAACAAAGGGAAATCAATGGACAAGGAGATCTACAAATTCCTGGACAACCCATGTTAAACAACGTACGTTCATTATGTGAAGGCTTGACTACTAATTGATTAGCATTATATCAATTGTGTGAAAATAATTACAAAGTACAACTTATAAAAACTGAATGTCATATCACGAATTCTAACAGAAAGTGTATTTTTTCAAGTATGCGATCATCAAATACTTGCTATGTGCGGAGATCTAAACAAAAGAGTTTGAAGGTGGCGAAAGACGATCAAATCTTGGTAAAATTTGCAGATTCAAATTTGGTTTGAGGTATTCTTAAACCAAGTCTTGATAATCTTGATGTGTGCAAACTATTTCAGGTAGGTAAATAAGTTAGAATGAATCATTTTTTGGAAAGGTTAAAAAGAACACAAACGAAAAATTGAATATGTGTCTATCGATCGTCAACTAAATAAAACTTTCACAAAAAATCCCTCGATTTGAATCATTATGTGTGTTTGGAAAAATCACTTAGAATTTGTGAACCCTAAGCAATTATGTTTATTATTCTTGAGTGTTTAAACTGACTTGAGATAAAATAAGGACTACGTATATAAGAAAGTGAGCATAATTTTTTAGAGCTATTGATATATTTATTTGTACTTGGTTTATCAAGGTCGCTTAAGTTTTACTGAAGTACACATATGCTAAAAAACTTATTTTTGCGAGATTGAATGTTTGACGTAATAAAAAAAACGTTTAGTTCTCTTACTCATCTAATGACTCGATGGTTCATAAAAGGATTATATTTCTAAAAAGAGGTTGTTATGAGTATATTGCACGGGTCTAAGTTGAGAGACATTCAAATTCAGTTCTGTAACGTCCTGAGGCACAAAGCTAAGTTATACTTAAATATTCCGCTATGATTCAAATGGAATATAAGAGTATACCTACAAAAGGGTAGCCTAGGAATGTGTTACCTGAAGAAAAGTTTGTCTAAACAATGTCCAGAGAATAGAGAAAAAGAAAAGAAAAATAAAAGACAAAGAAAAGAAAAAGAATTATAAAAAAAGTTGGCTCATAAGTGTACTACATATTGTTCACTGAATCTGGTGATAGATTAAATACACTTAACGGAAGAGGTAACTCTAAAATTGATTCTTGTTTCTCTTATGTATTTGCCTTTGATTTTATTAAATGTTGTTTAAAAATGATAGACTGTAGAACATTTTTCAGGGACAAAAGAAATAAAAAATGAGGGAAAGATATGGAAGAACATCAAGTTGTAGAACCATGTGTAAGAAAAAACAATGATCGATATTTAAATTGATTCATTTTATATGTGTGACTAATCTTTATTGATTTTGAATATCCAATCACACAAACAATGGGAGAAAATAAAGGTTCTAGCATAGGAAATATGATGATCAAAGCATGACGAAATGAATGACTTAACAACCTGTTAGGATTGTGCTTGACTATGATTATATTTGACTAATGTTCTTAAATTTTTATGCACAAGTCCGAGTTTGCGTGATCATAAATTCAAAGTGGAAGATTGTTAATAATTGTAATAGCGTTTAATTTGAAAGGTTGTTGTGTGTTTGTTTCATGTTGTTGAGAGTCTTAGTGAATTGACTTAATCAAAGGTTGTTGAGAGTCTGGGGAGTGGATTTGATCAAATATTGCTGAGAGTTTATTGGATTTGTCTTGGTCATGAAACAATTTGGTGAACCGAAATTTCGGATAAGGTGTTCCTGTAATTTCGACAAGTGCAATTAAAAATGACCTCTATAAAAGGAGATGGTGGAAACTTAGAAGTATAACCAAACATTGAGTATTCATGCTAGTATTGATAAAACATGTGTTTTTTAACTTAGATTTTTATATTCATGATCTAATTTAGGGAAATTAATTACGGTGTTCTCAGATGTATTACAAGACGAAATAAATGTAATTAGAAATTAAAATAAAATTGTGAAACATAATTTTTATTTTTATATTTTGGCTATACATGTTATCTTTAACATTTTCTTCAAATAATCATATATATAAAACACAAGTTTTGTCAAGCCTTCTCCTTAAGCCACGTTAGATACATAGATTTTTAATAACCATTAATCTTTTATTTAGTTAAATTGTACTCTTCTTTTATGTATCTTCTTCACAAGCCACGTCAGTTCATTTATTAAGCATTAACTTTTAATAACTCTTTTCTTCTTACTCTTTTCTTCCAAAATGTCTCTTCTTCTTCCCCAATTTATCTTTCTTCCGCCTAAAACCATGGCAACTTTCTTCTTTTTCCTCCAAAATGTCTCTTCTCCTTCCCCCATTTATCTTCTTCTTTTGCCTAAAACCGATGACAACAGACCTTCACCTCCGTCTCCCACCGCAAAATCTCTGACAAAACTAAGTGCATAGAAGCTGCAATTTGTGAAAGCCGCTCGTGTGTGTACGGCTATGCATTGATAGTGATATATATACAATAGGAAGTTAAACCTAGGTAGAGGACTTGCCAAATACACATATGTAAACTTGCCCAATACGTATATGTAAATATTACATAATATTAGTATTGCCTAATACCCCCCCTCAAGTTGGAGCATGGAGATTATGAATGCCCAACTTGAGAAGAAACGCGTCGAATTCCCGTTGTCCCAAGGCCTTTGTAAAGATATCTGCTAGTTGTCCGGTGGTAGGAACATGTCGGAGTCGAATGTTGCCTTTAAGAAGATGTGCTCTTGTAAAGTGACAATCAACTTCGATATGTTTGGTGCGTTCGTGGAAAACCGGGTTCGTGCTGATATGGATAGCCGCCTCACTGTCACAAAAGACATCCATGGGTCGATCATGATAAACGCCTAAGCATTTGAGAAGAGCCTTAAGCCAGAGAAGTTCACAAGTGACCGCGGCCATTGCTCTGTACTCGGATTCCGCAGACGACCGAGATGGAGTTTGTTGTTTCTTTGTTTTCCACGAGATCGGAGAAGTGCCTAACTGAACAAACCAGCTGGTTAAAGAATTCCGTGAAACAAGACATCCAGACCAGTCGGCGTCACACCAACCGTAGAGCTGAAGATCGCAATCAGAGCGCAATAAAATACCCTGGCCAGCTGTACCTTTCAGATACCGGACGACGTGAAGAGCTGCCTCGTAGTGTTCCTCGGTTGGATTATTCATGAACTGAGAGAGAAGATGAACAACATACGTAAGATCCGGCCGAGTGACTGTGAGATATACAAGACGTCCAACAAGACGACGATAGCGGGAAGGATCTGATAGCAAACGCTCGGATGACAGTTTCAGCCGGTGATTTTGCTCCAAGGGATGTGAGGCCGGCTTACACCCTAGAAGTCCGACTTCCGAAATGATATCTAACGTGTATTTCCGCTGACATAGGTAGATGCCTTCAGAATTACGAGCAACTTCAATCCCGAGAAAATATTTGAGCGCGCCTAGATCCTTCATATGAAAACAAGTGCTGAGATAAGTCTTGAAACGAGTGATGGCATCAGATGAGTTACCGGAGATGATGAGATTGTCGACATAGACCAGCACATGAAGACACACGCCGGCCTTGGAGAACGAAAACAGAGAGTAGTCAGAGTACGATTGGCGGAAACCATATGCCTTGAGTGCGGTGGTTAATTTGTCAAACCAACACCGAGGGGCCTGTTTCAAGCCATATAATGATTTCCGAAGACGACAAACACCAGAAGAAGTGGAGGAATGAAAACCCGGAGGAAGACGCATGTAGACCTCTTCGGTAAGATCACCATGAAGAAAAGCATTCTGAACATCCATTTGATGTAGTTCCCATCGACGAGCAGCGGCGACAGCCAAGAAAACCCGAACCGTAGTCATTTTAGCAACCGGTGAGAATGTCTCGGAGTAATCTTCCCCTTCAATCTGACGATTTCCCAAGACAACAAGACGAGCTTTGTAACGCTCGATTGTGCCATCAGCTCGATGCTTGATCTTGAAAATCCATTGACACCCAATAGGAGACTTACCGGATGGCAAGGATTCAACTGTCCAAGTTCCATTGGCTTCCAAGGCACGAATCTCTTCTTGCATCGCTTTGCACCATTTCGGATCTTTCATGGCCTCACGGTATGTCCGAGGCTCCACTGCAGTAGAAAGAGCTGCAACAAACGTCTTGTGAGGATTTGAAAAACGTGAGCAAGAGACAAAATCAGTAAGAGGATATCGAGAAGACGTCGTAGGAGCCACATTGGCGTCGGTGAGGATAGAAGGTCCCGAGTCCATGACAGTAGCAAGAACATAATCCTTTAGCTTGGACGAAGGAACCTTTGGACGATGTCCACGACCCATCTGTTCAGACGAGGAGGCAACTGGTGGAACAACGGAACTGTCAGTACCCCCCCGGCGATGGATGCAGGGGACACGGACGGCAAAGTCGAACTAGGAGGGGCAGAGTCCGAACGTGGAGGAGAAGACTCGGTGATGGGTAACACAGTGGGCATAGGCTGATCGGAGGAGACAACCGGAGGCACAACAGTAGTCACAGAGGACAAATCATCATCAAACAAACCCATATCAAGCATGTTAGAAACCGAAACAGAGGATGGAGCCGAGGGAACAGGCGGAGAGACAGTGGACGAGTCGGAAAACGGAAACTCGTCCTCATGAAAAACCACATCCCGGGAGACAAAGAACTCACCTTTATCAAGGTCAAACAATCTCCAACCTTTCTTGCCAAATGGATATCCCACAAAGATGCATCGTCGACTATGACTCGCAAACTTGTCATCGTGAGTGTCCTTATTGTGAGCATAACATAAGGACCCGAAAACCCGCAAATGACCAAGAGGAGGAGGACGGTCGTACAAAATCTCGAATGGTGTCTTCCCTTGAAGAATGCGTGTGGGAGTACGGTTGATGAGATAACTGGCCGTAAGAATGCATTCTCCCCAAAACTCAATTGGTAGATGAGCTTGAAACCGTAATGCTCTAGCCACATTTAGGAGATGTCGATGTTTGCGCTCGACACGACCATTTTGTTGTGGTGTGCCAACACACGAAGTTTCATGTAAGATTCCGAGCTCTTGAAAATATGAACCAAGTGATGTGAATTCCGTACCATTATCACTGCGGACGATTTGGATCTGGCGATGGAATTGACGGTCGACCATAGTAATGAAGTTCTTGAGCTTTTTCGGAGCATCGGTTTTGTCCGTGACGAAATAAATCCAAAGACAACGTGAAAAATCATCCACAATTGTCAGAAAATAGCGAGAACCCGAAGAAGACACAGCTCGATACGGACCCCATAAATCACAATGGATGAGATGAAAAATATGATCTGCTTTATTATCACTAGGAGGAAAAGTTGCACGAGTTTGTTTTGCGCGGAAACAAGTATCACACGCTTTATTACTAAAAGAAACTGAAGACAAAGTAAAGCCGGGTAATGAAATCAAGGCCGAATGCGAGGCATGACCCAAACGCCGATGCCAAAGATCTCCGGAAACTGCATCAACACACTGAGTCGAAGCTGCCACAATAGAGTCCTTGAAGAAATAGAGTCCCTCGCTCCGAAAACCCTCACCAA
>CM071860.1:64765963-64802080 GCA_036759665.1 Gynandropsis gynandra | reverse complement strand
AAACCAAACTTCTTCCTCGACCGTAATGCCATTCTGATGTCCTTTGCCCATTCATCATAATTGGTCTCCCCCTTCAATTGGGTTTGAACAATAATGAGACCGGGATTGTCCGCCGAACTTAGGTCATAAGGAGAAATCGTTCTCCGTTGAACAACAGATTCCCCGGTTCCAGATTTGGTCATGTCGGCGTTCGAAGAACGAAACAAGAGCAAAGTTTCGCAGTGGCCGAACTAAGCAAAATCCTCTGTTTCAAAGCACAGAAACAGAGCAAGGCAGAACCGCGAGAGAAACAATGCAGAGCCGCAAGAGAATCAAAGCGAAAATTGGATCTTCCGCTCTGATACCATGACAAAACTAAGTGCACAGAAGCTGCAATTTGTGAAAGCCGATCGTGTGTGTACGACAATGCATTGATAGTGATATATATACAATAGGAAGTTAAACCTAGGTAGAGGACTTGCCAAATACACATATGTAAACTTGCCCAATACGTATATGTAAATATTACATAATATTAGTATTGCCTAATAATCTCGACCCGAGGAAAGCTAATCGGCGACTAAATCGGGGATGAAGCATGAATCGAGGGGGAATAGAATCTAGAGCCGCAGCAGTACAACCAATGACTACATCGGAGACGAAAACTGAATCCAGGGCGAATGGAATCCAGAGAGCCTTCGCTCCCAGGGATTGGGGCCATCACCTTCGACCTCACACGGAAATTCTTCCTCTCCGTCTCTGCTACAACGGCATCCTCCGGTGATTGGTTGTTATTTGTGACTGATCACATCGTCGAGTTTGTTCCTTCTCAAAAGATGACTAAAGACGGTGTTCTCGCCGAGGTTCGCTTTTACCCTATTGTTAAAACATAAATGGTGAATATATACATATATATATATTATAACGAACAAAATTTTTTTTTCAGATTATGGATGCGGAACAAAGGAGTGATTGTTTGAAGGACATTCCCGCCCTTTCGCAAGCTCGACGCCATGCTCATCGTAAGTATATACATTCATATACATCCATGTAAATCTGCACAACAACTCTGATGGAATCATGGTGGTGATACGTTTTAAGGACACATTGTAGAATTTCAGAGGGCACAACGCGTTCTATTACGTCTCAAGAGATTCAAAAGAAGGGAAGAATTCCGGAAATGATAGGACTAAGGATTAATGGTGGCTCCCTCCAGAGAAAGTCCCTCCCAATGGTTTATCTGAACATCCCGAAGAATGCTTCTTTTTCTGAAGGAGTCAGTCACACAGGCTCAAAAAGCCGTCATGGCCATCAACGCTTAAGTTCTCTCTGAGATGGCCATTCTAGAAAACTACATCGAATCTCTTCCAAAGGTGAAGCATTTTGATGTTAACCCATCATAGTTCGTTCACATTTATGTGAATTTGACGCGGTTTTCTGAGAATAGTGGTGTTTGCTGACAGAACAGAACAGTGAGCCTCAGAGATTTGATCTATAAGAACATAACAGAGGAGTGGTTTGATCCAGAACAGTTCTTGGAAATGTTAGATTTGTGACAGAACACAAAGTGTTAGATCTGAAGAACAGGATTGAGGGGTCCGTGGTGATATGGAAGAGGAAACTTCACGTGAAGGACAACAAATCTTCATGGGATCTGCTTTGAGTTTGGCGAAACGAGAAATATTCGAAAAACGAGCAGAGACAACCTTGGTCTTGCTCAAACAAGAGTTTTCCGCTATGCCACAGTCTTCACTCGACATTTCCAAGATTCAATATAATAAGGTACTTAATGAATCATCACAAAGATTTCCCTTACCCAAGTTATACATCTGGCAATAAGTATTAACTGTGGATTCACAGGATATTGGACAAGCGGTACTGGAGAGTTACTCGAGAATACTGGAGAGCTTGGCTTACACTGTAATTTCAAGGATCGAGGATGTTCGTTATGCAGATTCCTAGGCTCAGAAACAGTCCTCTATCGAAGAAACATCAGATGCGGGAAGAACAAAGACAGATTCAGAATCTGCAAGATCCTCAAACTCAAAAGATGAATCTGAAAAGCTCGAGATGCAGTACTACAAGACACTGTTGGATTTCATGGGCTGGAACAACAAGAATTCGAAAGCCATAACAGCAGATTATGAATGCCAAAAGTCTGAAAAGCCTCCCAAGTCTCTGAGCTTGACACCCTAGAAATTTTCCTATTTTGAAAAGCCTGAGAACTTGAGTGGTTTTAGGAGCCCCAGAGAGAGGCAGTGATCATGAAAATCGTAAGAAAATACTACAGAACACAAAAGGCGAAGCAGAATGACGTAGTATGTAGATGGGCACGGTTCAAACACAGTAGTAACCGATATATTATTGTCTTCGTTACGAATTTGTTTTCTCGGACAGACAAGTCTAGCTATGGTTTCTTCTAATAAAGAAGAAGAAAACCCAATAAGAACATAGTCTCATTCTTTCCTTATTCTGCTTCACCTACACTGTATAGTTCTATTTCTGACACAATTTGGCAAAACAATACAGGTTTTAAGATTGTAAACATAGCTCCAAATGGTATTGAAGGAGTTAGATCACATGTTCAGTGTGTGTTTTCCTAAATTTTCAAGATCATGAATGTTCAAGGACTGTACCTAATGGTATAATTGAGGTTCGTTTTTTATGTTAACAGTAAAGTGTTCTTACATTGTCTCATTCTACAACAGGTCGGAGGAAAAAAGAGCAAAGCCAACATGAAAAATTATTCAAGCCATAGCAAGAAGAAAGGAAAATATCTAACCTCAAGTTTCAAGACTGCTAGAGAACACACATAAACCCCATCGGAGCATCTCCACCAGATTCAGTACTGACTGCTAGGGAACACACATAAACCCCATCGGAGCATCTCCACCAGCTTCAGTATTGTATCCGCTCAAACCTTTCATGGGTTTTACATTTGTTGTTTATTTTTTATTGAATCATATGCAAAGATACCCAGAATTTTAAAATATTTTTTTGTCACAAGATACCTAACAACTGTTACTTATTTGAGGCTTTCTAACTTGCACTTTAATTTCTTAAATTTTTGGAAATGGTAAACCCATTGAGCTGGATGATGTTATATTTCACCAATGCGTTAATCTGACAAGATTTAACTCAGAGAAGACTGTTCGTTTTGTACCACTAGATGGAGAATTTGAGCCAAAGAAATAAATTTGAGATAGTCATTTGATGTATTCCATCCTAATGCATACTTTCACCAGGGATGATTGAGTTTTCAATCAATTTTAAGAATATCCAGTTTGTATATTTTAGCAGAACGAGATGCTTACGTTGAAGCTCAGCAAGTTTTGTGATTTCATGTCTCTGTCCCCCTGCATTTCATGACACATGTCATGTTATTTTTTTAATATTGTTCGTACTTATTCTTTCTAAATATATCAAACAGATTTGTTAACACTTCGTTCGTCCTGCTCCACACACATTTACACAGATCCACAACTAAAGCCAATAAAAAATTCAAATATAGATAAGTTTTCAAAATTTCCAAATCATGTTCATATTTTAATAATTGTTCTTAAATCATGTTATTGATTAAATTTAATCCTCAATATTTATGCAGGTACGAATAAGAAAAATAATCATTAAAAATTATGATTCAAATCGTGCGATCATTTTTCCGACAATTTATATTCTACAATTTTAAATACATTATAAAAAAATGCACTATTAGTTTACATTACAACTTATAAATATATTGTTCAAATTTATACATTGAAAATTTTATTTCGTGTTTTTGTATTGTCCCGTTTAAATATGAAATCTAATGACAATGCTTAAATTAATTTATTATACACATAAATATATTTTAATTATCCCAATTATCATCTAGTTTATTTAAAACGGGAGCTATGTTTTTTATATTACAACATAAGCAATTTAAATACGAAGAAACCTTGACGAAACACTTAAGAGTAACGCTCATCTATGCAACAAACAAACAGTTTGTAATTCGCGTCATCTTTTGACTTCTGCTCCTTAAATTTGACGACATCCAAAATGGGTTTCGCGTCTTCACATATAATGATATACATCATTACATATACACACATACTTGTGTATATATATACGTACATACGCATGCACATGATTTTGTCTTTGTCTTCTCACACAAGCAACAAGAAAACTAAGTGTTTCGTGAAGATCTTGGTCCTCATCCTCCATCATTGGTAACAACACAACGTGTAACATTAGTTTCCTCAAATGTAATATAACTCAACTCATAATCATCGCAAATCATAACTAAAAAATCTAACATAAATATCAATTTAGATGTAATTAAATTTAAAAATCAATTCAAAACCTCATAAATAATATAATAACTAATATAAAGAATACAATATAACAAGTTCACAAACCCAAATTCATGGGTTTTGGACGAGAGAGAGCAGACTATTACCATGGAACTGGAATTGTATTTTAACTAAAAAATGGCTGTTTAATCGAACAAATCATCTTACAAAAGAATTTGCCCCCAGAAAGAAAAGAATCAGATAGTGAGGCCAAACCCAAAAAAAAAAAAAAAAGAGGAGATGATAATCTGAAGATATTACCAAGCACATTTTCGTGGGTGTCTCCTGATGAGACTATGAACATATATACTTTGATGTGATTCAGATATTCTTCTTTCTATTAAACGTATCTTCTTTGTGTTGTTTGAGCAGAGAGAAAGAATTCTTTGCCTTCTCTGCAAGTCTTGAAGATTATTATACAGATGACTGCCTTTCCACCCTTCTTTCTCTTCTACAATGTCTCTTCTATGCAAACCCTAACCATTATGCTTCCAATCTCATTCAACTTGCTCCCCGATCAGATCTAAACCCACCAGCAAGAACGATATGCCTTGAAACAACAAGAAGTAGAAATGGATCCCTTGCGCCGATAACAGACTTCGAGCCGAGGCCGTCAAAAGAAGGAATGCCAGTGAAAGCTCTTTCATGTAGATCCTATTGTGTTTCTTCTTCTTCTTCTTCTTTGCAGCTTTCAGTTCTTGCTTCTCTTCTATTTCTACTTTCATTTCAGGTTCAGATGCACTCCTTTGATGTTTAGATTCCTTTGCTTCTTTCTCGACTAAGGCCATGAGATCACCCTCTGACGAACGCCCCGATTTCTTCGTGACGACCCATTCGTAAGCACTTCCAAGCTGAAACAGACCCGACACCATGGCGTTGAATTTGGTCACAGACATTGTGTTCTCGAAGAGAAGGTACGGGACTATAAATGGAAATGATTTCGGGGCGGGTAGGATGTTGAGGAATGACATCGTAGCGGGAATGTAGCACACAACCCAAGCAGGGAGCTCGGCTTCGGGTACAAACATTGTCATTGGCAAGATTATGCAGAAGAGGGTGAATGAATAAAAGGGTAAGATTAGCTTCCTGAGGAGGAAGAAGAGAAAGATCATATTGAACTTCTTCCATATGCTTATCTGCAAAAAGGGCATTCACAATTTACCCACAAGGATTCATCGAATAACAGATCGTTTGTGTGTGTATATATATACCTTTGATTTGAGTACAGCGGGCAAACAAAGGCGAAACAATTGCATGGGTCCTGAGTGCCATCTGTGTTGCTGCTTTCGGTAAGCTTCATACGATTCCGGTAATTCACATTGGCACTGATATTACCACAAACAGATCGAGAAGGGATTGGGTTAGTCGATAATCTTATAAAGAAAACATGTAGCTTTTAACATTTGATTGTAATACCTCGACGTCATTCAGAAAAATGAACTTCCAACCGTGAAGGTGAGCACGAACAGCAATGTCCATGTCCTCGACTGTAGTTCTCTCCAACCAACCGCCGGATTCTTCCAAGGCCTTGATCCTCCAAACACCGGCTGTTCCATTGAAGCCGAAGAAATTCAAGAAAATGCTGTTGACTTGCTGTTCGACCTCAAAGTGAAATGCCAAGTTTATGTGTTGCAGTCTAGTCAACAAGTTCTCGTCCTTGTTCACAAACGACCATCTCGCCTGAACCAGCCCCACTTCCTCATTATCCTGAGGATTGAACATAATCCTGAATTAGCTTCTAAATACAAATACAAATACCTAAAGATTTAATAGAAAGCAGAAACTTTCCCAACAGTTCCTGATATGGTAACAAATTAGAAATGGCTTTCACTTATCCATAACTCGACCCAACTTGGAGAAACCACTACCTAACACTCCTCAGTCAATATCATGATCCATATAAATGCAATAAACGTGTAATCATTTGGATCCAAAATGAGGCTAAATTCAGCAATTACCTTAAAATGAGGGATTGTTCGTTGGAGAAAGTCAGGCGTGGGTTGGAAATCTGCATCGAAAATGGCTACGAATTCGTAATCTTTAACGTAACTACAGTTCATAGCAGACTTGAGATTGCCAGCTTTGTAGCCTTCTCTGATCTCACGGTGTCGATATACGATTCGACAACCTTCGTCCTGCCATTTTTGGACCTCATCGTTGATCAAGCTCTGCGTCACTGGATCGTCGGAATCGTCCAGAATCTGAATCAAAAGCTTCGATTTCGGCCACTCCAAGCTACACACGGCCGCAATCGATTGCTGATAAACCTACAAACAAGCAAAACCCAGAAACCAGAGACTGTAAGGTTGGATGCTTTTTGCAGATTCAGGTCGTGGAATGGAATCGACCAAAGTTTACCTCTTTCTCGTTGCACATGGGGATCTGGACAAGGACCATGGGAAAGAACCCCTTCTCGCCGGATTCGAGATCGGTGACGGCGTCTGATTTGGGGACAGGTTTGATCTTCTTGAAACGGATCCAGAAACAGCCGAGACAGAGGATAAGCCTGTCCACGCTCTGGATTAGGAACAAGACGATGCAGGCATTGGCGAGGAACTGAAGCGGAGGAGCAAGATATTCCACCCGAAGCAGGACCCATCGCGTGTACACCCAATCAAAGAACCCTTTGAATCCCAGCGGTGAAATCGTGAAGATGTACTGAAGCTGCAGGTTCGGAGCTCCGAAATGCCAACCCTTGAAGTAAGCAGCGACTTCGAAGGCGAGTAGAAGCAGAGATACCCACAAGAACACCTTAATGCACGAGTAGAACTTCGATTTCACTGCCGGATTCTCTGCCTCAGGCGACGGCGACAACGACGAGGAGGATGAGGAGATATCCTGGTCCGTGTCGTCGGTGTCGGTGCGTCCAGCTGCGACGCGTCGGCGGACGGCAGCGCCGAGGGCGATCAATGCAGATCCGAGGGAGGTGAGACAACCTGCGGCTCGGTGGGCTTTGAGGAGGAGGACCCATGTGAGCTGTCTAGCATTCTTGTTCCTGGCTTTGTCCCGGATACCAAACGGCGAAGCGTGACCACCGATGAGGAAATCATCCTCCGACGGAGACTCAAGCTCGACCATTGACCAGTTGTTCGGATTCTCCATCTTCACCACCACAGGAGTACCTTTCCGGTTTTCTTTAGCCCACCATTCAAACGAAGGAGCCATTTTCTCACCAGATCGAAACAGATAAATGCAAAGGAAAAGAGGAAAAAGACAAGAAACCAGATGGATTCAGGAGGCAGAGAAAAATAAAACCCAGGAAGGAAAATGGACAAAGTTGGCTACAAAATGAAGCCCATTGGCACCAAGAACACCAAGCGGAGGAAGATGAAGCAGACGCGTGTTAACGGTGGCGTAGAAGAAGAACTATTCCCAAGGGAGAAGATGAATCGGTGTCTGTGTCTTGAGAGTGTGTTATGTATTTGAATTTGAATAAACGCACACAAGGCGACAGATTAGGTTGTAGTCGAATTACAGCTTGCAACCAAAATCAGGGAAAACAACGTAATGAGCTGAAAAAGATGGGGAAAATGAGGAGAGAGAGAGAGAAAAGTGGTATAACAGCTCAACACGTCCTTATTATTTAAGCCAAAATTTTTGCAGAATATACAAAAACCCAGAAGAATAAATAGAAGAACTCGAATGGAAAAAAAAAGAAAAGAAAAGAGTTATTGTCAATCACAACATAATGGTCAAAATCTTAATATTCCCTTTTTCTCCAAAAAGGTTGAGACTTTACACCAGAAACAATGAGGAATTTCTGGATTTCACCGCGTTCATTTAAGAACCCTAATCTTGAAAAATAAAATAAAAAAGGAAGAAGAGACGGGTAAAATAGGAATGGAAAAGATAATTAAATCATGAGTAGTGATTAAAGTAATAAAAAAAAGATTTATTACATTTACAACAACTACATAGACACACACACACACTTTTGGCCATTGGACAAGGACACAAGAACACGAAAAAGCTTTGACTATTAACTAAATCTTAATCCTGTTCTTACAACAACTCGATTAACCTCGATTTAGCTATCACACGCGAAAATGAAGACAAAAAATAAGAAAACAATGAAAAACAGGACCAAAGAAGGTTAAAAAATTAGAAATTTTATGCAATATCCAAATCACACCTTGAGGAAAAAGAAATAGTAAATAGATATGGATTTGGATTTTGGATTTTGGATTTTGGAATTTTTTAAATTTAATTTTTTTTAGTTACTGAAATGAAATTGTAATGAGTGGATGAGAAAGAGGAGGTCCAAGTCTTTTGCCGCACCGTTCCTTTAGACATTTGCCTTTTTTAAAATTCTTTTCCTTTTAGTTATTACTTTTTTTTCCTTAAATATTTGTTAATAATTAATTTCTCTATGTATCTTCACGCGCCTTCTGAGTTCGGTTCTGATGAGCCCTCAACAATGCGACACAATTTTGAAACATTAATTAATCAACATTTAAATATCATCAACAATTGTGGTAAATAAATTAATTATGGTAATAATTATTTCCAATTACTCCACTTTGTACTGAAATCACGTTTTATCGGTAGATTTTCTTGTTGCAAAGTAATAATGCAAAATCTCAATAAACATAAACTTTTTTTACCATAAAAATTGATTGCGCATGAATTAAACCATTAAATTTGATCAATTCTGTGTTTTAAAAATTATTAAAATACATTTTGATTCATATCGTTAGATTCGACTGACTTAATTTTTGTGTGAATGTCATGTACCACATATGCAAGATGGCGAAAAACATGTGAGGAGATAAGTTAGTGAATTACTAAATTAGTTTTAAACTCAGGTGGACACCGACAATTTTTAGCCAATGATCAAATTATATGTTGATGGCTAATTTTGACAATGTACTTTGGATAAGTCCAGTTTCAGGCGGATAGAGATTCCATGTGATGTTAGAATGGTGTTATTGTCATCCTTATCTTAACCACTATGCTTAGTATTGTAGTAAAAGTCATTAGAGGATTATTTATTAACATTTAATGGTTAGTTGATAATTATTCATTGTTTACACATTTTTAATTTTTTAAATTCAATGTTACCTCTATAAATATTGATTTTCTTCTTTTTATTAATATTACTAATAATCGAATGTGTAAGTAGTTATATTATTTGTCACAATATTAAATTAAAATTTTATCGATTTATATAATATAGTATGAATATCATTTTGTATGATTTCGAATAATAATAAATAATTATTAAAAAATATAATAAAAAAATGTTGAATGCAAGTTAAATAGAATTAATATATTCAACTTAATACAATGATCATTTTAAATTTTAGAGATGTTATTAGTACTAGAATCGAACCCGTATTTATCACAATAATATATTTATTATATTTATCAATTTAAATGTTTTGTTGTAAATATTATCTAGCATAAAACCGTATAATATTAAATAGTTATTAAAAATCGAATAAAAAAAATTATATATAAATCAAGTAGAACAAATATATTCAAACAAATTTATATATATATATATACATTTTTTTACATATAAATATTTATATTCATTCTAGAGTAATTTAAATTCTTTATATATTCTTATATAATACAATTCAGGATATAAAAATTATCAAACTGTTAATTACTTAATTTATAATTATATTGTACAATCTCTCATATTGTTGTTAACGTGCAAATCGACAAAGATTTTTACATTTATACATTATGATATATAAAGTTCAAGAGTTGTTATTAAAGAATTCATTTTATAAAAATGCTACATAATCAATTAT
Source organism: Gynandropsis gynandra (assembly GCA_036759665.1). Classification (NCBI taxonomy): domain Eukaryota; kingdom Viridiplantae; phylum Streptophyta; class Magnoliopsida; order Brassicales; family Cleomaceae; genus Gynandropsis; species Gynandropsis gynandra. Next base: position 64,792,005 of record CM071860.1, on the reverse strand, counting down.
TTTCATAGGACCTAAACATGTTCTAGATGTTTCATGTATTCTCTCGATCTCCAAAAAAATGACCAATATGTGTGAATTTTTATTTAAAACCGCAAAAAAATTGCAAGATATAATTATTATAGATCAATAATAAGATTAAAGAAAAATAATTTTGCTATATTATTTCATAAAATGATAATGTAAAGAAAGATATCTATGTAATAGAAATTAAAAATAATGAAAGAAGAACTCATTCAGTATTATTTATTATTATTTTTAAGGGTTTATTACTTTAGCATATTATATTTCTAGAGCGCAACATATGGTTCATATCAGATATTCGGTGAGGAGGATGATTATTTCGAAAGTGAGGGCGGTGACAACACAGGAAAGCAAAAAGAAGTGAGTATGTGGGCTGGTTACAGGAGTTGAGAGCGCAAGATGATAATTAGAAGGACAATGTTTCTCTTCCATGATAACCAACGGAAGATCCACGATTTCCACAATCAATTAAATAAATGAAATTTTTTTCACTTCCACAATATTAACCACATTTAAAATTAAATGTATTATATTAATTACATTTTTTAAAATTTGAATTACATAATTATATTAAAAAAATATGAATATATTGTAATTGTTTCAAATACTTTGCTTTATTCATATACCTTTTCATATACCATGTATTATATTAATAACATTTTTTAAAAATATTTATTTACATAATTAAATTAAAAACATAAATATATTTAAATTGTTTCATATACCTTGCTATATTAATAATAAATTTAACAAAAAATAAATGAATTGATGGATATAAAAGATTGTAAAAAGATTTAATTTTTCTCTCCTACTAAAGTGTCACAAGGAAAAGAGAGAAAAAACTTTCTTTTTATATATAGATTAATTTTAAAATTTAATATATTATATTAACTGATATCGTTTAAAAATTTGAATTACAAAATTAGATTAAAAACATGAATATATCATAATTATTTCAAATATCTTACGTTTTCATCTATTATGTTTTATATTATTACATTTAAAAAATAATTAAATAATTAAATTAAAAATATAAATGTATTTTAATTGTTTAATATACCTTGCTATATTAATGATAAATCTAACAAAAAAAAGTACATTGATAGATATAAAATATTGTAAAAAGATAAAAAAACTTTTTCTTTTTATATATAGATTAGAAAATGAACTTGCACATTCCACGAACTTTTAAAAATAATAAACTATTATCAAATTTAGTAAATGAAAAGTACACTTTAATCATATTTAATTCCCAGATTGTAAAATCCTTAGAACCATATAAAACAAATCATATTTTTGTATCAAACCCAATTATTGAAAATATCATTAACGAAACAGTTCTCATTTTAGTTGTACATGATTATTATTTAATTTTACAAAAATGAATCATTGTGATTTAATATAATTAAGTGATTGATTAAGTTAACGCATTTTTTCTTAAATTTAAATTTTAAATTAATTTATAATCAATATTGGCACGTTTGCATTTAAATTATAAACTTCATAATTAAAGAATATACAACTTATATATATATATATATATATATAATTTCTCCACTTTTAGGTAAAAACATTAAATTTTGTTTTCTAAAATGTATATAAATTAAATTTTATTTTTTTAAGTTTAGGTTTTAAATATGATATATATATATTATAATTCTAAAAACGTTTATAATTAAAACATAAACAACAATGTTATACATTAAATTTTATTTTCTATAACGTATACAAAATAAATTTTATTTTTTTAATTTATATATATAATTTAGAAAAATCTTATATCAACAAAGTTAATAAAGATAGATCGAGTTCATTTTAAAATCTAAATAAAATAAGTTTTTAGATTTTATTTTTGAAGAAAAGTATATTGATCTAAAATATCTAATCATAAATATAAATAATGATTTAATTAAATTTATAATAAAAAAATATAATACAATAATAAAAATTTCAACTAATATTATCCAATAAAAATTGTTTAAAATCTAAAAAATTAAAAAACAATTATATAAAGTCATGTCAACAGTGATGTGGCTGCCACATCAACACTAACGTGATTTCACCAGAATTAAGCAAAAACTAAACTTTTAATGTATAAGATTTTGCGTGTTGAACTTTTTAGAGATAAAAACGTTTAAGTTGAAATTTTTAGTTTACTCATTCAATTGTTTAATTGTTTTACATGTTGAACTTCTCGTACGTAAACTTATCCAAAACAGAAATGCAATTCTTCGTGTATAACCTAACTTTGTATTGTATAACCTTGCATCGGTTATTCCTCGTAAGAAAGAGCCGCAAACTTACACTTGGAATGAACTCAACGGAACAAAACTTCTTGACCTCTCAATGCCCAAACTCTCTGTACAAACTTAAGGCCGACGTGAGGCATAAAAAATTTCTCTCTCCTGATTAAGTGTCGTAAGGAGAAGAGAAAAAAAACCTTTCTTTTTATATATAGATTAGAAAATGAACTTGCACATTGCATGGACTTTTAAAAATAATAAATTATTATCAAATTTAGTAAATAAAAAATACACTTTAATCATATTTAATTCCGCATTGTAAAATCCTTAGAACCATATAAAACAAATCATAATTTTGTATCAAACCCTATTATTGAAAACATCATTAACGAAACAGTTTTCATTTTAGTTATACATGATTATTATTTAATTTTACAAAAATGAATCATTGTGATTTAATATAATTAAGTGATTGATTAATTTAACGCATTTGAAAGATTTCTTAAATTTTAAATTAATTTATAATCAATATTGGTACGTTTGCATTTAAATTATAAAGTTCATAATTAAAGAATATACAACTTATATATATATATATATAATTTCTCCACTTTTAGGTAACTAAAACATTAAATTTTGTTTTCTAAAATGTATATAAATTAAATTTTATTTTTTTAAAGTTTAGGTTTTAAATATGATATATATATATATATTATAATTCTAAAAACGTTTATAATTAAAACATAAACAACAATGTTATACATTAAATTTTATTTTCTATAACGTATACAAAATAAATTTTATTTTTTTAATTTATATATATAATTTAGAAAAATCTTATATCAACAAAGTTAATAAAGATAGATTGAGTTCATTTTAAAATCTAAATAAAATAAGTTTTTAGATTTTTTATTTTTGAAAAGTATATTGATCTAAAATATATAATCATAAATATAAATAATGATTGAATTAAATTTATAATATAAAAGAATATAATACAATAATAAAAATTTCAACTAATATTATCCAATAAAAATTGTTTAAAATCTAAAAAATTAGAAAACAATTATATAAAGTCATGTCAACAGTGATGTGGCTGCCACATCAACACTGACGTGGTTTCACCAGAATTAAGCAAAAACTAAACTTTTAATGTATAAGATTTTGCATGTTGAACTTTTTAGAGATAAAAACGTTTAAATTGAAATTTTTAATTTTACTCATTCGATTGTTTAATTGTTTTACATGTTAAATTTCTCGTACGTAAACTTATCCAAAACCAAAAATGTAATTCTTCGTGTATAACCTAACTTGGTATCGTATAACCTTGCATCGGTTATTCCTCGTAACAAAGAGCCGCAAACTTACACTTGGAATGAACTCAACGGAACAAAACTTCTTGACCTCTCAATATGCCCAAACTCTCTGTACAAACTTAAGGCCGACGTGAGGCGCTGCAACAACAGCTTGGTGTTACCGGAAAAGTAACAGAGGGCATGATTTATCGCTCTAATGAGAACATGAGAAGAATTCGATTGAACTTGTAAATGAGGAAACATGTTTTATTTGTACTCGTCTAATTGTTTAATTTTTTGCAAATTAAACTTTTTTAGAGATAAAAACGTTTAAATTGAAATTTTTATTTTTACTCATTTAATTGTTTAATTTTTTACATGTTGAGCTTCTCATACGTAAAAAAAATAAAATTGATATTTAAAATAATTTAAAATTTAATGAAGAATGTTTGGATGGAGATTTAAGGTGATGAATGAAGTGACTTTTTGTATTCCAAAATATATAAAATAAAAAATTGGTTGATGAGGTGGCTTCACCAAAAGTCTCTATTTGCAAGAACTTTTATATATATAATTGTTTATAACAATGGTTAAATAAATATTGCATACAATGATAATTGATAATATTAAAGATATTTTGTGACATATGAGTGATATATGTTCAATTTAATTCAATTTTTAACTTTTATATGTAAGTATTTCATTAGTTTTGTATGGTGATTTATTTCTTAGTTTAAAATTTTGAATATTAATTTTGTTTTAAAATTTTAAAATTTAGATATATTATAAATTTTGGAATATTATAAAAATAAAGGTAGGATAAATAATTAAAAATATTTTAATTATATATTTGAGGTATAAGAATACGATAAAATTAAAAGAAGAGAAAATCGTTATAAAAATTCGGATCGTGAATTCTTTTTATTAATCAACTTTCGTAATTTTTCTTAACATTTAGCAATGTATTTTAATCTACATCTAAATAGTTTACTTTTTTATTAATATTAATACTTCAATCATATACACATACTAGTTAGACGTAAAAATGTATTAGAATGCCTTGTTCTTTTTTATTTCTAATACAATTACATAATAAATAAATAAAAAAAATATATTTTTCTTTATTTCTAATATTGTATTAGATAAATAAATAAATGATATATAAATATTAATATATATATATAGATATATTATGACAACACATAATTCAATAATTTAAAATAAAAATGAGTTTAATATTGTCTTCATGATTACAAAAGTCATGAATTTATATGTTTGGCGCATCTATGGAATTCCAAATCGAATCCGTATTTTTCCAGTGAGTCTTGAAATCTTTTTTTTATCGGTTGACGGATCTTTTGTGTTGTAAGGAACTCCTGCTCATGGTAGAGGAAATAGAACATAGGAGATGGCAATGCCTAAAAACCAGCTGCATCGGCTCCCGTAGTGTCGATACTTCTTGTGAATCGATTCACGGGCTTGAGATGCACCTCCATCGTTGGAACCGAGCTCGTCCATTGATGTCTAAGAAAACACATCTATTCTAGCATTCCATCAAACACCTTCCATGCAAAAATTATACAACAATACACCCACCATACAAGTTAATCAAAGCGTTCAAGATAAAATAAATGAAGATATATAGTAATTCTCTTCAGTGGTTGTACGTTCTATTTCTTTTTATCTACATTAGAATCTCGTTGGAGAATGTGTGACTCCGGCCATTAAAGTAGAAGAACGCGTGGTACAAATTCGTCAGCGAGAAGAGAGAAAGACGAAGACAGTGGGGAGGTCAAGATGTGAAGGTACATGGTTTTGATCGAAGAATCCGAGAATGGAAAGAGAATGTTGGGGAAAACAATGAAAAATAGCAAACGAATAAAATTTTGAAGACACACAAAACAAAGAGAAATAGTCAGGATGTGAAGGTATAGGTTCACCCTCTGTGTGAAAGCTACGACCATTTTAAACCACAACCACAAATATTTATTACAATACAAAGGAAAGAATATAAGAGGAAACAAGAGTCTAACTCTCACTGGGATACAATAACATGTATTAACCCACAAAGAAAATTTTTTTTTCTTTCTCTTTCTCTTTCTCTCCTTCGTGGTGGTCTGTATTCATCCTCTCCCAATGCCTCTTTACATAGGCATGAGAAAGAAAAAAATTGTTAACAATGGAGGTACCTAACTTGCACCATGTGTTAACAATGAAGATGCCTAACTTGCACCATTTGTCAACAATGGTGGTGTCTAACTTGCACCATTTTTCTTCCCCCCATTTTTGACAATTTCTTTTCACATCAACAATCTCCCACATGAAAAGAAATAAAAGCATCGTAAAAATTCTTGTAGTCTTGATAACTTCTTACTTTTAGTGAAGAAGTCCAACTAAAGTTGAACACAAATTCAATTTCTCGGTTGTCACCGTCTTCGTCAACATGTCTACAAGGTTATAACTTTCTTTGATCTTTTCCAAACACAATAATCCATCCTGCAACACAAAATGAATGAAGTGATATCGAACTTGTATATGCTTCGTCCGAGCATGATAAACTGGATTCTTTGCCAGATAAATGGCACTTTGGGTATCACAGTACAATGTACTTCCACTACAATCATGTTTTAATTCCTTGAAAAATGATTGTGACCATATCATCTCCTTGCTAGCTTTTGTCACTGCAACGTATTCCGTCTCAGTAGTTGACAAAGCAACTATTTTCTGCATTCGGATGCCCAGCTAAAACCATCTAATGTAAACACATAAACTATAGTACTTTTTTTCCATCCAAATCACCCGCCATATCAGCATCCACGTAACGACATAAGCTCAACTTTGACGTTTTGAAACATAAAAAGACTGCAATAGTTCCCTTAATACCTGAGAATTCACAACTTCTCAATGTTGTTTACCGGATTGCTCATATACCGACTCACAACTTTCACTGCTTGTGCAAGGTCTGACCTTGTGCAAATCATGGCATACATCAGACTTTCGACTATAGAGGCATAAGGCACCTTTGAAATTTGTGCCTTTTCTTGATCAGTTGAAGGTGACTGATCCCATGATAACATGAAGTGATGCCCCAGAGCACTGTTCACTGGTTTCACACTATCTATATTAAACCTTGATAATACTCGTTTGATGTAATATTCCTGAGACAATTTCAGAACTTGTTCATGTCTCGTGATTCTCATCCAAAGGATTTGTTTTGTGTCACCCAAATCCTTCATATAAAATTCCTCTGATTAATTTCTTTCAAATTCATAATATCTTCCGCATTTGCTTCAATAATCAATATATCATCCACATATAGCAGCAAAATTACATGCTTCCATATTTCTTGAAGTAGCAACAATGGTTCGTTTCATACCCCAGAAATCCGATATTGCACATGGAGTTATCAAACTTCTTATACCATTGTCTTGGAACTTGCCTCAATCCGTATAAGCTTTTCTCAAGCCTACACACCATATCCTCCTTTTCTTCAACCTCGAATCCGTAAGGTTGTTTCATATAGATCTCCTAGTCTATATCACCATGAAGAAACGTCTTTTTCACATCCATTTGTGGTAAATGTAGACTTTTTTGTGCTACCAACCCTAGCACCAACCTTATAGTTGTCATCTTCATGACTGGATAGAATATTTTGGTGTAATCTACACCTTCTTTTTGTTGAAAACCTTTCACCACTAGCATTGCCTTGTACCACAAGTTACCGTTATGTTCTTCTTTGATCCGATACACCCATTTGTTTTGCAGGGCTTTCTTTCCTTCTGGTAACTTTATTAGATGCCATGTTTGATTCTTCATCAATGAGTTCATCTCGTCTTTCATGGCAAACTCCTACTTGATTGGATCTTCAATTGTTTAGCTTCTTCAAAGATTTCTGGTTCTCCATTATCAGTCAGAAGAACATAATCTGTTAACCTTTTATAATGGTCGGATAATTCTTGATGATCTCCTTAATTGGATAGGTGGAGTTTGTTGTACCCCATCAGAGCTTTCATTTTCTTGATCAACAGAAGGTATATCTATCTGATATTGTCTATGAACTTCTATTGGAGGGTCGTATAAATCAACCGCATCATGTCTTGTTTTATTCTCCGATATTTTATCTTTGTATACTACCTTCTCATTGAAAAATCACATACTTGCTTTTGACGATCTTGCGATTTTTCTCATCCCAAAACTTGTAGTCAAACTCATCATCTCCATATTCAATGAAATAACACACATTTGATTTTGCATCAAGCTTACTTCTTGTAGTGTTGTCAATAAGAACATAAGGAAAACAACCAAAGACTTTCAAAAAAACTCATATTGATTGGTCTTCCTCTCTATTCTTCCTCCGGTAATTTGCAATCAAGTGGCACAGAAGGACTCCGATTGATCAAATAAGCAGCAGATTTATTGCCTCTACTCAAAATCTTATGGGCAAACTAGCATGAAGCCTTGTTCCCCTTGCACGCTCGTTCAAGGTGCGATTTATCCTTTTTGCTATGCCATTTTGTTGAGGTGTTCCCGAAATCGTTCTTGTCATGCTGATTCCATTATCCCCACAATACTTTTTGAACTTGTGATCGATATACTCGCCATCATTGTCTGATCTTAGACATTTCACTTTGAGATTTGTTTCATTCTCAACCATTGATTTCCACTTCTTGAATTTGTTAAAGACATCAGATTTATTTGCTAAGAAATAAACCCATACCTTTCTTGTGGAATCATTGACGAATATGACGTAGTATCTTGATCCACCAAGAGAGTTGACTGGTGCTAGACCCACACATCCGTGTGAACTAATTCAAGCTTTTGTTTTTTCAATTCTCTTCCAGTTTTTGAAAAATTGGTCTTCATCTGTTTTCCAAGAACAGAACTTTCACAAAACTGGTGTTCAACAGTTTTCAGGTTAGGGATTACGCCTTTTTGAGACTAACATCTTCATCCTTTTCTCACTCATGTGCCTGAGACGATGATGCCATATAATTGACTCTTCACCGACATCAACTGCAGCAATTGTGTTCGTGCAGATTGAAGTCATGTACAGACTTCCCGTCTTGGTTCCTTGAGCAATAACCCTGACTCCCTTTGATATTTTCCATGAGCCATTATTGAAGTTTACATTATAACATTCATCATCAAACTACCCCACCGAGATCAAGTTGTGCTTCAACTTCGAAACATATCTCACCTTCTTAATCTTCCACACCTTCCCACCAGATGTTGTTAGGTGTATATCACCTAAGCCAACAATCTCAAGGATTCTCTATTCGCAAGGAACACATCTCCGTAATGGCCAGAAATATAATTTTCTAACAAATCACGATTTGTTGTGATATGGAATGACGCTCCAGAATCTAAAATCAAGACTCAACAAAAGAATTAACTGAGAGGATAAGTGCATCTTTGCCTTCATCCGAGACTATATTTGTTGCGTTCTCTTTATCTCCATTTTTCTTCTTCCAAGCCCAACACTCCTTTTTGGGCCAACATGTTACAGTTTTCTTTGATGTTGATTGGCCCTTTTTACCTTTTGACCTGGAGTTACCCCCACTTTGATTAGAACCTTTGGCGAATTTCCTACCTTTGCTTTCCACGTTTAAGTCCGAACACGTTGAAGAATTTTCTGATTCTTTACGAATCTCTTCTTTGAGGTTTTTATCCTTCACGTATTTCAAGGAAAGTTTTTCGTTTTTTATAAAGTTACTAACCGTCGCCCTCATGGGCTCCCAGCTGCTTGGTAGATATGCCAAAAGGATTAAGGCACATATCTCATCATCAAAGTTTACTTTCGCTGCCGTCAACTAATTAACGATTATGTTTAACTCATTGAGATATTAGGCGACAGACATACCTTCTCTCATCTTTAAAGTTGAATAATATTTTCATAAATGAAATTTGTTGTTCTCCGAAGGCTTTTCATATGTTTCTGATAAAGTCTTCATCAGGCTCGTATTCGTTGACTCCTTAGAACCATTATGAGCTACATTCCCAGATAATGTTCATTGTATGAATCCTAACACCTTCCAGTCAAGGCATTGCCAATCACTCATGTCCTTGGGTTTATCACCCTAAAAAGGTTTTTGAAGATTCTTACAGTACAGATAATCCTCAATCCGTAATTTCCAGAATGAGACATATGTATCGTCAAAGATAAATAAGACCTTGACCCAAATTTTCCTCATTCGCCATAATTTATTACTTGATCAAATCAAATTCTGATACTAGTTGCCATGGAAAACAATGAGACATAGCAAACAAATAAAATTCTAGAGACACACAAAATTTATAGTGGTTCACCCTTTGTTTGAGAATTACATCCACTTTAAACCATGACCGCAAATATTTATTACGAGACAAAAGAATGAATACAAGAGGAGACAATAGTCTGACTCTCATCGGGATACAATAACATGTATCACCCACAAGAAAATTTTTCTTTCTTTCTTTCTCTCTCTTTCTCTCTTTCTCTTCTTCTTGGTGGTGTATATTCATCATCTCCCAATGCCTCTTTATAAAGGCATGAGAAGGAAAAAATATCAACAATGGAAATACCTAATTGCACCATGTGTCAATAATGGAGATGCATAACTTGCACCATTTGTCAACAATGACGGTGCCTAACTTGCACTATTTTTTTTCCCGTCATTTGATAACTTCTTTTCACATCAACGGAGAGTGGACCAAAGAAAATGATCATTTTATACTTTGCCAACAAATCGTCTATCCACTTCCTTGTTCATGTACTGTTCATTGACTTTTTTGTTGATGAAATTTTAATGAGCGAAAGAAATGTTTTCTAAGAAAGAAAACAAAGAAGAGGAAAGGACAAAACAATAGATGAAAAACAAACAAGGGAAATGACAAGAAAATCAAGAACGTAGTTCTTGTATTCAATAACAATTCTAAAAATGAAGCATCGTCCGTTTGCAAACATTAGTGGTGATAATTAAAAAAATTATTATTTTTACATTAATATAAACAAGTTTAAACATAAGAATTAAAAAAGACTAATAATAAAAAGTTCATTAGATGTAAAAACAATTGTAAAAATTGTTTGTTTATAAGGTGGCAGTACGAGGTTTCAGCAAAAAATCCAATTTTAATATATAGATTTTGGTTAATGATTTTGTTAAATTCTTTTAATTTCAACCAATCCCAATCAATTTTTGTTATGAAAATTAGTTTGGTTATCAATATTATAAACTATTTCAATCGATCCCACTCTTTTATATTGACACCTTTGTTTCGTCGAATTCTACATCAAGAGAAGCCATTGTCAAACCTTCAATTTGAAGCCACCCACCTCTATCCAACTCCCACTCATCGCCGTCCTCTATTTTTTGCCACTCACCTTCGTCCAACGACGAGATGACAACAACAAGTTGCAACCAAACGAGTGAAGCGAATCATAGGATAACGACAAAAAGATGAACGACGAGAATTGTTACATGTTAAAGAAGAAATTTCGATAGATAAACGAAAACATTGATGCTGAATTGGTTGATTTTGATTAGTTGACCACTGATGAGGTCCTCAGCAGTTCCACTGCACAAAACAGGGTCACACTGACGAGGCGATAAACCAAGGAACAAAATGGAGAAAGCTTTCTCGAGACCTACTTACACATGGTCAGATCAGAAGCTCGTAGATCATGCCATCACTCGTAGACAAGAAAACATGGGAGTTACGGGACAGTCATGATGAAATACCAAAGGGCTCATATCACATGGATTTGGAAGGATGGAATATAAAGATCTTACCTTATCCTGTCCAACGGATAGGAAGATGCCCAAGGATATAAATATCCCTTCAAGTCCTGTATTTTCCTCCAGAATGACATCCAACAGTTTTATTCCAACTCAAAGAAAACCCACATCAGTTTTTCACATTGAATTGCGCCGCAATCCGCATCACTGAAACCGAGGGACTCGGGTGAGACGAATATGGAAAGGCGGAAAATAAATATCTCATTTTACGAGTAGAAAATCTCCCCAAAATCTGATTCTATTCCATCAGATCCTCTACTTTCCTATTTTGAAGATCTCGAACAGTTAGAAAATTTTCCCAAGCCGATCATATCCCATCGGATCATCTACTTTCCTCCACTGAAGATTCTCAATGATTGGGAAATCTTCCTAAACGACAAGTAGATAAATTTGTAATCATTTATTTATGCAACCTCCTTGTTTTGATATGAACACAACGATAACACTTTTAAGTTGAAACTACCTGTTTTTTCTGAAGGTATTGACCCAGAAGCCTATATTGATTGGGAAAGGCAGATGGACCATATTTGTGAATGTTACATCTACACAGAGCGTAAAAAGGTACAATATGCAACAACACAACTCATAAACGATGCTTTTACTTGGCGGGATTGTGAGCTGAGCGTTAGAGGTTGTACACACCTTAAACAAGTCGCTACGTGGAAGGAAATGAAAGCCCTCATACGAAGGAGGTATGTACCATCGCACTTCTATAGAGATTTGCAATACCTATATCAAAAATTAACCCAAGAAAGTCAGACATTTCGAAGAGTACTTTGAAGAATTTGAGCATATTCGAAGTAGGATGGAAAATGATGAAGATGAAGAATCTGTAAAGGCTCAATTTTTGGATGGTTTAAATGAACGGATTGATAGAGAGGTACAAAGACAAAGCTACCATGATTTGCAAGATGTTTTTCATTTTTCAATCCAATTCGAGCAACATATAAAAAAGAAGCAAGCCACGATCAGCTAGACAAATATTTTGAGTTCATACCACGAAATAAAATTCAAAAAGAGCAAAGAAGGGAAATGGTATCACCCCTATATGGGCATTGCATCAGAGAGCATGACTGAGAAAAAGAACGACAAACAAGGACATATGGCTCATGAATGTCCACAAGACATGTTCAAAAAGGACAAAAGAGAAAACAAACCAAAGGTTGAAGCTGAAGAAGAAACCCTCAACGAAGAAATCATGTACCCAGAGAACGGGGAGCTCCTTATCACTAGCCAAGTTCTAAGTACATTTGTGGAACAAGAAGAAATGACGCAATGGAAAACACTTTTCCACTCTCAATGCTTGATAAATGACAAGGCTTCAAGGTTTGTAAGGACAAAAGAACCACTTATAAACTTCATTTTTGGAGAAAGGTTCAAGAGCAAAGAAAGAGATTGGGTACGATTGCACCAGAGACAACATGAGTTCCCTGAAAGAAGGAGTCTAAAGCAAGCATCAAAAGGAGATGATCCATTCCATAGTTCAGAGCATATCAACAAAAATACCAACCACCTTGGACTACCTTATGATTTTTTCAATTCGAGGACAAATCGCTTGCAACAGGGAGGGAATGATGAGGTCATCGACACCAAGATGAAGAGTCTAAAGCAAGTACTAATAGGAGATGACTCCTACCACAGGCTAAAGCGGGTCAACCAAATTTCTTACCACCATGGACAACCTACTAGTTACGATATGAGGACGAATCACTTGCAATAGGGAGGGAATGATAAGGTCCTCAGCAGCGCCACTGCACAAAAAGAGGATCACACCAATGAGGTGTTAAACCAAGGAACAAAATGGAGAAAACTTTCTCGAGATCTACTTACACATGGCCAGATCAGAAGCTTGTAGATCAAGCCGTCACGGGTGGACAAGAAAACATGGGAGTTACGAGACAATCATGAGGAAATACTAAAGGGCTCATACCCCATGAATTTGGAAGGATGGAATATAAAGAACTTAATGGTTTCAACTTGTTCTGGGAACAATTGAATTCATTGTGTCTTCAAATTATTCTAGAAATAATTGAAATTATATCCGACTGTATCAAGAGGCTTCCACACCTCTTGTGGTTTCCGTCACTCCACCATAAATACTTCGACAACCACCATCAATTTCATCCTCATCATTGCCGGAAGAATATTGAAGAGAGCCTTTAGATCAGTCAAGAGATCCTCCATCATCATCCACATTCCACAACTATCATCCACCCTTCAATGAACGAATTCTTGAAGAGTGTTTTAGGGTCCGACTGGTGGAAACGCGGCGTTTGCGCTTGCGTTTGTCGGCGCTTGCGCTTGCGTTTGGCGGCGTTTTGTTTTATTTTGTCTGAAAGGTGAAAACGTTGCGTTTGCGGGCGACTGCTACTAGAAGCGAATGGTAGAAAATTGTTGCTCTTGCGTTTTGAGCAAAATTACCAAAATAGACAATTATTAATAAAATTTTCTATTTATATACTTTTTAATTATAATTTTCAAATATTTGAATATACAACATATATATATATATTTAGGATTAATATAAATTATAATAAAAATTTAAAATAATTTTATCAAAATATATATATATATACACAAATAAATATATATATATGATAAACATATACATACACAAATATATATATATACAAACATATACATTCTAATTTTAATAATTTTATCAAATATTTTCATATATATATATATACACACGATATAATGAACTATAATAAATCATTTAAACAAAATTTGAAGTACATATAAAACATAAAATAAAATGTCTAAAAAATCCAAATACATATGTCCTTGCTGCAACAAAAACAAACAGCAACTTCCTGAATTTTAAGTACAAGAGAAAATCAAAGATGACAGATCAAGCTTTTGGAAAAAAAAAGGAAGATGATAGAAAAGGATTGAGCAAACAAAGATGGCCAATGTCTGCACCTCCGAAATGGGTAAAAGGAACAGAAAATAGATAAATAAAGAGACAAACAGCTAAACTGCAGAAATCATGGAAGAAAATTCAATGAGATCCCAAACGCATTTGTGACAAATAACAAAAACAGCCTATCGCTAGAACATTCACCATTTCCCCTGTTTTACATCACTTAAGTAAGAGGACATCCCAGTTTTTGAGTTACCTTGCATCAACGTGCTTCAAATTAGCTGTATAAAAAACATCTGATAAAGCATACTCCTAATTTAGAATTCAGAATTCAGAATTCAGAATTCAGAATTCAGAATTCAGAATTCAGAATTCAGAATTCAGAATTCAGAATTCAGAATTCAGAATTCAGAATTCAGAATTCAGAATTCAGAATTCAGAATTCAGAATTCAGAATTCAGAATTCAGAATTCAGAATTCAGAATTCAGAATTCAGAATTCAGAATTCAGAATTCAGAATTTAGAATTCATCTCCTTTTTGGTTAGATTTCAATACCCTTTACTTTTGCAATGTATCTCATGGCATGGCAGGGTGGATATTGGAACCAGCGAGCCATTGGTTCTTGATGTTCTGATTAACGCATTGACCCAAATTAGCTCAGAGTGAGTTCTCTCTCTCTCTCTCTCCCGTTGAATTGAAGACCTGACTTGGGGTGCATGATCATGTAAAACAGCTATGTGGGAATAAAGCAATTAGTGGGATCTGGATCTGAATTTGAGAACTGGAAGGAGAACCTGACATCCGAAGAAGCTGGATTCAGAGTTCATAAGATTTAGAATTCAGATAAAGAACAAAAACAAAACAGCAGCTCGAAGATGTGCTAATGCTGTAATACTGCACATTTCAATGACAGTGTTCAATCATCGACAAGAATTTCAGCAACGTTATGACCATCAAGAATTTCAGCAACGTTATGAGTGCAGAACGAGCGAAGAACAAACCCAGAACCCAAAAGAACGAGCGAAGAACGATCGAAGAACGGGCGAAGAAATAAAACCAGAACCCAGAAGAACGAGCTATGAACGAGCGAAGAACAAATCGAGCGAAGAACAAATTTACCCAAAACCCGAAACCCTAATTTCATGGTGAGGAGAGAACGAGCGAGGAGACTTACCTACTAGCAGAGAAACGGCGAGGAGGAGTCGGCGCGAAGAGAGTCAGAAATCGCCGAGGCAAACCAACGACAGAGAGGAGAGCATGAAAACCTACGACAGTGAGGAGAAATGAAAACAGAAGGGTAGTTTAGTAATTTAGACAAAAACGCCTGAAAACTTAACGTAACGTTACAAAAAATAAGATTTTTAAATTTCGCGTTTTGTGGCGACTGCGACTTCCTGCGTTTCCACCAGTCAGTTAAGATATCGTCCGGAATCGCCAGAAAACGCAATCGCTGCGTTTGCGTTTTCTGGCGACTCCACCAATCGGGCCCTTAGACAAGTCAAAAGATCTTTCTTGACACAACAAATCCTATTCGAAT
Organism: Gynandropsis gynandra; assembly: GCA_036759665.1. Lineage (NCBI taxonomy): Eukaryota > Viridiplantae > Streptophyta > Magnoliopsida > Brassicales > Cleomaceae > Gynandropsis > Gynandropsis gynandra. Next base: position 64,776,267 of record CM071860.1, on the reverse strand, counting down.
GATCGAATTCAAACGAATTTTTCATACGCGTCCCGAGATGTCACCCCGAGTCGCGTATCAACCACCTAGCGATGCTTACGGACACTGACCGATTAATTCGACTGATTTGACAGATTTTTAGGCGGTTGATTCGTACATTACTAATATGTTTTCTTCGTCAAATGTTAATCGTACGACATGATTACTAATGTTCGGATGTGACAGAGCTCCTACTGTAAAAGCTTGGATTAGTTGTATTATAACAAAACATTGTCGTGGTAATTATTATTATTAATTTTTTTTGTCATGATATGGCTTAGAGGTTGTGATAAACACAATTTTAGTCACATGTCGTGTGACAAGAGCTTTCGGGACAATTCAAAAGGAACAACCGTATCTTATTTTGTGAAAAATTATCTACATTATATTAATATTTTATATTCTTCACCATTCTTACTTGTGCATCCTAAAGCTTAGTACTAAACTTTTATTAGTGTTTCAAATGTTTTTAATATTGTTGGCCTATAAAGTTAAATGATAAAATTTTGTATGTATGTTCAAAATAACAATATTTTATTAGAAAAAAAAGATTAAGTTACAGAAAACATGTAAAATCATTAAATATATCACATATATCCTCCAATTAAAATAAAATATTTCATACATTTACTTCAAAATAGAATAGTATTGATAAATATTAATTTGAAGATCAACCATTCACTCTTCAGTTTATTAATATTGAATATTCTATATTTATCTAGATTTATTTTAGTTTATTAAGTTTAAAGATTACGAGATATGTTTAAAAGGTTTACGTTATAAGAATCCACATCTGAAAACAATAGATACAATTTAATGCTTGAAAAAAAATTATACCACATATTTTATATATTTATGGACTAATATTCAAACTAAAAACCTTAATTTACAAACTTACAAAACATTAATATAATTAGATATTTGGTAGATTTTTTTGAATAATTATTGTTTATACTAGGAAAGACCCGCGCGATACGCGGATTTTTATCAGTTTTTTTATTATAGAGTTGAAATTTATGTCATAAATTGATCATCATATCAAAAACTCGTATAAGACTCGCGTAATCGATGATAATTATATATTTTATATCTTATTTTACGAAAAATATCAATATATTTGAATTTTATTATAAATGCCTAAATAGTTATTAAAGTTCAATAGCAAGATTTCTTTTTTAGTGTTATTTCAAAAAATATTTTGTTTTTTCTTCATTATGTATTAAAATTATAAAAATATAAAAGAATGATATGGATGATGAATTAAAGGTTTTTTTTTGTGTATTCATTGGAATAATTTATGATAAACAATTGAATTAAAAAAAGTCGAAAGAAGATGTGGCGGCGTGAGAAAAGATAAAAATATTGAACAAATATACATCTGATGTATTTGATATATATTAACATATATTATGAATATATGTTAAACAAATATGTATATATTTTAAAATTTATATATAAATAAATAAGTTTTTAATATGGATATGAAAAAATATATATCTAATATATATAAATATATATATATTAAACAATATATATATGAAATATATATATATATATACCTTTAATATTTCAAAAAAAACTTTTTTTAACATTTAATAATCCTTGCTGAGGTGGCTTTACGAGAAGCAACCTTGCAAGGATTATTATATATATAATGTTATTTCATTAATGTAATAGAATATGAATATAAAAAAAATATATATCCAATATATATGAGTATATGTTAAAAAATATGTATATATTTTAAAATTTATATATAAATAAATAGGTTTTTAATAAGGATATAGAAAAATATATATCTCTAATATATATGAATATATATATATTAAACAAAAATTTATATATAAATAAATAGGTTTTTAATAAGGATATAGAAAAATATATATCTCTAATATATATGAATATATATATATAAAACAAATATGTATATATTGTAAAATCTATATATAAATAAAGAGTTTTTATGGATAAAAAATATAATCCAATATATATGAATAATTTTAACATTTTAAATGAAATAGAGAAGAACAACCTTTGGTATTTCAAGAAAAAAACTTAATTTTTTAATATTTAATAATCCCTATTGTTATTTCAAATAATAACAATAATGTATAGAATATGGATATTAACAAATATTAAATATTAAAAACTTAAGTTTTTAAGTTTTTTATTTTGAACAAATATCCAATATACAAATACAAATATGTATATATTTTAAAATTTATATATAAATAAATAAGTTTTTAATATGGATATGAAAAAATATATATCTAATATATATATATATATATATATTAAACAATATATATGAAATATATATTATATATACTTTTAATATTTCAAATAAACTTTTTTTTTACATTTAATAATCTACCTATTATCATTTTTCTTGAAAAATTATACCCAAATTTTCAGAGAATAATACCAAATATTTATATTTATCTATTAATCATTTTTTAAGAATATAATACCGAACTTTTACTTTATAATATTATTTAATTGGAGATACTTGAACCACCTAAATTTAAATATAGCAAACCCACTTAGATTTTCAGAAAATTTTCGGAAATTTAAATTTAACACAAGAAAATGTCATATAAACAAAATTTATAATCAAAAGTAACCCCAACAGTAACGTAATCATTTTGAGGATGGTATACAACTCTATCTATAGTTGTTCTATTTTATTATTCAACTTATTGTTAGAAAAATAATTATTTAAAATAATAGAAATATATTTTTATTATTTTTGTGTTATACATATATATATATATTGTATTTATAAAATATCTACATATAAATATATCCAATTAGACATCAATGTCAATCACTAATTATAAATATTCATCGGTATCCGAAGATTTTCGAGATTTAATTATCTTTCCAAATATGATGATGATCGATAATGAAAGTGACGTTAAAAAACTGAAAAACTATAGAGTAGATGGTCGATATTTTTTTGTGGAGTTTTAAAATTCTAACGGATTTTCTATTTAATTCAAATGGTCTTCCAAGTACACCTGAATACAGATTCAGACTCACCCTGAGACTCTACCCGTTTTGAATCCAAATTCTAAGTCTCGAACGTCACACACCCCGTGTATGACCGTCTAAGACTATTCTCACAATAGTCTTAGGTTACAGAATGACTCTGGAATCACTCTCCCACAAACCCCTAAATACACTATCTAAGATTTGTGTAAAAAACCACTTGCAAAGTGAAAAGTTTCACTATTTCGGTTTTTTCCATTTAAGTTTCACTTCTCTCTTTGACTTTTACGAACTCTCTATTTTGATGGAGAAGTCTTGATTGTTGTCAATATGATCAACACTCTTTATATAGAAGTCTTCTTGATGCTTTGTTCCAAAATTCATACTCCTTTATTTTCTCCAACAAACCTCCATATTTTTAGCTCCCTTGATTTTCTCCTATTTGTTAGCCTTTGACTTATTATTTTTGACCTATTCAAACATGAAATTTCAGCAACCAATTTAAGATCAAAATATTTTAACAATCTCCCCCTTTTTGATCTTATACTTAAACAAACACATCATCGCATCATCCATATCTTTGAAGGACCAAGCACCAACTATGCACGATTATTGTTATTCACTTCTGCATGTCTTCAGGTTTGCATGCATAGCTAACAATTACGCTTGCACTAGTACATTTTTCTCCTCCTGTTTGTGTGAGTTTAAGAACAAAAATTCTTCCCCTGCATGAGACTCACATAAAAGCAAATTCGAGATTAGAAGGGAATGATCGAAAAAAAACAATACTGCTTGTAGTCCTTATCAGCAACTTGACTTCAACTTCTTAACATTCTTGCAGAAGATTTATCTTTTCTCTTCGACATCATTGGATTAGGGTTTCGTTCGTACAAAGAATTTCAACTTTCACATTCAAATGATAAACAATGCATGCAGTATCAAACTTAATTATCATTTAAATCCTATCACGTTTTTATTTCCTTTAAAAAATTTCTACTTGAAATGTGATACTTTACTTCAATTTAGCTGACATGTACCACAATACCCTTTAAAAACACTTTCATAAACATTTCTTTTTCAAATATACTCAATTGAAAAGAAATAGTCAACACAAATATACTCAACACATCCACCAGGTACACCCGACATATATGCAAATAGAATTTTGTACCCGATTAAGATCAAATACTCTGGACTTCTAGATCGTCGAAATTGACAGATTTCCCCACCACTTAGACTTAGGCTATCTTTTAGGTATACTCTTATGATCAAATCATAGCGGAGTATGTAGGTTTTGTTCTTTTATCATCATTCATTTTTTTCGTTTATTCTGTATGCTTGAATATTCTTTTTCTTTTATCTTTTTCTTTTATCTTTTTCTTTTTCTTTTTCATTATTTTTTTACTAACCTTATACCCTTAAGATGTCGAAGTTGGAAATCCGCCTCACCACTTAGACCCTAGCCAATTCCATTGCACTCTTATCTATGATTGTACATTTTTAAGTAGTTTATTGACAACAAAGTGTAGAAGTGTTGTTCCCATCTGTTCACTAAAATCTTTTTCCAATATACCAGGTACACCTCAATATCAGCGTAATTATACTTCTACTAATATATTCCTCAAACAATAAAACACATTCATTACCCTTTTTGTTTTTAAAGCTCGCACACACCAAGTGCTTTTCTCAAACTCATAAAGCGGTTCATGTCTAGAGGTTGGTAAAAATATCAGCCAATTGTCGTTTCGTAGGCACATATTTAATTTGTAATTGCTTTTCTCGACAAGCTCTCTAAGAAAATGTATCTAATTTCAATGTGCTTTGTTCTACAATGTAGTACTGGATTCTTTGAAATATTTATGGCACTTGTATTATCACAGTGAGTAATGAAAGATTTAGAATCCATACCATAGTCTGATAGCATTTGGTTCATTTGAGATGTAAAGCAGACGAATCTCACCAAATCATTGTAGTTTACACGTGGTTTGTTCCTCAATCTTCTTGTGTCATGAACATTTCCAATGACATCTGCTATGGAATGATTTTTGTGTACTTGGGTTGAATTGATTTCTTCTTCTGTCTCACCTCCCCTTGTTGAGTTCTCTTCGGTAAGTCTTGTTTCTAGGTTTTCAGTTTGTTCCTCAGGTGAACCTTCGACTTCCACAGGCATGTTTAGCATATCTGTTTGTAACTGAGCTACATTTCTGTCAACATATTCTAAGTTTTGAATTTCTTCATCAAATATAATGTTAATGGACTCAATAACAGTCTTGGTACGAAAATTAAAAACTCGAAAAGATACTGAATTTGTACCATAACCTAGAAACATACCATCATCACTCTTTGTATCAAACTTACCAAGATACTCTCGATCATTGATTATGTAGCACTTACAACCAAACACATGGAAATAATTAATATTTGGTGTCTTGCCTTTGCATATTTCATATGGTGTTTTCTCCGTACCTGTTCGGGCATACCATTTGTTGATAATATGACAAGCCGTGTTTATGGCTTCTGCCCAGAATCGAGGTGCAACTCCCTTACCGTGCAACATTGCCCTAGCCATTCCCTGTAAGGTTCTATTTTTCTTTCCACAACTCCATTTTATTGTGTAGTTTTTGGAGCAGAATATTCATGTGAAATACCAAGTTTATTACACAGATTCTCAAATGACTCATTCTCAAAATTCACGACCATGATCACTTCTAATCCTCTTAATTTTTCCTTTGGTATTTATCAAGTTTAAGCACAAATAATGAAACACTTCAAAAGTTTCACCTTTCTATCGCAAAAACCTAACCCATGTATATCTTGAAAAATCATCAACACATACAAAAACATACCTTTTTCCACTTATGCTTTCAGTTTGCATAGGTCCCATCAAATCCATATGAAGCAATTCTAGTATGTGAGTGGTCTTGATTTGCGACATCTCTTGTGATTCATTCGAACTTGTTTACCTTGTTGACATGGTTTGCAAATAACATCTTTTGTCTTCGACATCCTGGGCATACCTCGAATCAACTCAGAGTTAGACAATTTAACAATAGTTCGATAATTAACATGTCCTAAACGTTGATGCCATAGGTGAATTGGATCTTGTGTAATATGATAACACTTCACTTCTTCAGTCCAAATGTAGCAGTTGTTAGATGTTCTTTTCCCTATGAGAACATTCTTATCATCCTCATTCGTGACAATGCATTTCTCATGTGAGAAAGAGACACGTAACCCTTGATCACATAACTGACTAATACTGATTAAATTTGCTTGAAGTCCTTGCACAAAATGTACATTATTTAGCTTTGGTTGTCCAATTGTCATATATAATGTCACCTTTTCCTTGTATGCTTCCTTTACGTCCGTCATTGAAGGTTACATTTCCTTCTTTGGCACTTTCTTTAAAGTTTGATAGCAAACTAAGATTACCTGTCATATTTCTTGAATAGCCACTGTCAAAGTACCACATAGAATATTTCTCATTTTGTATTGAAGTGAAAAACATTGCAATTAAGATTCGATTTCCTAACCCAGATTTGTTTAATCGTAGATTTTCTTACTATCATATATCTTTCACCCTTTTTGACCTATATTTGTCTAACATTAGGTGTTGACCAAAAAAGAAACTTACCTTGGTGTTGCCGTGACTTACCTTGGGACCATCGTGATTGATTCCTTCTTCGTGATTTTTCTTGGGACCGTTGTGATTGAAAATGATTCAACCTTTTCCTTGTCGTCATCTTGTTAAAAGTTCTTCGAGGTCTCCAGTCATAATAATTCATTTGATAGCAATTGATTTGAATATGCCCCTTTTTTCCGCAGTAATAACATCTTCTCTGCTCTTTTTGTTGATATTTGGAGCTCACATGCGCTGCAAGTATACTTTGTGCTGTTGGAGGTGTTCTTGTCCCTGTCAGAACTTCACTTTTAACAAATTTTCCTTCATTTCCAGAGCTTTTTCCTTTGTAGCCAAGTCCATAATGATTTGAATCTCTCTTTTCTATTGTTAGCAGATAGTCCAGATTCTCCATTCCATTTTATAACAACTTCAAATTCTTCTTCGTTTCTTCTAGTTGACTCGAGATTTGATTCACCTCATCCTATTTTTTTTTATAATTTGTTTCGTGATAACTTTTAATTGTGACTCAGCAACCTTCTTCTCTTTAAGAATCTTTAAATTTAGTTGACTCATTTCAATACATTTCTCGTATAGTTCTTTCATGATCATCTCATCATCATCATTTTCTTCGTTCGATTGTCCATCTTCACTTCCTATGACACCACGAATGTAACATTCCTAGCCATGTCCTCTTCTTCACTTTCTTCCTCCGAATCAGTTGGATCTTCTTGAGTAAGAATAGACTTGTTTGTCTTTTTAACATCATGGCACTCATTCCTCGTGTGTCAAAAACCTTGATAATTGATGTATTTTGTTGCCTCCAAAGCTTTTAGGATTGCTTCTCGTTTTTGAAAACTCGAACATTCATTCTTAATATGTCTATATCCCCTACACTCATGACATTGAACTTTAGATTTCCCTTCTTTCTCTGGGTATACCTTGCATGTCTTGGGGTATCCTTCTGGTCTTCTTTTTAAAAATCTATGAAATTTTTCCGCTAACAAGGATATGTATCCTACAATTCCATCATCTTCTGATAAATTTTCTTTCACGTTGAGTGCTATTCCTTTAGATGATTTTACTAAGTGATCCTTGTTCCAGTTGCAACTCCATTTCATAAGCGGACAATATTCCCACAATTTCCTTGAAGCTTTTTGTGTCGGTATAAAGTGACATGTTCATCGCTACCTTTTGTGCCGAAAATTTCTTGGGTAAACATCGAAAGAGTTTCTTGAAAAGCTTCTTGTCTTCATAGGGTTGACCAAGAACATGTGCTTCATTGACCAAGGTATTTAGTCTTCCACTAAACTCTTTCACGTTTTCATTCTCTCCCATTTCAATTTTTTTCAAATTGATGTTCGAGAACATCCAATCTTGTTCTCTTCACACTAGGAGTTCATTCATGAATTGTTTCAAGTATGTCCCAATCTTCTTTAGCTGATTCGCAACTTTGTATTTGTTTAAATTCATCCATGTCTAGTGAAGCGAATATTGCAGCTAATGCCTTTGCATTATATGTGGATGATCTCTTCTCGGCCGACGTCCATTGGTCAATCACCATTGGAGGATTCCAACCATACCTCACAGCTCCCCATCCATCTTCGTCTATGCCGCGAATATTAGCTCTCGTATTTACCTTTCAATACCCATAATTGGAGGAGTTGAGTATTACGGACTTGCAATACGAATATAGATCTCGTGTACCTTCCATCTAACTCTTTAACTAGATCTCAAACGAATATTAACTTTTGTTTACATCTCTGATACCAATTGAAAAACTAAAGAGTAGATGGCCAATACTTTTTGGTGGAATTTTAAAACTCCAAAGGACTTTCTATTTAATTCAAACGGTCCTCTAGGTACACCTGAATACAGACTCAGACTCACCCTAAGATTCTACCCGTCTTGAATCCAAATTCTAAGTCTCGAACGTCACACCCCTTGTATGACCGCCTAAGACTATTCTCACAATAGCCTTAGGTTACAGAATGACTCTCGAATCATTCTCCCACAAATCCCTAGATACACTATCTAAGATTTTTGTAAAAAACCACTTCGCAAAGTGAAAAGAAACACTATTTCGGTGTTTTTTTTCCGTTTAAGCTCCACTTCTCTCTTAGACTTTTACGAACTCTCTATTCTGATGGAGAAGTCTTGATTGTTGTTCATAGGACCAACACTCTTTATATAGAGGTCTTCTTGATGTGTTTGTTCCAAAATTCATGCTCCTTGATTTTCTCCAACAAACCTCCATATTTTTAGCTCCCTTGATTTTCTCCTATTTGTTAGCTTTTGACTCATTTATTTTTTATCTATTCAAAATATGAAATTTCAGCAATCAATTTAAGATCAAAACACTTTAACAAAAACAATGAAAATTTTCAAAGAAGATGTTGTGAATTGTTTTTTTTTTTCATTTTTTAACGTTTTATTTTGTTATCTTGATTGTCTACATGTCTGTCGTTGATCGACCGATAAATCTACATGTCGTCTACATCTTATTGTTCACGTGATCGTGCCTCATAACATGCACACGTCTAATCCACGCCTTGTACTCTACATAAAATTTTTCGTCTAATCTATATGTATCGATCACACGTTTCGACTGCATAAAAATATTAAAAATAATATAAATAAATTTATTTATTATCTCCTTTTCTATAAATATATCTTTTACTTATAAATATATTTAATTGAATAAGAATGATATCTATCGAACTATTTCAATTTACACTGTGAACGCAGTAAAAATTGGATCGAAGTTTGTATGTGTTGTTTCAGGTGGTTGAGCAAATTAAGGGAGTTAAATTCAAATTGAAAGAGACTGGAGCGAGTCAACGAGAAGACCAAGGAGAAGAACGAGGAATCAAGAGAATCGGGCGGATTCAAAGCTGAAGAGATTTCAGCATGACGGCGCGGCGGAAGAACCGGAGGTGGTTGTTGAGCCGAGAGCTAGGCAGATAAATTGATCTGGAAATCAAGAAAGAAGGTCAACGAATCTGCAGTGAAAAACTGAAGTACACAAAACAGAGAACAAGAGAGTTCAGAGTTTAGGTGTATTTAATTGGTCAGTATCATTGAGGTACATAAAACAGAGAACAAAAGAGTTCAAAGTTTTTAGGTGTACTTAATTGGATACTGGGTGGTGAGTGAAAACAGTTGAGGTTGTATTTACACGTCTAACTCAGGGGGAGTTATCCGTGGAGGCCTTTAGTACATTGTAGAAACCAACAAGTGTACCTAAAGATTGACAAGTAAATAACAAAACTGTTTGATATCTTCTGGTCTTTTGATTATCGATTTAATAGTCATCTTCTACAAGTTTTCAATTGGCATCAGAGCGGGTAACCACTATTTAGTATAAAATCTAAAATCTGGTTCCAAGAAGAAGACTAAAATGGAAGGACCGAGACACATGTATTTGTTCGGTAAACCAGTCATGCTAGATTCATCCAATTATGGATACTGGAAAGTAAAGATGCGAGCAAGCATTCGAGGAATTGACGAAGATGCCTGGAGTGCAGTCAAAAACGGATGGACACCACCTACTGTTATCGACGAAAATGGAAAGGAAAAGGAAAAGCCATCAGATCAGTGGACACCTAGTGAAAAGAGAAGTTCGACGTTTAACGCTAAAGCTTTGACAACTATGTTTGTAGATATAAATATAAAT